>BMAW01023919.1:2454084-2512771 GCA_019974015.1 Nephila pilipes | reverse complement strand
AAAAAAAAAAGATTTGGAAAAGCGTTGGAACGATTGTATCACCCTAAAAGGTGATTAACAAAAGGTGTTATGTTGATGAATAAAAAAAAATTTTGCAAAAAAAATGTTGTTTTCAATTTTAGACTCGGGAGTTATTGATCGATGTGTTACTAATAACTTCATTACAGCAGCCCCCGACTCAACCAACAATTTCTCTTACAATAGTCACATACACAATAGATTTCGCAATCCTCAAAAATATTCCTAATTGTAACTGTGATATCCTCAATGAACTTTGTAGCACAATCCTGTTATTTTTGAAATTTTTCTTGATAAACTCCTCCTCTCCTCCCTCCAGTCCCTTACTACAACTAATTGGCCTAAATTTAGAGAGACCATATCACAACTACTAGCCGGGAATCCCTTCATTAAGGATATCCCCGATATTAACAATGCTATTCAAAATTTCACTTCAAAAATGCAGGATACTATCAAAATGGCCAGCACCACTAAGGTAATTAAAACTTCGCATTTAAGAAAAACATCAAAGAAAAATTTTGTAAAATTTTAGATATCCCTTTTGAGCAAGAATTTAATAGACTTCAGCACCAAATTAGAAATGAAGTTTCTAAATTTAAAAATAACAAATGGGAAACCCTTTTAAAAGAACTTAATACAGAAGTCAATAGCCCTTTCGATATGAATAGAAAACTCTCCTAAGAATTTTAATCTATTCCTCTGAGTGGTAGTAACGGTTTGGTCTACTCAGATCAAGAAAAAGTCGATCTGTTTGATCTCTCATTGGAATCTTCATTCCAAGAAAATGCCTCCCTTTATGATGACTCCACATAGAATATACTGAATCTGTTGTGAAAATTTTTCTCACAACATACCTAAATACCAAGCACTCACCTCCCCATCCGAAATGTCCATATTATTAAACAATTTAAAAAGAGGAAAGCAACAGGCCAAGATGGAATTCACAACTTGGCTTTTTAATTTTTATCCGCAAATGCTTTACACCTAACAAAAATTTTTTAACAAATGTCTAGAATACTTCTATTTTCCAGACTAATGGAAACACACCATTATCTTTCTTTTCCCGAAATCCGGTCTTAATCAATTCCTCCCTACAAATTATTGCTCATTGAAGCACAATTTCTAAAATTCTAAGCACAATTTCTAAAATTTTTGAAAAAATCATCTTAATCCTTGAATACACCCTGTGACAGGGCTATTCGCACACAGGGCTATTCGCGGTTTCTCTTCACTAACCTTGGGGACTTTCAATTGAGATTGTTTGCTTTCGCTAAACAACCTTTGCCCAACCAAAAATGAAACGTGATGAAGAACATTAATATGTAAAGCAGTTAGGAATGAAGTGAAGCAGTTGAATTGAGAATTATATAAACTCCATCTGAAGGAGTAGAGTATCTGAAGGAGGATCAGAGAGGCGTTGTAGTGAGAGGAGGTGAAGTCTAAGTGTTATATAAGAGGATGGCGGATTTACAAATTAGTATTGAGGTCCGAGTATAGATTACTCGGATTGAGATTTGTTCTAGTATTTTCAGCAGTTGTTCCAGATTCGGAGTTGCAGTTGATAAAAGGTATTGGTAAGAAGCTGTTAGATTATTATTGGTGGGTTGAATTAAAGCGTTAGTAAACTTAACCTGGAGAGCACGATTATTGGTGTCATAGTAGATATATAATAAATTGTGAAAGTTGTTTTGGTGGTTCTGTAGTTATTGGTGTCGTAGTATTTAATATTTGAAATTAGTGATGACACAAGATAACGCTCGGAACGAAGGGGTGTTACAACCCTGCAGAATAATATTCTACCTGATGCTATATTTGGGTTTTGACACAAACACAGTATAGTCCATCAACTTCTTCGTGTGGTCAATCTAATCACCGAAGGTTACAATAATAAACAAATTTCTAATGGGATTTTTTTTAAATATTCCAAAAGCTTTCGACAGATTATGGAACTATTGATTATGGACAAATGATGATTTTCAAATTAATTTGGCTTAATTTCCCTCCTTACTTAATTTTAATTATTAATTCTTTCTTCATAAATAGATCCTTTAAGGTCAAAATTAAACGCGAACATTCATAAACAGGCAGAATTTCTGCTGGCTATCTTCAGGGCTCAGTCCTTTCTCTCTGTCTCTACTCAATTGACACATATGATTCCCCCAAAACACAGATCTCCAGTCTATATCTTTTCGCCGTCGACGATGCCATTCTCATCCAATCTAATAATCTAAGAACCGCCATCTAAACAAGATACAACGATAATTCACACTTTGGAGTATCGTCGTGAACACATCCAAAACTACAGCCCTGGTCTTTTGTAAAGGTACAGCCCCCTCCCTCCAAGCAACTTAAATTATTTAACAGTAACATTGACTGGAGCTCTTAAATCAAATATCTTGTTGACACCCTGGATTCTAAATTAACATTCAAACCCCACATAGGTAAAATCTCAGTAAAATGCTGGGTCAAAATTAGTAATTGTATTCCCCTTATTGGCCGCGGATTCTGTTCATCCCTAAAAAACAAAATCCTCTTGTGTAGGCCAGTAATTAGACCCGTTATTCTTTATGCCTCCTCGGTTTGGGGCCACGCCGCTAAATCCCACATTAACAATCCAACACCCTCAATCCAATTCTCTCCCATCCAGCTCAGCCAATGGCATTACGCCATCCCAAGCTGAGCGCCCAACAGGAATACGGCGATTCATAGCACAAAGCCATCGCTCCAATTTGCGTTCAAAATTGCCTTTGGGTACGGGTGTATATTCATCATATCCAGCGTCACCCTTCTCAAATTTAATTGACTTCTCTGAACCCATTTCTTCCTTCCTCTATCCTTAAGCTTCCTTTCATTTATTTTCCTTATTTTTACAGCACTCCAAACTCCTGCTTCCATCCAGTTTTCGTAGTAGGCTGCCTTGGACACCTAAAACAAAATTTTTATAAAAAAATTTTAAAATAAAAAAAATGATACATCCTAGGATGGGAAAAAAAATAAAAACGAAATAATCTTCTAAAATACGTATAAGTCTTAGCTTTTTTAAAGATAACTCTTTTCCTTATTCTTAATCTTACTACTACTCTTTTTTTATCCGCTCCTTATTATTACCATAAAACTAAGCTCTTGCGAGTGCTGTAAACAGCTATTTTTTTTTCTTTTCCCTTAATGTAAAAAGTAATACACGAGTAAAATGCCTGGCTAGCACTCAGATAATCATATGAATGATGATGATGAGATATATTGTGAATGCGATAGGCTTGTAGTTCCTATTAGGTTTTACTGTGAAAATGAATGTAGGCAGTTTTGTTTATAGATGACAACATTGTAGGAAAAATCAAAACATGTATTTAAATCAAAACAGCACAGCACAGTACAAACATTAAACACTCTTTTTCGCCATCATCTTTTCCAAAACACAACCGTTACAGGTTTTTCCTCTCTTTCTTCTGTTGCCACTCTCCAACAGAGAAACTTACCTCTCGTGGAGTTTGATCATGACGCAACAAGGCTAGTGATCATGGACGGCATTGTTTTCGTTCAGTCGGGGGTTCTTGTCCTGATGCCACTAAAAACCCACCGAACAGTAGGGCTGAGGGCTGATACATGTTAAAACTGTCAAAATCCTCCTGTTAGTGAGGTGTAGAAGTTTGTAGAGGAAGGTACCAGCTTAAATGTCATCCTCGTCATTTTACTGAATTTCAAAAAGGATGAAGTCCTTCCCGAATAGTCCTCGTGTTGCTTCCCAGTGCAACGTTAATAAACAATCACCCATGAAGTATATTACACAATTGTAAATACTAAGTAATGTATATTCTTAGAGACCCAGGTGTATGAGGTAACTCTTTCTATGTATAAGATGAAAAGCAATTGCTAATAGTGTTTGAATTTAAAAATAAAAAATACAATTACTAATATTTTTTTTTTATTTCTAAATTAAATTTACAAAAGTTAACCCACGCGTGTCTACCTTTTGCCCCTGTCGATTAGATCTACCCTGTAGATGTCGATACAAGTATAAGTTAAAAGTTTTAAAGTTATCTAAAAAATTATTCCTTGCATTTCCCTTCGAGATATTCTTACGGATCGATTCATATTAAGGGTCTGATTCGGATTTTTACTTTAAGTTCCCATGAATAATTCAAGTACTTCATAAATCTAATCAAGTTAAGTAGATAAAATTCCACTTGAAAAATTCATAATTCATTTCAACATTAAAGGATCTTCTTATCTCCGATGTACCTTATCAACATGTATAAATGAATCGGGAATCGTTTCTCTTAACTGAAACTTTGATTTCTTCCCGCTACTTTCCATTCCAATTTAGTCTCCTGCGTTGCGTACATAGTGCCGGTAACTGTCTGTAATTGACTAGATTGAAATTTCCTGTACCTCAAAATGCTTTTATTAGGAGATATTTTTCCGGATTTCACAGCCGAAACCACTATTGGAACTATTCAATTTCATGAATGGATTAAAGATTCGTAAGTAAATTTTCAACATGTAGTTATATAACTGTGCTTTAAATTGAAATATCTTGTAAGACACAGTACACTGCTGTCTTTCTCCTGCAACTGGTTTGAATTAAGTTAATCCTTTGAGATCTTATCAATAGCTTCATCTTCTTACCCTTGAAATCGCGTGTTATATTTATTTTTATTTGGCAGAGCAACTGTTTCATTTATTTTAATTCCATTTAGATATAATTTGTGTTTTTTTTTTAAGTTAAAAAATCTGTCAATTTTATTTATTGCATAGCCTTAATATATTTTGCATTACTATACAAAACATTGAAAATTACTATAAAAAATTCTTAGATTAATATTTGTTATTTTAACAGTTATATATTGTAATTAGCTAATCATCTGAGTGCAAAACTTTTGTTATATTAGTTGAATATATGTTCTTGGTCATATTTTTAATAATAAACTTTCTGGGTGGGGCACAAATCTGTTAAACAACTATAAAGACTTCATTGTTTGTTTGTAATTCTGTTAGAAATGTGTTTTTTTTAAAAAAAATAATTTTTCAGTCATGAATTTCTGAATTAAGCTGATAATTACACCAATTTGATACAAGTTTGAAATGTGCATGAGGCCATAGGACAGGGCCTCAGTAATTATAATTGACTGCTTTGGATCAAATATTTAATGTCTTTGAGTGACATTAGATTAAACTGTAATGAAATTGTAATTTTAATGAATGAAATCAGTAAGGTACTACTTATTAACTAATTTCTCGTAATGCAAATCAATTGATGTGGAAGAAAAATTAATTCAAATTTTTTTGCTTTATTTAAAAAAAAGTATTCGTTAGAAACTTTATGTATCTCATATATATCACCTTAGAACTAATGTTGGATATTTTTAACAGTATCTTTATCTTGCACGACCTTGAAATTACTTTTCCCTCGTCATAGATTTGTTATCAATAATGAAAAAGTTCAAGGTCCAACTTCTTTTGCATCTGTACTTGTTATAAAATTTCTCTTATGTAATGGACATGATATGTGAGATTTTAAAAAAATTTTATTCTTAAAACAATAGTTGCATTTCTTATGTAGTATGGGTGTAAAAAGGTGTGTTCATTGTCTCAATCCAAAAAAATACCTTGTTAAATTATACAGTCTTTAGATATATAATAAAATGTTGATTACTATTTCCTTTTAAAATTACTTGAAAAAATTACATATTAAAATATAATACATAAATAATGCACAATCTTATGGGATAGAAAGTATTTGTGCAATGCACAGAGCCCCTAATGCTTAAACTAGAAATTTATAATTAATACCTTATAAGATATCATTTAGCTTGAATAATTGCTTTTAGTCTTCACATAAATTTAACCAAATTTTTGATGCCACTGATCTAGAAAAGTAGTCACATTCATGTTTATTTTTATTAGAAATCAACTTGGTTCTAATGCATGCAAACATAATGATCATGAAGACCAATTTTTGTTGCACTAGACTGCAAATTATTTTTCAAATTACTTAAAGTTGGTGATTTATGGTTACATCAATTGGTTTTAAATTACCAAACCCTGAGGTACTCAAAAAAACACCCAAATAAACATAATCCCATATCTATGTCTCATCATTGGAAGTAAATTCCTTGGATGCATTTCTGCTTCATTTTCTCCACACCATATATCTACTGTATGATCAAAATGTTATGCTTACATTCATCAGAAAAGACCATTGGGTTAAAGTTGAGAAAAGAGTGTCCCCTATTGCAATGGCGACTTCCTAGATAGGTTGCCAAACATGTGTGACTTAAGCATTGAGTATGGAAAATGAAAAGTAAATCAAAAAGCAGTGGAATGATTCAAAGAATAACCCATAGACATTAGGATTTAAGAAAAATTTATAAATATTAATTTTAAATAAAAAATCATTATTTATAAATAAATTATTTGAAGTAAGAAAGGCTTATTTATGAATATTTTTTATGAACTATTATTCTTTATACATAATTATTCCAAGAAGTTATTTTTCATAGACAAATAATTATTTATAAATTTAAAATTTTTATAAAGCTATTGTACGACATTTTTGCTATAATGAATAAGTTACACATTACTTTCTAATGTTAAGAGGAATCGTGTGAAAAAAAGAATTTGTTAAAAAAACCTACCTATCTCATCAGAATTCCTCGTTTGGAGGATACACTTTAACTCTTGAATCCAGAAATATGGTAAAAAGTTGATGGAGATTGCATTTTACGCAACATGAACTCCGCAAGGTACGAATAAAATTTATCCACGCACCTATATGGCGTCAATCATACTTAACTTACTTTCTGCAAACCAACTGTTCTTTCACACTGGTCTTCTAATCTGATGAGCATTTTCACCTCTCTTTTGGCATTCCCAAATATATCCATCTTCCGATTCATTTTTTTTACCAAGTGCATATCTTTCTTGCAGACTGAATGTTAAACCTTTCGCGCAATTAAATTTTTATCCATATACCACTGTATAACATTCATTTTACTCTTTTTTTTACAATTCTTAAAAGAACCATGAATTGTATTTTTCCGACATGCTTCAAACTTTAAATACACTTCAACAAAGAAACAAATAGAAATTCTTGATCCAACAAAGAAATGGCGAAAAAGAAATACTGTATTTTTCTAAAAATATCGTCTCTATTTATTAAAATTGTGTGCCGTTTTTTAACAAATAACAATTCAAGAATAGAGAACATGTGACTTATGCAAATTTCTTTTCAAATTATATGCATCAGGGTTACCATAACCTAAATCGCCATGTTTAAATCATTATTGCTCCCAAAAGTCGTCTATTGCCCTATACCCGATTAACCAACAATTGATGTTCAGAACTCTGAGCTTTCATTTACATATTTTATAGCACTGTATTATAACTTCTGATTCCTCTCATTCTCAAAGAATTCTGGTTGAAATGCAGTTTATATTCGAAAAGTGACGGAAATATTTTTTCTAGAGCTGGATTTTCTGTTTAGGCATAAGACAGTTTCACATAAAAAACCCTATTTTTTTTACTTTTTTATACTAGTTAAGTGCTCGTAATCATTTTGAAGTAAATATCATGTTTAAGTTAGCAAATATATATGTGAAATCTGAGGAAGTATTTTCACAATTGCCCCTGGAATAGATTTGAAACTTATGCTGGTTCCAAAAATGATGCGAGTGCCATAATTTAATGTACATTTTGTCTCCCAAAATTTTTTACGTGTTTTCTCGTATGAATGGTACTGTTGGAAGATAGGTAACAATAGAAAGAGAGACATTTGTTTAATGTGTATGATAAAATCTAGATACTTTTAGGACCTGGAGTATTTGTAGAAATAGATGCTTTTAAATTCATGAAAATGATAATGATTAAGATTTCAAAACCTTTCTCAGAAACAGCAGCAAAATAGGTTAATAAAACTTTTGTGTTCTTTCATTTAGCCCTCTGCAGAGTTTTAATATGCCATTTTAAGGCAAGCTATTATGTTTCATTATAAATGTTTAGTACTTTAAATTTCTGAGAAGTTACTTTTTGTAAATTACTCGTACGTCATTATTTTGATTATGAATTTCATTAAATCTGTTTTGTAAAGCTCTAGATGGAATTTTGTGAGATCTTGGACAACAATACAATCAAAATATCAAGTTAATATTATTAAAATTCATACTCTTTCTAAAATCCTGTTGTAATTTTCAATTTTGAGGAGGATTAGAGACCATTTTTAAAACTCATTATGATGAGGTTTAATCAATAGATAGATCAGCTTTATGGGAATATAGTTGTCATAGCATGAATCTAGTTTGATTGCCTAGAAAGTAATATAAAAGCAATATTAGGTTTTGCATCTAGTTTTATTACTTGTGGAAGTGAATGAATTTAAATTCTTGAAAATGATGATTATGAAGTTTTAAAAACATTATTGGATCCACTGGCAAAATAGTTAGGTAAAAAAAATTTCATGTTTTTTATTAACATTCTGCATGGTTTACATGATTGTAAAGTCCTATTTTAGTGTTCTGCCTTGCGTGATTTTTAAAATGTTACAAAACCAGCTATTTTCAATCTCAAAGTCATTTCAACATGAAACAAGATGGTATTTTATCTGTAGATAAAAAAAAAAAAAAAAAAACTTGAAAAAGTTCCATATATTTTGAATAAAATGTGTAAGTAACATAAAAACACATTACCAACAAAAAAAAAATGTCACCAAGCAGCAAAATTAAGATCCACCTGACACAATTTCAAAAATTACCAAATCAAATATTTTTAAATTCTCACCAAGGATGGGGACTAAATGGCATTTTCACCAGAATTTTGTGTGTGTGTGTATTGAAACAGGGCTATGGAAACCTTGCTGTTGCTGTTCAAAGCAGCAAATAAGATCATGTGATTACCTGGTTTAAAAAAAAAAAATCTGAGAAAAATACTGTGTCAACAGAGCTAAACATTAAGATAACACTTATGAAAGGATGATCAATAAAAAAAACTTGCTCATCTAACAAAACATTAAGACAACTACATTTTTTTCAGTGTGTAAATACTTAAGTGCCACAAAATAACTAAGTTTTAGTTTTTTTTTATATTTGAAAAAAAATTCAATTTTTTATTATTTACTTTTTGAATTTATTTTATTTAAATTAACATTCTAAAACAATAGCTTCTTTTACAATAGTGCTTTTGTTCAAATGCTTTCTATATGCACTGTATGTTCATAGAAAGGGAGTGTTTGTAAAAGACATCAATTTGTCATTGAGTGGAGAAAGAAACTTGGTTCTTATGTGCATAAACATTCTGAAGGGAAATGAACTGGAAATTTCTGGGAAATAAACAAATCAATTATATTTTATTGCCAATGTCATATTTATGCATATATATTATGGGAATAAATTAGGTTTGTATTATGATGTACCTGAAGGCTAAATTTAGTTCATTGTGATTTCCTTTATGTGTATATTGCAATTATCTCCCATAGAAACCTAGTATCATTTGTTTATTTGACCAAATAAAAGATAAAATTGGGATTTATCTTCAACCTTGGCAACCATTCTTTATTGTAACCAATAATGGTAAATCAAAACAATCTTTCATTTTTATTTTTAAATTAAAGTACTAAATATTTTCCTGAACTTGTTTTAGACTTATATAATTCTTTTTCTTTGAATAATATTTTTCTTTAATACTTTTTTTTAAACTTTTTATTTATTTTGCATGTTGAGTTTTATTCAACATTTAGAGCAATATTGCTCATGAATTTATATATATTAATGTTTGAATTATTCTCTTCACTATTCGCTCATTGTTTGGTTTAGGTGGGCAGTTTTGTTCTCCCACCCTGCAGATTTCACACCTGTGTGCACTACTGAATTAGGAGAGGTGGCGAAGTTGGCCCCCGAGTTTGAGAAGCGAGGAGTCAAACTAATCGCTTTGTCTTGTGATGATGTTTTAAGCCACAAAAAATGGATTGAGGTAAGTATGAATGTTTTTTTTTAAAATAAAATAAGTTAATTTATCAATTTTTGACTTTTTTATAAGATTTCCTTGTGTTTTCAGATTTTTTTTTATATTGACTACTTTTTTTTTTGTAATACTAGTTTGAAGACCATTTTTATATTCAGATGAATATTTTTGAAGTTTAATTTGAGAAGAAGCTTATGAGAATTCTAAGATTAATTTTTTAACTCATTATATAGTCTAAACATTGTAAAATGATTCAGAACTGTTGTTTTGTAGGACATTAAGGCATATGCTTGCCTCAAAGGAGAAGGTTTTCCTTTTCCAATTATAGCTGATGAGAAGAGAGAAAGGGCCAATGAATTGGGCATGATAGACCCTGATGAGAAGGATAAAGCTGGCTTGCCTTTGACTTGCAGAGCTGTAAGTAATTATAACAATCAAATATTTATTACATTCAATATTTTAATAGCAACTTTTTTTAATCCATATTACTTGAAAACTATTAGGGACATTTTTTAAAAATGCTTGTTTTTATTTTTAATAAATTTAAACCCAGAGATCATTATTCCAGGTTTGATGGTGTTCATGACCTATTTTGTTACGCTTAGCATGCATCTTTATATTCAAAAGAAGACCGACTGTGTTGACTTGTTAAACTGTAACAAGTATAAATTTTCCCATAAATGTAAACTCTGTAAACTGAAACCCTACATTCATTGTATTCTCTAATAATTTAAATATAAAGATTATTTTTTCTTGGAGTATTTAATTTAAAAGCAGCCTACTGTTGTTGGAGATATGTACATTTAAAATAATAAATACAGTTATAAATGATTTAAATGTTATTCATTTTAAAAAATCCAGTTTGTTTAGAGTGGGGCCGCGGTAGCCTAGTGGTCAAGGTCGTGGATAGTGGCTGGCGGTTTTCGTTCAGTCGCGGGTTCGATCCTTGGCCACCAAAGACCCGCCGTGTAGCCGGGGCTGATGCACGTTAAATCTGTTCGGGGCCCAAAGTCCTCCCGTTGGCGTGGTGTGGATGTTAGGAGAGGGGGGTGCCAGCTCAGGTGTCGTCCTCGTCACTTGACCGTGGTTCAAAATTACGAGGTCCGTCGCCAATAGCCCTCGTGTTGCTTCTAGTGCGACGTTAATAAAAAAACTAAACTAAACTAAACCAGTTTGTTTAGAATATCAAATATCTAATAATGCAGTTATAAACTCATTTGTTGAAAAACAAAATCTACACTTGTGTCGATTGGTTGAAAGATTTTTAAAAACTTTTCCCACCTGCTCAAAGAAAATAAAGTGAACATATAAATCAATTTAGTATGTCCAGTTGCATTGGTTATTTAGTATAAAGAGGTTCTTTTGTTTTTAGACATTTGCTATCATTAAATTTTAAAACGTACATTGTTCAATGTTCTTGATTAAATGTTTATCAAATTATTCTTTTTGCTCTCTGTTAAATATATTTCCTGTTTTGATGAAATCTTTACTTTACTGGTAACATTTTTCTTAAATGTCAGACACTTTAAAATTTAATAATGAAATGTTTTTATTATTCACATCTATGTACACTTATCTATATAAATAAAAGAATGTTCATATGTGTAAGTCATATATATACCCAAAAATTTGCTCAGTCAATTTCACCATTCTTAATAGTGCTAGAAGTGTTCAGAGTATTTTGATTTAAATCAAATTTGTAGTTCTTTTGCTTTTACCGCTTCAGGTGCACGTAGAGTTTGGTGACTTTTACATTTGATAGCAATTTCATACTGTCAACTGAATTTACTGAAAATTTCAATTTTTCCTAATGGTGTTAGGAGTGCTTAAAAAGCGGTAGCAAAGCTAAAATGGAGAATTGGGTATGGATTGGCGATCACAGCAATAAATTGTGTGACTTATATGATGAGCCTCCAAACTATTATTATGCATAATATACAAAAAAAAAATCTGCACAATATCCAAACCAAATGTTTTTTAACTTGGAAAATTTCCAAAATTAACATTATTAAATAAGAGTTTTATGATTTTAATAATTTAGCAATATTTTATTATAAAATAATTATGATTTACAATTTATTATAAATATAAATATCAATTTTTAGGATATGTTCACATTCAATGTGTTATTAAATTTGAAATAAGGTACAAAAATGGTGAAAAATGCAAATAATACTAAAATTCATTATTATTTTGTTTTAGTATTTTATTAGTATTTAATTATATTTTCATTAAATTTTTTTTAAAAGGATAGTTTGTTGTGAGACGTTGAATTTAAGAAGTTAATTAATGGAATGCAACAAAATTGGATTTCCTTGTGCAAACAAGTAATTTAACTTGCTGAAGAAGGAATAGAAAACAAAAATGGAATGAGAAAAAAAATTACTGCATAGAATTCAATTCACGCCATTTTAACTGAATAAATGAATTGGTAAAACTGCTATTTAGCACTCGCTCACTATTGGCGAGATTTTGAAAGTTGTCAATTTGGCAATTTTTTAAATCATTTAAGCTCTGCAGAGCACTAATTGAAAGAATATGAAAAATAGTTTACTAATCTATTTTGCCTGTGGATCCATAACGAATGTTTTAAAAACTTCATAATCATCATTTGAACGAAATCAAATTCCTTCACTTTTACTATTAAAATGCTATATCTGTTATTGATTTTATGTCAGTTTCTTACAAATCAAACTATATTCATGTTATAACAGCAGTATATTCCTTAGAACATTTGTTTATAGCGCATCATAATGAATTTTAAAAATATTCTCTTGTCCTCTACAATAATAAAATGCATGATAGAAATTTAGAATAAAAATGATTGTTAATAATTATGCTGGTTTGATGTTTTAATTGTATTGTTTAAGATGTCTCAAAAATTTTGTCTGGAGTTTTTAAAAATAAATTTAATGAAATTCACTATCAAAAGGAAAAGTACATTTCGTAATTCCTTAAAAGAAGCTTCTCAGGAACATAAAAAAGTTTTTAACATTCATTAGAAAGCGTAATAAATTGCTTTAAATGACATTTTGGAATTCCATGGAACTAAGTGAAAGAATATGAAAATGTTTGACTAACTGATTTTGCCAGTGTGTCTGAGAAATGTTTTAAGAGCTTCATCAGTATTATTTTCATGAATTGGGATTCTATTTCCACAAAAAATCTCTATCATTCTAAAAGATTACCTTTCTTCCAGCATTGTCATTCATGAGAGAAAACATGTGCATTTTTTTCTGATATTTTTTTACATTGAATTAAGTTGCTCGAATCATTCTCTCTAACCAGCAGTTTTAAGCCTATTCCAGATGCATGCACAAAAAGAACCCCTTTGATTGGCTATAAAAAAAAAAAAACTATTTGAACACATATAGTATTTTCAAACAGATGAAGAACACTTAACTAGTAATATAGAAGTAAAAATTTAGGGTTCCTATATGTAATAGTAATATCTAAACAGAAATGTAAGGGTTGCCACATTTGGCAATTTATCTTGGAACAAATATTTCAGTTGGTTAGGGTGTCAGCTAAACCACATTTCAACCAATGAATTTATCTTGTATTCCAATTGTGTTTATTTAATTCATATATATATATACTCAAATTTAGCTATAACTAAGCATTGCCAGGTTTGCTAGTTTTGTAAACACATTTGTTTTCCATTTGCAGGTTTTTGTCATTGGTCCAGATAAGAGACTGAAGCTATCGATTTTGTATCCAGCCACTACTGGAAGAAATTTTTCGTGAGTATTCTTTGTCATACAAATAGTACATAACTTTATTTTCATTTTTAATTCTATGAAAATTTGTTCATTTTATAGATATATTACTTAAGTATCCATTATTTGCATGAGTGAAATTGAAAATTTAACAATCCAGCTACTAGGCATAAAATATTTTTTTATTAATACTTTAACAAAAATATGTAATCAATGTCTATCAATAATTTACAAACCACGATCTTTCTTTTAAGGAATTGAATATATTTTTATTTTTGTAGATTAATTTTTAAATCAATTAAACCATAGTCTTCATTTATATTTTTAAAATTTTTTCAATGTCGTACTAGGAAAATTATTTTTTAAAAAAATGCTCTTTTAAGCATTTTTAAAAATGTATTACAGTGCTAAATTATTTTTGAGAATAAAGATAAATATTTGGGAAAACCGTAAAAGGAGATTTTTAAAACATGGTCAAATGATTTTATGAAGAGTAACCATTCTGTTGAGAAGTATTAAGAAACTTGTCTAAACATATGGTCATAATTATTATGAAAGTTTCAAAATATCATTAATTTCAGATAATTAAATTGTTTTTGAATAAATAAATAAAACTTCAATTTTTCAACAAAAAAAAAAGGAGATAGAGAGTTATAGTTAACACTGATGTTTCTGTTTACTAATTATAAATTGTAATATTAAGCTTTTCAAGAAACTGAAATACAAATTTTTTTTATTAATCATAAGCGATGGAGTAAATGAAAAGTTAGCTTTTGATATGTAGAATAATAAAAAAACTCCCAAAGAATATATCAGCTTATGTATTAATAATAAACAAATCTGCTTTCAAAAAAATAGTAAAATAAAAATAATGCAATAATGAAACCCTGATATGCTTGAAGAAAAATTCAGTTTATGAAACACTCATAAATAAGTGATCAAAGCATAAGATATTTCAAGTTGCCTGAAAATGAAAAAAAAATTACAACTTTATGATCACTTTAAAATTAAATTTTAAAAAAATCTAAAGCAAAATTTTTTTAAAAAAAAAGGGACAGAGGTGCAAATTTTTAATTCCCATCAATTCTTTGTACTAAATTTCACGATTCTGTGTTTTGTAATGTTTCCGATATACACATGTCCACTCACACATTAATATGATTCTAATGTGCTGTTATGAATCTAGATAATTTAAGAGTATTGGGACTTGTTTACCCTGGTGCCAGAATTACAAACTTCTTCATTGAAGGAAAATAAAAGTTCAAAACTTAATTCTGCCAAAGATTATTAGATAAAATATAGGGACTACATCAGAATAAATCAAACTTGGATTTTAAGCTATTGCATCATGTGTCCTAGAAGTTCAGATAATGAGTTATAAACCTGATAATCATATCACTTGCTATTGGTGAAAAGTTTTTAAACCCTCCATCATGGGGCTTTGTTAATTCAAATGAAATTACATTTAGTCAAGTATTCCTAGAATAATTTTGAGTAATAAGTTAGTTTGATTAATAAGTTATTTTAAAAGTTTTCATTTTATATTACATGTAACAACTTTCCATTTGAACTAATGGAAAATAAAGTTTTGGCTTCAGTGGTGTTTGCAAAATTTTTTTTAGTATTTCTAAAATCGAGGTATACTTTTGCTGATTTTTTCTCTTAAAATTATACAATGTATTGGGAACAGTTTAAAAATTATTAAAAATATGACTCAAGAATATTTAAGGTCATAATTGGGCAAATGAATAGATATTCAATTATATCTTATTTTCTTTCAGTGAGCTTTTGCGAGTTATTGATTCCTTACAGCTAACAGTCAATAAAAAAGTTGCTACTCCAGTCAACTGGCAGGTAATAAGCAAAAATTCATTTTTTCCCCTGCCTCAAATCATTTCTTATTTTATTGTTTTAAATTTTGAGATAGTTTTGTGTATTGAAATCAAATTTTTAAACATTTTGAAATGTTAGCTTGGTTGTTTGAGTGATTTTTCTGTACTAGGTTATTTTTTTAGTTGTAAAGACTTTAAGTTACAAATCTTAATTGGGATTTGAGGAAAATAATGTAGGCTGATTAAAATTAATTTATGATTTTGATAAACATATATATATTATATAAATGTATTGTACATGAATTGTTATGTAAATTTTTAGAATGCAGTTATGTAATTCTTCATTGTTTTTAAAAATGGGAGGTTGATTTTGATTCTTCTGTTAAATTCCTGCCCATATATGTGTAATCTTTCAATTTTGTGATATACTGGAATGTCCGATTCGTATCTGTAATCATCATGATTTAAACAGAAACCTATTCATTATACTCAAAAAGACGTGCACTTTTAAGATTGAAAAAAAAAAAGGCTCTATCCTTTGGAAGTTCCTTCGTTACATTAAAGAATAATTATAGTGTCTGGAGTCAATATCTTTTGTCATACATTATTTGGCTTGTAAAAAAGTCATGCTTTATTGTAAAAACTTTTGCTTTTTAAAAATCTATTTAACTCTCCAAATATCAATCAGCTACCTAATTGCTCTAGCATTAAATATTTTTATTTGAAGCTATTTTGGCTGTGTTAATTATATCAGAATACTGTACATTTGCTAAAACATTATAAATCAAAAAAAATTTCATAGATTTTTTTTTTTTTTAGATTCAATTGTAATTTTTTAATTTTATGTTATTAAATTAAAATAAAAAAAAAAGATTAAAAATTGCTCTGTGCTAAGTTTTGCAAAAAAACAGATTTAGCCACCAAAGGTACGAACTTTTTTTAATAATTAAATTATTCTATTAAATATTAAAATTAAAGCAAACTGTTTAAATTTTAAATTGAATATATTTTAAGCTAAATGTAATTATTGCTGCTGTAAGCATTTTTTGAAAAGTAGTTGAGTGATCAATTTATACATTATCACAAACAATAACACCTTTGGTGGCTAATTATTAAATCATTATCAAAATACCTTATTATTTTTCTACATATTTTTGTCTAAATTGTGCATTGTTTTTATTTATAGCAAGGAGGTGATTGCATGGTATTACCTAATATCAAGCAGGAAGAATTGGCTACTCTGTTTCCTAAGGGTGTAACTGTGAAGGAAATGCCTTCGGGAATCCCATACTTGCGTTTCACTCCTCAGCCTTAAAATGCAGTATAAAGCTTATTGTTACACTGCTTACATTTGAAATACACTGGCTGTTGTTGTTATACTTGAATTAAGTTTTTTTTATAAAGCTGTTATTCATTTTTTAAAAATATTTTTAATAAAGGCTTTTATTGCTTTATTCTCAATCTTATTTATTTTTGAAATTTAGTGCATTCTTGCTAGAAAGCTGTAATAATTGCAATCCATTTGTATCTTTTTTTTTCTGAATGTGTTACACTGTTAAATACATTTAAGCTCCTGAATTAAGAAAATTTAGACAAAAAAAACTGAATAAAATATTTTTTTTCTTTGAATAAATTAACTTTTTAAGTAATCCCTTTATTAATTTACATGCAGTAGTTGATTCAAATTATTAAAAAATAGCAGCTTTATAAATTATTAAAAAATTGTCTTTGCTGCCCTAATGATAATTTCAAATATAAAAAAAAAAAACATATATATCAAAATGTAATTAATTTCAAACAGTTAATAGTAATGTAAAATCATTTATAAGTAAATTTTTATGATAGTTTTGAAATGTGAATGAAGACATATTAAATAATATCCAATAAAATTTATATTTTCTGTTATCTCTTGCATCTTCATATATAATTTTTTTTCACACTTATCCAAACATCTTCGGCTCTGGCCCAGAGGTAGCCTTCATATGCATACCATGCACCAATCTTTTGATATAAGAGTTCAGTTGCACCATATAACTCGGAACACTTTTTATACCATCTTATGTTCATCCTAAGAGGTTGGTAAATAGCAGTATTGATTAGAATCTAATTCACTTTGGGGAGGAATAAATTATGCATTTAGATTGATAAATTTGATAGCTTGATGATGGTGCTATAGCTACTAGAAAGTCTTATTAATTGAAATAACTCTGGACCACTGTTGCCACTGAGAATGAAATCAGCTTCAAATTCGGATTTGTTTGTTCTCTCTGCTTGCTAGGAGTCCTGGTGTATGTTTTAATAACCTGTTAAATAGAAGTGTTGATATACATAATTAAATATAGTCGGTTGTCTAATAATAGTGTTCTTTCATCAAGTAGTTCATATTCTTGTTCTAAAAATTTAGGAATAGAATTTTTCTTTTTCCAAAATCTACACACGCACCAAGTGAAATACATAAAAACATCGTAAAATATGAGCAAACGATAAATTATTAAAGGTAGACAACAATATTATGTTCGGATATCAAAATAAAAGTAGACGATGAAGTATTAAATTAAATATATCTTCTAGCAATGTGCATGTATCTTAAACGAAATGTAATTATTATAGTCACATAATGTATTATAATATCAATCTTTTGAATCTAACACTATAGATCCTTTGTGTGTATCATACATCCGCACTTATGAAGACGCCATTTTCTCAAAACAACATTTTAGCACATATTAATAGGGATTCTAAATGATACTAGGCCAGTAATGTTGCAGCTTTTTCAGCATGTAACTGGGATTTGATTCTATAAAAACTCGAGATTTCTTCTGTAAAAAACAGAATTTCCTGCTGATTAAATTTGGAAAAAGAATCAAAAAAATGCTTCGATGCAATAGTGCAGAGATGGTCAAATAATGGACTACTAAAAGCATTTTTTGTGGCCCACTCAGACAGTCCGAAAAATCCACCTTAAACTGAAATTTCCTTTCCATGTGTAGAATCATTCAAAGCAAAACTAGGTCTATTTGCAAGGCCAGCAGAAAAAAGGAATTTTTATCCCTTAATCCAAAACAATCGTGTTAGAAAATTTCAGCTCAATTGAGGGCTTTAAAAAGTAGAAAGTGTTTAGACAGGGACCTTTTATACCCGCTGCCTATTTTTGTATCTCTGTTAGAGTAAAATTTTCTAATCGGTTCTGCAGTAATAATGATTTATTATAAGAATTATGAAGTTTAATGGCGAGTTATAACATTTATAAAGCTGAGTTAAGGCATATAATAACACCAATAAAAACGAGGTTTTTTCATACTTAGCGTAACATTTTTTACATCTTAAATTTTAAGAGCAAAAGGGAACGTGAACTCAAATTGAATTTATTCAATAATTAGTTTTAATAATTTATTTTATTATTTGATGTTTATAAAATAAATTCTAATTTACGAAAATAGAAATTTTTACCTCAGTTAAGCTACATGTACATAAAATTAAAGCAAACGATTAATTATGTTATTAAATTGAATATATTTAGCAAAACGTAAGTAAAATCAAACCGAACGATAAATTATTAAACGACTTATTTGGTGACTTGGTGTAAAATTTAATTCATTAATTTTAATCAAGTAATTTTTATTAATTGTGATTAAATTATCGTATTGTCATCCAAAACAATCGTGTTTCGAAGTTTTAGCCCAATTGAGGGCTTTAAAATGTGAGAAAAAGCTGATAAAGTTTTAACCCAGACAAAGTTACAATGTGAGTTAATTAAAACCCATTAATGAATACTAACCAAATACTTTCTGTCAGACTGTTGCTAAGTTTGGCAGAATAAACCTTTGTAAAGCAACTTATTGCAGTCAAATCTGTCTTTATTTATACTTTATATACATGAAATCTGATAAAATTACATTTAATTTATTAAATAATTAGTGAAATCCCAGAGTCTGAAGCTGCAATATTAGATACTGAATATCTGGCTCATTTTTTTTTGTAAGGAACTTACGAAGGTCTCTTTGAGAAACATTCAGGCTTTTTCTATCTTTGATCACAGTATGATTAGCAGCACTAAAGCCTTATTTAACAAGATATGCGATTGGGAACGATATCAATAAACTGAATATAATTTTTTACACATTTCGCTTAAAGACAGGCTTTTTTTTTTTAAATTTTGCCTCCACCCCCGCCTTTTTTTTACTGTCATATTCACTACTATCGAATTTAATTTTTCCTTATTCGTCATATCTAATTTTTAATTCATTATAATTTTTTTCTTTGCTTAAATTCTTTTCATGTTGTTTCTCTAATGATGCAAGGACTATTGAATGATTTTGAAATTTTTTATGTTTCCTGAAACCATTCAGTGGGCTTGTTCTTATCATTTAAATGTTTTGTAGAAAGTTATTCTCGCAATCGACTTTGGCTGCATTGTCTTTGTATAATATTTTATGACACAATAAACCCATTGGAAGTTCTTTGTTTACAACAGATTCTATAAAACCCTATACTCTGGCAAATATATAGCCACGAGCGTATCTCTTTTTTCTTGAGACATGGGCTCACAATATTTTATTTGAATGTGTAGGCACTTGCTAACTCTCAAATTCTGCTGTCCTGACCTTGAAGGGTCCACGGCTAAACGACTACTAATCGCTTGGTTGCTCAACTTCTACATCATTCGTGATGGTACTGCTTCATAATAATGATGCATTTAACCCAAAACTACGTAATAGGTTTGCATCATCTTGCATTTTAATTTGTGACTCGTTGTAGAATATAAACACGAAAGAATTTCGTGAAAACCTAATGAAAATATTTTTAAGTTATGCTGTGAAATTTTTTTAAACAATACTTTAAAATTTTTTCCTTTCAAAGCCTTTAAAAAGTCAATTAAATTAATAATAAAACGGAAAGTGCTTCAGTATTAGTCAAAACTCCTGCCGCCCATGAAAGCCCACTAGTGGGTGGACCAGGTTAGCTTCCTCTGTGCTGAGATTCGAGATCATTTGTTGAGTTTGGAGGACGATGTCTCAAGATTTCAGGACTCAACGAAAGTTGAGCCTGAATCCAATTCGCTCCCACCACTGCCGATATTAACACAGCACCTGAGGAGCAGCAGTTTGAGATTAATGAAAGGCAGTCAGGTCATACTGAGAAAGAAATATTTAATGTTGTGACATTAGTTGATTTTTGTCCGCTGAAAAATTTCTAAGTATAAAGAAATTTGGCAGGAAAATGTTTTCCATATCTTTGTGAGCAAAGTTTTTTTGTTGAAGATCGAAAACAGTAAACGTACTTGTTGATGTCTTTTGACCGACATTAACTTACAGGCTGTGATGAGAATCTCAACAAGCAATATCACTTCTTACATTTGTCTCTTTAAACTGATTCTAAAATTAAATGTGCTTTCTACTGTAGGTGATATGAAATTAGATCAAAATAGTTAAATAAGACTGTAAATATTTTATTCAATTTATATTTATTAATTTTTATGTTACAATATATATCTTTTTTAAAATGTGAAGTTAACTAATGAATACAATCATTTTTAAAAATACAACCCGCCGCTATCCTCTGCTTCCGCAAAGTGGCCCTTGAGTCAAAACAATTACCCACTCCTAGTGTAATGGAAAGGTACATATCAAAAACCTACAGTCACTCCGAAAATTGAAGCCCCTTCTTTAGGTAACTATGGGCATCACGATTCTGAGGTAACCTAGTGATCTTTTTTTCCCATAAGGTTTGCTTTTTCTGGTTTTAGCCAAGTGGTCATGGTCGCGGATTCGTGACAGACAATGTTTTTGTCGTAGATTCTAGTCCTAATAACATTAAAATGCCACTGTGTAGAGGGGCTGATGCACTTTAAATCTCTTGAAGCTCCAAGTCCTTCAGCAGACATGATGTGCAAGTTTAGAAAAGGAGGGTGTGCAAGTTTAGCTCAGGTGTCATCCTGGTCACTTGACCGAGGTTCAAAATCCGAAATTTCGAGAAAATCCTTTTGTTGCTTCTAAGTGCAGAGTTTTATTTAGTTTAATCAAAGAATACTGTCTCTAGTAAATATGGGTGACATGCTTCTGGAATAACGAGTGATCCTTCTCTATTTTCAACACTAACTTAATTTTTATCTTTTTCCACTATTTTTTTTAAGTGTTTGGATCAGTTATCTCCAATAGGAACTCTTGCCTCTAGAAGTTTTCTTGTAAGGGGCGAGTGTAACAGGTCAATTGAAAAGTCCCCGTCCTGACACATGGATGGCGCTACTAGAATTAAAACCATATGTTTTTTAGTTAGCCCTAACTCTCAAAAGATGCGTGTATAAATTTGACAGCTGTCGAATTATTAGTTTGTGAATTATAGCATTTTGAGTGAAGCTACTTTTGTTATTGTGAAAAAAATGGATAAAAAGGAATTTCGCGTGTTGATAAAATATTGCTTTTTAAAGGGGAAAAATACAGTTGAAGCAAAAACTTGGCTCGATGCCGAGTTTTCGGACACTACCCCAGGAAAATCAACCATCAGGGATTGGTATGCTAAGTTTAGACGTGGTGAAATGAGCACCGAAGAAGGTGAATGCAGTGGACGCACAAAAGAGATTGTTACCGACGAAAACATTAAAAAAATCCACAAAATGATTTTGAATGACCGTAAATTGAAATTGAATGAAATAGCAGACACTCTAAGGATATCAACGGAACGTGTACATCATATCATTCACGAATATTTGGGTATGAGAAAGCTCTGTGCAAAAAAAGGGTGCCGCGCGAGCTCACTTTTGACCAAAAGCAACGACGAGTTGATGATTCGGAGCAGTGTTTGAAGATGATCAAGCGTAATAAACCCGAGTTTTTGCGTCGATATGTGACAATGGATGAAACATGGCTCCATCCTTTCACTCCGAAGTCCAATCGACGGTCATCCGAGTGGACTGCACACGATGAACCTGCTCCAAAGCGTGGGAAAACGCAACAGTCGGCTGGCAAGGTTATGGCGTCTGTATTTTGGGATGTGCATGGAATAATTTTCATTGACTACCTTGAAAAAGGAAGGACCATCAACAGCGACTATTACATAGCGTTATTGGACCGTTTGAAGGAAGAAATCGCCGAAAAACGGCCGCATTTGAAGAAAAAGAAAGTGCTGCTTCACCAAGACAATGCACCGTGTCACAAGTCAGTGAAAACGATGGCAAAAATCCATGAATCGGGCTTCGAATTGCTTCCTCATTCACCGTATCCTCCAGATCTGGCCCCCAGCGACTATTTCCTGTTCTTAGATCCCAAGAGAATGGTCGCTGGGAAGAAATGTTCGTCGAATGAAGAGGTGATCGCCGAAACTGAGGCCTATTTTGAAGCAAAGGACAAATCGTACTACAAAAATGGTATCGAAAAGTTGGAGGGTCGCTATAATCAGTGTATCATCCTTGAAGGGAATTATGTTGAATAAAAAAAACTAATTTTGCCAAAAAAATGTGTTTTACTATGGTAGGCCGGGGACTTTTCAATTGACCTGTTAAGGTGTCACTCACTCAGCCCCCTTAGAGTGGGGTGTAAGAGAACGAGTTGACACTCAAGAGTAAGGATCGCGAGGTGATTTGATGCGCTAACCACCGAGTTAAGGCGAAAGGATTTAAAAGAATAAAAGAAATTTCTGTTATTAGTAAAAAAGTTATAAATCTGTTTTGCCTGAGTTTTAAGGAAAAGTTAAATTAAAGATAATTCAGTAAAGGAAAAATTATGTAAGAATTAAGTTAAAGAAGTAAAAAGGGTAGATAACTATCCGAAGTGTAATGCAAAAAGTTTCTTAGCAAAATGCTTATTGTTATGAAAAGTTTGTTTGTAAAAGTTTAAAAGTAAATTTTTTTTTTGCTATAGATCACAAATACGAGGTGTGGCTATTAAATAACAAGACTGACGCTGTAAAGCATTTTATTTTGATATCATACATACTTACTTATTATCACCTTCATTATACACCCCTCTATCCTTTAAAACGCTCCATGCGAATCTTCCATTTATTGAAACAGTACTGGAAGTTTACTTCTGTCGGCTTCTTCAGGATGGTTGCCGCGTTCTCTTTCACAGCATCAACAGACTCAAACCTTGTTCCTTTTAATGAAGATTTCACCTTATTAAACAAATAGAAGTCGCAGGGTGCAATATCCGGCGAATAAAATGGATGGTCTAACCCTGGAATGCTGTACTAGACTAGAAACTTCTTGACAGACAATGTGGAATGAGCCAGCGCATTGTCTTTTTGGAAAAATTTGCCGTACGGTTTCTTTGTCAATTCTTACAGGCTCAGTAATCGCTTAACCGATTGTTAAATGGAGACAGTTTATCGAAATTGTCATCCGTTTTCGACGAGGAAAGATGTTCAACTTCTTCACGGCCATCTTGAAATCGCTGAAACCACTAAGAAACACATGCATGCGATGAATATTCATTACCATACACTTCTTTCAATAAACTGCAAGTTTCATGTGAAATTTTACAACAATTCGTTGCTCACTTCATATGTTTTTTCCAGTAAAACAAAAAAATAATAAGAACTCTAATGCGAACGAAGGCTACGGGTATGCGGATTTGCTTACAGAAACGAGAGGCGCTGCATTCGAAAGAGAAGGTTTCACGCTTAACAGATGTCACTGGCCTTTAGTGCATATATACTTCTGTAGTAGCACCAGTCTCGTTATTTAATAAACACACCACATATACGTTGCTTAGCTCCGCATAACCAGATTTCGGCTTTTGCATCATAAATCTGAAATGTCTTTCAATCACCGAAAATTGAGCGTACAATTAATTTTATAATGGAATATTGTTTTGTGTCTTGCTAATCTATTTCCGTGTTTTGTGGTTAGAATTGCATTGTTTGGATAAACACAATATTTGTCTTTTGCCACACCCGTGACCTCCTTCATGGCCGAAAATATTAAACGCATTCATTACCAAATGCAATATTATTAAATGACTGTTCTGGTTTTATAATGTGTCCTTTGGCAAATTTTATACATATATATATATACACACACACATATATAGTTATATAGTGTCCCCCCTCTCTCTTTATATTTCTGATAAACAGCTTTTCCCTCTTAACTTACCTATCACTGAAACCATCTTTTTTGAAGATTCTATGACCAGTGTCTTCAGAAACACTTATGAAAAATTGTTGATGAACTCGAAGTTGTTTTTTGGAACGCTCATTCAAAACTTGACGTAAAATTCTTCTCTCTGCAGCTGAATTCTAAATTCTGTTACAAACTCTTCCAACTTTATTTTAATGTGCCATTAGTTTTGAATTTTTTACAAGATTTTTAATGAGTTTTCTTTAACTCACATTTTAACTTTGTCAGAATCTAAACTTTAAAACCTTTTTCCTCACATTTTAAAGCGCTCAATTGAGCTGAAATTTTCTGTTCACGATTCATATGAGTGAAAATACGATAATTTAATTATAATTAATAAAAATTAATTTATTAACACTAATTAGTTAAAGAATTAAATTTTACACCAAGTTGCCAAATTCGTCGCTTGATAATTTATCGTTTGCTTAAATTTTAGTTACATGTCGCTTAATTGATCAACATCGAGTATGGTACGGCTTCAGAGGACCAGTGACTAAGCAGTCACTTCTACTTGGTCTGAAGAGACATGACGGATAAGGACTGGATACGAGTTCAGGTGGGGTTTGGAATAAGCGAGAGAGGGATGGAGTGGGAGAAGGGAAGGCGAGAGAAAGCCGACAGGAAACCCTGCTCAGGTGGGAGTGATGTAGAGGGTAAGAGTAGAGCTAAAAATTTTTACATGTATTTATTTTAACTAGATGATAAATTGAATAAACGTCAAATAATAAAATGAATTATTAAAACTAATTATTGAATAAATTCAATTTGAATCAATGTTCTCTTTTGCTCTTAAAATTTAAGATATAAAAAAGCTACGCAAAGTGTGAAGTTTGAAAAAAAAAACATGTTCAAAAATCTCGTTTTTAATTTACTGGTGTTATATTATTTTATTACAGCTGATAATTCTCCACCAATTATTCTACATATTTATAGGAATGTTTTACCTTTAATTCATAAATTTATGATGAATTTTTTTTTCTATATTACTGTCTCCTTCTGATTATGTGGCCACAGTAGCCCAGTGGTCGTGGTTTCGGATTCATGGAAAACGGTTTTCGTTCAGTTGTGGGATCGATCCTTGGCCACTAAAGACTCGCCGTGTAGCCGGGGCTGATGCACGTTAAATCTGTCTTGGCTCAAAGTCCTTCCGTTAGCGTAGTGGGGAAGTTAAGAGAGGGATTACCAGCTCTGGTATCGTCTTCGTCACTTGACCCAGGATCAAAATTACGAGGTCTGTCGCCAATAGCCCCGTGTTGCTTCTAGTGCGACGTTAATAAAAACTAAGCTAAAAAAAACCCTGATTATCAATTTTCATTTACTGAGTATTGAAATAATATTAATTTTAAATAGGGAAAATTTTGATAACATGCTCTGACATTACACAAATGTATTGAATAACATTTATTAGAGCTACTGTTTTTTTTTTAAAAAAAGAACCATCAATCTACCCTCAGTTTTGAGACAGCTAATGTTTCAGCATTTTTTTAAAATCAAATTCTTACTTTTTGGCTTAGGAATTATGATAAAATTTTGCTACACTATTTTAAGCTATATATATAAAAGTTCGTGGACATTCTATAATTCCCGTTCTTTTTTTTTTTTTATTTTATCAAATTGCAATCTTTCATTACCTAAGTAAGCATACTTTTATTTTTCGGAATGATTGTATATCCAGGAGAGCTTACCATTACACGAGTAGGTCAGTTTTCTGAAGGTACCATGCACATTCTTGGCAATAACGTGATTGTACTGGTGCCAGTTTAATATTTTCTCGTAACCTTGTTTGCAAAATTTCAAGAAATGTTTTGTTAATATTGAGTATATTTAATTTAGCATTAATGTATCAAAATCGCCCATGAAGTATCACTAGTAACCAAAATTACCTACTTGGTTGATAAATGCTAGGCAGATATTTTTGAAAATTCTCTTTAAAAACTATCTCTTCTTGTATGAACAGGCGTTTTTCGCACATATTCATTGTATTTGGAAAAAGTGTGATAAGTGGTGGATGTCTAGTAAATTGTAAAAGTCACAATGGATGTTTGTGAGAGGCATGTTGCTTGGAATCATTGTTTTCCATTATCAATACTCATGCCACTACCTTCAGTGCGACTTGCATTACATTTTAATACAGTTAGAAAACAGCTCTATGCTTTTGATTTTCGATTAATCAAAATGTGTCGATTCTTCCCTGCCTTAATGTGAATTATATGTAATGGAACGAAACTGCAGACGATTGTTTCCAAATTACTCATGGTTACCTTGAAATCAATCTAATTCACCACAATTTAAACCGAGAAGTAGCATCTATCTAATTTTTTCCTCCTTGAAATGAAGTAGTGTTGCGAATATATTTTTCGACTAGTTTTTCTTGTGATTATGAGCTTGCGCAGGAGAATGAAGTGCGCGACTGCTGTTAGCTCTTCAATATCTGCCTCTGGACTAGCTCTGATCATCATCGTAGTGGCAATTGAAGAACTTTTAACTCGTGAATTTAAGAACTTTTTGAGCTTTTCTTGTCCCCAAAAATTTGTTAGAAAATGAATGCGAACAGATTTCGCCAAATTTGGAGTAATAAGAAGAAATTATTCAGCACAACTGTAAGTTTATGTGATTTGTTGTGGTATACCCGATGCGACTATGAAGGTCATATCGTTGTGTACCTAGTGTTTTTAAAAAGAATATTATTTGTTTTGTTTTCAGATGTGGTTTGAATTGGATCGCATAATATACTGATAAATTTGTATCATTATTTGTTTCTTTTTCTTGGATCATTTATATTTTTGAATGAGTCGAATGATTATATATATATAAAGTACTATTTGCAAAAAGTTTGTGCAGATCATATAGATATTTTTATTTTGTAATCCATAAAAAGTAAAAAGTTGTATTGATTTTTAAAAGTAATATATATATATATAAATATATATACTGGAGCAGCTTCATTGATATTAAACATTCTTTTTTATTGTTCATCATGATTATAAAATTTACATTTTTATAGCTTTTTATTATGTGAACTTGTTCTTGATTTGATTCAAATTTTACATTTGCAAAAGAACCAGAAAATTTATATTGGAGGTCATCATATTGTCTGAATCTTATTCAGTTCAGGCTGATAAGGTACTTATAATGCAGGAAAGAGAGTTAGTGTGTAAAAGGGATTTTTGTAGAATTTAAACTTATTAAAAAATAAAATTGATGCTGATAAGTTTGAATTTAATTGACTAACAATTGGGAACATTTTATATATGCCCTACATTGCATTTGATAACTTCTTCATGGTCTAATCTTGTTCTCTTGTTATGTAGTTTTTTTGCACATGTATAACAAATGCTGTAAATAATACAAAGTATGATGCAGACTTCTGTTTTTTTATTTCTTTATTTTTATTAAGATAGTTATTCCAATCCTTGAAAAACAGGTTAATTCTTAAAGCAGATTTTATACATTTCTGGTAAAAATTTATCAGAAATCTTCCAATTTAACTTATTATTGTATAATTAGATATAAAAAATAAAGTCTTTCACAAAAGTTTTTTCTGTAGTATCAGGTTGAAAATAAAAAAAGAATTTAATTCATGAATTCAAAATGTAAAGAAATATTAAAAATGATAAGGAGGAGGTAGATGAGATTTAGTTGGGAGGGTATAGCATTATTTAGCCCAAGTATTGTAATAAGATATACATAACATTTTAAATACATAATGAGTTGTTCAATTGCATTATATTATAGACTAGATAATTATGATAAAAAATTTAAATCAAAATAGTTTTTAAATAAAATATGAAGAAGCTTCTTTCTTTTAAAATAAAATCAGTTTATTTCAAAACAATGCTTAAAAAGTTTGTTCCTCTGTTGTATACTACCTGTATTTTTGGAGATAGTATTAACTTATTCTTTCTTGTATCTTATTCTTTCTTAACATTTCCGTGTATGATCTGAATATAATCATTTTATGATTACAAAATCCTTCAAATATCTAGCTAACATCAATTCCCTGTCTGGTCTTATGGAATTATTGAATGTCAAATCTAGGTAGAAATGTTTGAAAAGGTGTTGGAAAGCAAAATATAACTTTAGTTAATATAAACTTTATCTTGAGAGTTAAAATATTTTTTAATGTTATATTGGTTATATTTTGTTGTTTTATGAATGTGTAGTCAGTGTAATCGATTCTTGATTTATTAAGAAGTTTTGCTTATTATTTGATATAGTTTTTGTCATTCATATTTATTACTTAATTCTAGTTTAAAAAGTGAACTATTAATTTATCCTTTTCTTTTATATATATGTAGAAATTGAGAACTGCCCAAACTGCAACACAAGCTGAAGGAGATATTGAACTCCTTACAAAGCAAGATGCTCAAGTGAGATATATTTTATTCAGATATTTAATTTCTCCCCCTTTCTTTAATGGATTTTTATGTAGTTATAATATAAGTTTTTTAAAATAATTTTATATTAATTTTTTAATAGAAATTTACTCTTTCAATTCAAATATACAGCATAACAATTTATTTGTATATCTATTTATTATTAACATAGAAAAATATACAAAAGAAGTTATTCAATTCAATTTTTTATTGGTAAATTTTAGGACTTTAAATCCATATTTATGTATATAAAAAATGAAATACAATAATCCTTATTTAATGCTGTACATACACAAAATAATTTTGGTATAACGCAGCTTCCAAATTTATTTTGGGGAATTTACCTTGTGAAGTTTCTGTGAAACCAATTAATCTTGTTAAATAGGGGCTTATTGCATTTAGTTTTTATCTCGTGGTTTGTCCAAGTTTTAGAATTTTTGTATGAACCTTTTTTGTAAGAATTGACTATAATTGTTATTGTTAAGAACAGCAATTAAATTTAAGGTTCTCCTGTATCTACCAAATGCGTAGCAGTTACATTTATTAGAATTGTTAAAAAACAATGCACACTCTGCCAAAGCAGTAAACTAACTCTGAACATTTTATATTTCTATATCCATGCTGTACGCTCACTGCCACCACTTTTCAGTTCAGTTCTATTTATTATTGTTTACATGTAGGGTTATTTCAAAAAACTTTAAATTACAGCAGTATTTTTTCATCCTACTGTTTTTAATGTTCTTAAAATTTAGTTTAAACTTTATTTAAGTTTAAACTAGAGTAAATAGAACAATTAAAACCTGTGATGTTAAAAAAAAAAATCATTAAAAATTCTGTTATATTTTATTTGTTAATTAGTGCAATGAAAAACTTATAATTTATAATGAAAGATAATTATGTTCATAATATTTTCACATATTCTAGTATATTTTCAACTATACTATGTATATGTTCAATTACGTTAATAATCATATCTAAATTTAATATGTTTACATATTTTGCTTTCGAACTTTTTGAAAATAATTGGTTTTTAAAATTTTTCACTGTATATTTAAGATCCTCTCATAATACATAATGGGAAAATCACTGTTTTAGTGTAATTTGTTAGCCATTTTTGACAATTTTCTGACAATTGCTATGTAGATTTTGGTAAAAATGTCCAATGAAATATTAATATACGTATATATCGAAAAAAATTATGATACAATTTTGTGTATGTAGTAAATGAATTTTTAAGATAATTTATCACTTTTTTCATACATTTGATAAAAGGCAGTTAATTGAAATATTACTAATTAAAGTTATTTTAATTTAAATTCCATTTATTGCATTATTTTTATAAAAACTGAGTACTGTCTGGTTCCTTTATTATTTTGAGGTGGGGGAAATGCCTGTAACAGCATTTCATTACAATGGTACACTTAATACTTCAAGAATATCAAATATTTGAATCATTTAATTTGTATACCTTTTTTCTGCATTTCTTTTTTTTAAATATACCTAAGTAAAATTCGAGAAAACCATTTTTTTTCCGGAAAAATATTTGTTTTCATTATAATAAAAGTTTCAACAAATTAAAAAAATTATTTAAAAGAGCTACTCTTAAAATATTTCTTGTATATTATTGTGTATGTAAGTATTGCTATTATTGTGTATATATCATTTAACCTTATCATTTTTTAAATTTTTTTTTCCTTGTCATATTTAGATATCACAAATTTCATCAGGCATTACTGTAGCATCTGTTGAGAATTACAGTCCTGTTACCCAAGTATCAGCTATTATTAAGGCGGGTTCTCGTTATGAAACTGGCCATAATTTGGGCCTTGTGCATTGTTTGAGACATTGTGCAGTTCTTGTAAGTTTTTGAGTTAAAATATATTTTGAAAGAACAAAAATAAATTTTAAATCTGCTGTTTTTAATATTTTTATTCTTTTGCAGTCTACAAAGAATCACTCTGGATTTACTTTGACCCGAAACATCGAAATAAATGGCATAAAACTTAAGTAAGTAACTTATAATTTTGAAAATTATAAATCTGAAAATGTTTTTCAAACATTGATACTTGTGGATAGATACTCAAGTTGTTAGCATATAATTATATAGAGGTTTTTATTCTAAGAGGAAAATATTTTTGAGTCTATTGTAACTTAGTGGTTTAATAAAAGAGTTTTATGTGTGAATGGTTGGAAAGTAAAGTTAAAATCATTAAGTTATTTTTAAAAAATGAAATTTGTTTTATCCTGTGCTTTCCATTAAAATCTTCATGTTTTTAATAGGAAAGACATATTACAAAAGTATAATAACTTTAGTTTTTTTTTTTCTTGAATCTTACTGCATAGATTTGCTTTTAATCTTGCTGCATTGATGCTGCTTTATTGCTTTTAATTCTAAAAGAAAGGAAAGGAGGTTTGCAAGTTTAATTTTTTTTTAAAAAAAATCAATTATTCAATAGGATGTAAAATTTGTTGAGGGAAATGTGAAAAGCTTACAAAATATTAAAAAAAAAATGTATTAACTATTCCAAAATCAATGTTTGTAAAATACTTATTAGTATTAAGGTACAAAGGAAGTTTTAGGAAGTGATGAAGGTAGTGTGTTGTATAAAATTTGTTTAAAATAAATAATAGCTATTATTTGAATGTTTACATATAAGGGGGGGGGAATGTTTATTTCTTGTGAATTTAGTTAATTGAGCAGTTCTTGGCTGCAAATTAGGAAATCACTTTTTAAAACTTCCTTTCATTTGTAATTTTTTTAAAATCCCTTATTGCTTATGTTGTAATATAATATAGAATTTGTGATTGTATAAAGATAGTTTTTTTTATCAATGTTATTAATACTAATATTTCAGTTATTTATCCTGTGATATTTTTCAGTGTAACTGCTACTAGAGATCATATGATTTACAATCTGAAATGTTCTCGAGATAGTGTGTAAGTATATTGCATTTCAGATTTTGAAAGTACATGTTTTGTTCCATTTAGACAATGTAGTTCTGTATGCTATTTGTCACTGGTGGTGAGAGATGTAATTGTTTTGTTGATTTTTTGTCCAAAATTTTTTTAAAGTCCTCCCTCCCTTTCCCCCCCTCCCCTCCATACATTTATAGTGGTCAAAAGAGATGAATTAAGAAAATAATTTTTCACAATTCAAGATTGAAACAAATAGATATCTTAATGAAAATTGGTAGATCACTTCCCAAATTTTTAAAAGAAAATAGTGAAGGCTGATCCAGGTTATATTTGGAGGTCTAAGTTAGAAGGGTTTAATTTAAAGTACTGTATGTAAAAATAAATTGTAATTTAAAATAGTTAAAATTTTGTTCCATTTCTGTAGTATTTGTTTTTATCCATGAATGTGCTTTATTTCCCCCCTTTCTTAATATGTTAAATTTCCCTCACATTTTAGTAATAAATTTAATTTCGATGTTTTATTTCTACTCTGAAATTGAATTAATTGCTTAAAATTATTTTATTTTGATATATATATATATATATACAAGTGAAAATACCACTGACTATACAACCGATTGACTTGAAATTTAGCACAGTTACTCATTTTGCGATGTAGACGCTCACTAAGAACAGATTTTATGGAAGTCGTATCCAAAATGTAATTTTCATCTCTTTATCTACTCTTATCCATTGGTTACGTAATTTTTGGTGACTTTATCGCCAAAAATGATATGACCGACGCCTAACGGAATATATTTTTTTATATGTATACTGTGTATTGCCACCAATTAAGTTTACTTGGTGAGATTTGTGCATGAGAAATTGAAAAGTACCAAATAATTTTATATTGAAGCGCTGATGGAGGATTGGCAAGATTTTGACGAAGGAGCTCTTTATGTGAAATTTTGTACATCTCGAAAATAGGAAATGTACATATTTAGCGATAGAAATAAATGAGTTTGGAACCCAACGGTTGGGGAAAGTATAATTTAGCGCCAAAACTTAACGGTATTTTGAAAAATACTAAAATGGCAATTTCCTTCGGAGTTGCGCACACGCTAGACAATCTTCGTTTACTGGAGAACCTCACTACATGCATGAACAAACTCTGACTTCTTACTAAAACATTTTATTTTTCTCATATATTTGAAAGTAGTGGATAACCATTATGACAGAAAATTTCTTAAAATTTTAAATTTAGATTATCATTATAGTTTAAAAATTCTCTTGATATTTTACATATAGGTTCCAAAATATAGTATTATCGTCTGCTCTGTGGAGTGGGCGGGTATCAGCTATATATATATATATATATACTAAAATGGTTTTATTTTGCTTTTATTTTCTCTTTGAATCAATTTCAATTTTATTCTTCATCATATATAATTGATAAATAAATTTCAAATCTTACAAAATAAATTTTTTAATTATAATTATAATTTTTTAATTATTATTAATACTTAAGCTTTTTAAAATTATTTCATATACTCCACATATGTAAATATTTTTTCTCTTTTATTTATGGTCTTCATTTTATGATTGAGATAAAGTTGTTTTGAGATTTGCTATATATTAGGTATTTAAATTCTAGTTCAGTAAAAGGACAAATAATTTTCATTGTTTTTATGTCAGTATTATTTGTGGATCATTTTAATTAACTGTAAACTGTTATTTGTAATAAGTGTTGAGGAATAGAATTCCCTTATTGAATATCTGTAAAATTAATGTGACTAAAATGAATGTATTGAAGTGTAATGAAAAGATAACTGTGCTTTTATTCATAATGACAGTTATTGGCTGTCATCTTTAAAATAGTTAATGACTGCTTCTGGTTTATTTAGTGCTTCCTTCCAGAAGTAGCATCCATGATTAATTTTGTCTAGGCAAATTTCTAATTTAGCAGTGAAGGACTGCAAACTGTTTGGTGATGCTTGTGGTTTACCTTAGTGAAATTAACAAGAAACTGTTTTTATAAGGAAACATGATTTATTAGCCATCCTAGGGGTTATTGTTTTAGCCAAAATAGTCACCTGAACATTTTTCGTAATATGCTTTTTGAATATTTTTTTTCCTGGCCAATCTCTAATCAATCAAATTTCCTTTCAGTTGTCCCTATGATAATGAAATCTGCTCCTTCACAACACATTGCATAGAACAATCCCTCACCTGTCCCCTTTGATGTTGCTTGATTTCTCAAAATGAATTATACTTTTATCATGAAAAATTAATTAAGTAAATTGTAATAATTTTGGCATTTATTTTTAAAATGTGTTTAGTGATAGTGGGCTGGCCATTCTTGCTGATGTCATCTCCAATCCTGCTTTCAAGCCTTGGGAAGTTACTGAAGCTTCTGAAATGCTTCCTCTAGATTTGGCTTTGCATCAGAAACGACCAGAATCAGGTAATTAAGTTTTGATTAATGAAACAGTCATCTCTCATATTTCACTGATTTTTTCCCCAATAAAATGGGATACACACATTTTTTCATACCTATATACAAAGATTTGGTTTAAGTGACAGTTGTTGATGTTGAATTTTAGAGCATATTTGAACAGTCTGTCTTTTGGTTCTAAGATATGCTCTAGGCCAAATGAGTTGGAAAATAATTCTTAACTGGTAGGTACTTTTGTTCTATTTTTGCTAGTTTCTTATAGTGGGGAAAATTTATCCTCTTTCTTTTCAAGAATGTAAATCTTATTATTAGAGAATTTTCTAATGAGAAATAGAGATGGTTGTTTATGCAGCTATTATTGTATTTGATACACACACACATGTATGGTGATCTTATTATGGCAGTTTGTAGCTAAGGTATTGAGCTAATTTTTTAATCAAGCAGTATGTAGCTAATGACATATCACTTACCAGGATCTATGAATGAGTGTTTTAGACTCTGCAGGGGGCCGCGGTAGCCTAGTGGTCAAGGTCGTGGACTAGCGACCGGCGGTTTTCGTTCAGTCGCGGGTTCGATCCTTGGCTGCCAAAGACCTGCCGTGTAGCCGGGGCTGATGCACGTTAAATCTGTTCGGGGTCCAAAGTCCTCCCGTTGGCGTGGTGTGGATGTTAGGAGAGGGGGTGCCAGCTCAGGTGTCGTCCTCGTCACTTGACCGTGGTTCAAAATTACGAGGTCCGTCGCCAATAGCCCTCGTGTTGCTTCTAGTGCGACGTTAATCTAAACTAAACTTTAGACTCTGCAGTAATTTGAAGTGCATTCAACCTATAGTACCAAACTCTAACTGTCATCTGGTTTTCATATTCTTGGGTTTCCACTTTGGCAGTTGATGTTTCTATTTCTGGAAAAATTTGAACTGCATATCTGTGTGGATCTGCAGATAAACATTGTAATCAACTGAGACATTAAATAATTATATTTTTGTAATACTTTTTTTCATCATTTAAATTTTGAATGTATGAAGTTTCAGATTGATTCTGTCTTTTCTTCTTGAAATCAAACCCATATTTAGTGAGCTTTTTTAAAATATTAATAATTTGTTAATAAATATATTTTTATAAATTTATGTTTGACTTGGTCTAAATGTTGTTGTATGTCTTTATTTCATGTTATTAAAATTGAAATAAAAATGACTAAAAATTTTACTATGTGTAATAAAAATTATTGATTGCTAAGGGAAAGAGGATTATAAAATTAAGTTCAGATTTTTACTTACTTCAATGAAATTTGTCCTTTTATTTAATAAAAATCATCATTCATATATACTATTAAAAATATATATTTTGTACTTTCATAAAATGCACTGTGTAATAATTTTTTTTACAACGTTTTTCTGAATTTCACTTGGTGTGTGAGTGTGTGTGTCATCAAATTTTCGATCGTTAATTTAACCAACTTCCCATCAAGCTAGAGCTTTGAAATTTTGGGAATCGTTCGTACTCGCCTAACAATGCAATATTTAGACTTTTACGACAAGTTTTAACTAATATTTCAATAATTTTAATAAGTCAAAATATCCTTTCCTCTCGGCGCTTTTAGGATTGAGGAAAAAATTTCTTTCCCCCCTCTGGGAGCACCGGACACTCCCCATGCAGCATGCGGTATCGTAAACCTTTTGTACTCACAAAGGGGAGATACTATCTCCCCTTTACTATCTCCGAGATAGTAAGGTTTGCTGACTTTTAGTCAGTAATCATTCGCAAGAACGAAAGTTTCCAATATTTGGTGCTGTGTCTTATCACAATAATTTTTTCTGAATTCTGGTTCCCATTCTTTTTTTAATAGAATGACTTACAAACTTTCAAATGCATGTTTTAATTTTATGAGTATTATGAATTTTTTAAAACTCTCACAAATGTCTCTTTTTAAGTGAATTTTAAAGTTAAAAATAACTAACAGTTTTAACTAATATTTCAATAATTTTCTCTAATAAACTTTGCCACCATATAAAAACGTTGGTTTTTATATCGAATTATTTAAAAGAGATTGCTAAATCCAAAAGACAGACTGTAGTGATAATTGACCTACATGTGCTGTTTATACATAAATGTCAATAATTTTTAGTTTGGTTGAATTCCATTTAGAGAATTTTTCATAATTAGTGTCTGTTCTTGTTCATTAACCAAAAAATATCTTTTTTTTCTTGTAAAAGAATAATGCCAACAGGTGTTTTGGTGTATTTAAAAATGCTTTAGAAATGTTTGTGTTTTTCAAGTTAGTAATGTATTTGATGTACTGTATAACAGCAGGGGTATATATTAGTGTAAGTGGATCTCCATAGTTTTAATAAATAGTTTTATTGATAAATGCTTAAAGTGGAATATTTGTAATTTTGTATGAAATGTATGAATATATTATAGAATTTGTCAAATATTTATAAGATAAATAATGTTTTTTCATAACTATATATGTTTTTTCATGACTTTTTTTTTTTTTAACTACAATGTTTTTTAAAACTGTTTGTAATATTATCTGACTTCCTTTTACATTCATAGCTTAAAACATGTAACATCTTCTCTGAATTTGATTAAATTTGAAAATATATGTTTTGCTGTAATATATGCTTATATATATATACAAAACATAAATAGTACAAGTCACAACTATCTTCCACTCCAGTGATATTCAACTCACAGGTTTATTACCTTTTCTTACCTCACCCTCCCTTTTGGAGAAGCATTGTAATTCTCATCGAAATTAAATGCTTTCTTAATTGTTAAACCATTTCTCATCATTATGCTATTTTATGAGATTATTACCACTATATTTAGTGTGGTAATTTTATCACTATAAAAACACCCCAAAAATCCAGAAAAGCTTTTCTTTTGGGACCAGAAAAAAATTTATAAATAAAAATATATCCTTTTGTTTCATCTTTTCATGTTTCCTACTGTTTTTTGCTCTGTTCCTTGGCACAAATTAATTTTTGCTTTTCCTCTTATTACTGCAATGTAAACCAGATAAACAAAGCCTGCCCAGAATGCTGCTCTAGAAATATGTGATTTTTGTTGTATTACGGTGAAAGAATATCCAACACTAAATCAATACTATGAATAGGAAAAAAAACTAAATATTTAAGATATTCATTGAAAAGCAAATTAATATTTCTGTATTTCAGAGGAAAAAAATTTCTGAAATAATTACATGATCTAAAATTTAATACCAAATAATCAAAATCTATTAAAAAAACCCAAACAATTTTTAAAAAAGCCGAGAGATAGAAAAGCAAAAATATAGAATAATGGAAATAATGTAATTAATACCATTCCATACTTTGGAATGGAATAAAACATGCTTATACCAGTGATTACTGATCAAACTATCACATATCAGTGAATTACATGAAAAAAAAAGTATGGTAACGAACCAATAATCAACAAATTAAGAAAATCAACCACATGAAGAAAGGAGTGAAAAATAGTAATCTTCAAATACACTGCAAGCAACTAAATTACACATAACTGAACATCCGTAATATTGCAAAACCAATTAAAAATCTAAATAAAGAGAAATAATAATTAAATTTATTAATTAAAATTAAGCAGTTTGAAACAAAATGTAATGTAAAATAATTACCATGACACATCATCAGAAAAAATGTTGAAACTTTCTAAAAACTACAAAAGTATTTGCAGAAGGAAATTAAATATCTGATCCTAAAATTTTTTTTTAACAAATTGCGAAAAAGTTAAACAATATATATATATTCACTTTATATTTCTATATGATGGAATTTTAATAAAACATTTTACTCTCGAGCTTAAATTCTTAGATTTTATTTATTCCGAAATGTATGGTACTGTATTATTGTATCATTAGTATATTTATTATAAATCGTAATTTTGTAGTAATTACAAAATAATTACTAAGGATGAAAATGTAAATTTTTAGATGAAAGGGGCAATAATTAGCAGATATAGCATGGTTTGTGTATAGTTTACTAATAATTTTTGTAGGAAATTTTTAAAACATTGAAATCATTATGACAAAGAAGCAAAATTGTTGAAAGTAAATTTTTTTTAGAAAATATAACTTTAAAAATCTAGTATGAAGTTAAAAAATTGCTATTTATTAACCATAGAAAATATTTCATTTTTTTTATTTTTATTTTATCATAGTTCTTCTGGAAGCTCTTCATAAAGCAGCATTCAGGGGTGGTCTCAGTAATTCTCTTTACTCAGAAGCTTTCATGATTGGCAAGCATAAACCTGATATGGTATTGTTTTTCTTTTATTTTTTTTCTTTTATTTTTACTGCTTTTTTATATATTTAGATTTAAGTTATATATATTTATACTTCTTTTCATAGCTCCATAATTTTGTAAGGGGCCATTTCACAGCATCTAGAACTGCAGTTGTTGGACTTGGTATAGCCCATGAGGATTTGGAAAGAAGTGTTGGTGAACACTTTCATTTTGAAGGTGGCTCTGCTGAAAGTGATGGAGCTTCTAAATTTGCTTCAGGTATAGTATTTTAATAAGTTTTTCAAGAGTTTTTTTTTATGCATAAAAGGATTCATATCCATATTGAAATGACAATAACAACAAAAGGAAATGACTAAAAATTTAATGAAAGAGGCTTAATTGTAATAAAGGGAATCTTTTATTATATCTTTTAGCAATTTTCAATAATATAATGTACATTATTTGTTATTAAATTTGTATTCCCACTCATACAATTTATTGCATTCTTTCAAAAGGGATACCTGTAGAACAGTCTTTCAATCCATTATTGACAAATGAATTAAATTATTTTGTGTATTAATTTGTATTGTGTCACATTGGCTATGAAAATCGGAACGGATTCCGCCTTTGAGAATATACCTTCCTGCATTAAACTTAGTTAAAATTTTCCTTTTACTCTTGAAAACATACTCCTCTTCTATATTTTTGATTTTCTCGTGGGATTTTTTTCATGTATTAGTAGGTTGTTTTCATTTTATGATCTTCATAATAAAGTTTAGTTTTTTCGAAATACTGCATCATCACTGTTGGCAATGTTAACCTAACCCTAAATTTTCTGTGCTTATTAGCATATTAATATGTCCAATAAAAATATTACATTTTTAAAATTTGTTTCAGGTGAAGTTAGAATTGAAGCGGATACACCTTTGGTTTATTCAGCTGTTGTTGCTGAAGGAGCTGGGTATGAAAAAAGCTCTTTTATTTAAATGAATGAATTTCTAAAATTGCTTTAGAAAAATTTCAAGGTTACATTTTTCAAAACTGGTTAATTATATCTACATTGGATGTATTGTAAAATAGAATTAGTGTATATTTGGAGTATTTTGATCACTTTATAGTAAAATTTTTGTTTAATTATGATTTCCACTTTCCCAGAATTTTTTAATTTTGAATTTTTCATACATCCTCATAATCATTGATAGAAATCAAAGAGATAATTGCTTCTTTTTTGCTTAAATAATAGTGGACTTTTTTTTTTCTTGATGCTTAATTTAATATATACTTTAATATACTTATCAACTCTATATAAATACCTGAATGGTATACATCTCAAATCAGTGATTGAATTGGTAATTGTGTAATATTTATCCTCAAACTATGAGCTTGCATTTAAGAAATGTGACATTTTTAAGTAGTTTCTAAAAATGTTCATTGTTTATGAAAGTAAATTTTGTTAAGAAAATGGCTGTAACTTCATAGTATATGCACTACAAAATACATGTGATACATACAATGAGGGAATTACATGTTTTAAATTAAAAATATAGTAATAAAATAAATATTAAATATGTTGTAGAACTAACCTTGATGCACAAGCTATGAGAAAAATTATAAAGGGAAAATATTTTTTTTAGTTGTCGGAAACCATCAATTTTATCTCAATCATGAGAAAATGTTGATTTTACTATTAAATTTTTTTTCCTCTTTAATTTACTTTGTTATTATTTATAATTGAATGAAAATAAAAATGTATTAATTTTTTTGTCATTTTTATCATTATTGGTTTTTGATAAAAATTAATTGACATTCTACATTTGCCATCTAAAAAATACAAGTGATCTCATGTTCTTAAAACTCATTATAAAATTGCTGAACATGATAATTTTTTAATAATGTATATTCATAATGCTTTATCTAATATTAAAGAATAGATTCAAAACATGGCACACTTTTTTCATTTAGAAAAATATTTTGATATTAATGTACCATTTTGACATCACTGGCATATCTAGAGTGTCGGTTTATATCACTATTAATATCGGATTGAATTATCTGGCTCTTATTTCTTGTGTAAAATGTGTCCTGTAGTTTCTTTTTCATACTGTTATGCTGCACACATTTTAAATTCTACATTTTAAATAAAAAAAATTGCATTTATTAAATTTTTCTAAAATTCATATGAATATTGTCACATTTTGTAAAAATCTGAAATTATATTTTAAGATCGGGTCAAGCTCTTGAGATTAGGAAAAGACAATTTTAAATAGTATTAAATATGACGAAAAGAGAAAGAAGAAATGTACCCTTATAAATGTACCCTTGGATACAGTTTATTTTTCAGAATATGTGTGTGTGTATTGTTTAGTATTATTTTGCTTACATTATTCAGAATAAATTTAATAACATTCCTTAACTGTTTTGTGTTTCAAACTTAGGATTTAATATAAAGATTCAAAATATAGCTCTGAAACTTCTCATACAAAGTGTTTGAGTATGAAATGTTATATTTAATATAAATTATATTCAAGTTTGTAAACATTTGTTTTGTATTTAGTGCTACAAATGTGAAGGACATGTTGAGCTTGGGAGTCCTTCAGTGTATGCTTGGGCTTGGGAACCACATCCAAATGAGCGATTCAAGATTTTCTGTGCTTGGAGAAGCCGCTGCTAAAACTACCACCAACCCCTTTTATGTGAGCTCATTTTATTTTATTACCTTACTATTCATTTAGGAATTTGTTGAAATTTTTTTAATTATTAAGTAATTTTTGCAGTGATTTCAAAAAATAACTCAAAGAATATATAGGGGAGGTAAAATAGTGTGTAACATACTGTGCAAAAATAAATTTTTAAATTGTTTTTTAAATTAATAATAAGTTTAAAAAATAAGTATTAAGATAGTATGAATATTAATTTAAAGTTATTTTGTGTTATATTAAGAATAAAAAGTGTAAAGAGAAAGAAATATCCCTGCTTTTTTTTTAAATATGAAATTTTTAATGATTCTAATTTGTTACCTTTTTTTTTTTTTTTTGCTTATTTTATTCAGTTATGTAGAATTCCTAGAATATAATTTACTGATTATTATAAAATCTTGAATGTATAATTTGCATATGCTCACTAGATAAGAAATGTCCCCGAATACACGATAGTTAGATTAAGAATTAAAATATGAGTTTAAATTATTTGTTTTCCTTCCAATTTGACTTTATATTTTATTTTTTATTATATTTAAAATCATTGGTCTTTAATTGTATTTTATTTAAAATTTTACGAATGTTATAGCGTAACTATTAACCAAACAAATCATGACAAAGTTTAATGTGAAACACAAAAACTCTTACAACAGAGTGCTGCTGATTGCTCAGGTATTGACATCCAAATCACTGACTATGTATTTCTAAATTCCAGCAATGGAAATTAGAAGACATATAAATTAAATCTGTTTTTAAATTTTTATATAAATTTTGTATTTAATTTTTTTTCTTTCTGAATTTATACTATGAGTTGGTAAGAATGCTTAAATAATCAAAGTTTTATAAGTTGCTTGTTTTTAAATTTATTCATTATTGGAAAGTGATTATTTTAGCGAACAATTTTCTAGTTATTTAAACTAAATTTAATTTGATCTTCAGAAACCATTCAATACAATGAATTTTTGCCTGGGGAATTTCATAAAACAAAGTTTCTTATGAATGAAACTCCTATAGCTTATGCATATTTGAATACTTTCATATGTTAGAATATTTCATCAGCAAAACATTATTAAATAATTTTTTAAATTATGTTTGGAATCATATTAAAAATGTTCCATAGTTAGTTGTATATAATAAATGTAGTAATTTATAATTCAAATGTATTTTTTCATGTGTGTTGTAATATTTAAAGAGTAAATGATTAAAATTTAATTTTCCTTTTAGGTGTCTGGCCTAAACCTAAATTATTCAGATACTGGCCTGTTTGGAGCATACATTGTTGGACAACCTGAAGACATGAAATCAGTATAAAAATCCCTTATTTTCTACTTGTAGCTAAAATATTGTAAACAATGACGATATATGTATATAGTTATTCCTTATCAAATGCCACATTTTTATCTACTATTATACTGCAATATATTTAACTTTGCTTAATAATTACTGTATTATTTTTAACTATCTGAAATAAATTTTACAAGTTTTGTTAAATAGCACTGTTTGGATGCTTGCTAATAATAATTAGAAATTAAATTTAAAATGTTTAATTAACATTAATTTCTTATTTCATTATTTTGACTATCATTAAATGTCAAAATGTTGAAAACATCTTAAAATACACTTAAATCTTTTTCTTTTTGGTATTCCAAGAGAAAAATTATTGTATTGTTAATTTATATTTCAGTCTTATATTTAAGTTTTCATTATTTATCTCATATCAAAAAGCAAACTTTACCATGAACATTTTTACGATTAATGTGTTTATTTTGTTTTTCTAATTATAGCAGTATTTTTTACTTTCTATGACGTTGATTTAAAACAATTTTTTTTTGAAAACTTTTAAATATATATTTTTCTTTTTTTACATTTAAAGATAACTATGTCCAATTTTGATTTTCTGTTATCGTTTTTAGTTGGTCAAAGCTGTAGTTACTCAAATGAAAGATGCATCTAAAAGCATATCTGAAAGTGCAGTAGAAACTGCTAAGTGAGTCATAAATTTTTTGAACTTAATTAATTTTTTTTTATACTACATTATTTTTTTGTACTTCGTCAAATGTAATTTTGTACATTTATTATTTATTTGTATATTGAAGGTCCTTTGTGAATTATCTTTTTTTTTTTTTTTTTTTTTACTTTTGCTGTTAATGAATTATATTGACTGTTTGTGCTATCTTATTTTAAAATCTAGACAATTATTTTTGAGTACTCTTAGTTTTTTAACAAAGTTCGTCTTAGTAACCTAAAAGTTCATGAACTTTTGTAGTTCAGATAATTTTCTTCAATTTACTGATTTTTTATAAACTAACAAATTACATACATTAATTCATATTGCTGGACATGAATTTTAACTTTAATATATAGATTTTTCACCCTATTGTACTTCCTAGTAGCCATAATTAAAATGGTTGCAAATGTTTATTAAAATGTTCTATAATATAATGCGCATATCTTTTGTTCTACTGATAATAGAACAATAAAATGAAAATTGACTGTTAGTCATTAAAATATTTTATATTTTGACAATATATCTAAGTTTATGGGGATGAAAATAATTTACAGCAATTTGTGATAAAATGAAAAATATATTTTTAGAATATAAATTATGTAACTGAATAGACTTAATCATGTATTACTCTGTAAACTGCAAAAGTGGTAATATTGTGAAATTTTGTTACATATATACATTACATTTTCACTAATTGTTTACAAAACTTTTTTTTATTGAGTATACACTCCAATTTGAATGCATGATTATGTATTCAACAACAGCTTTCTCCTTTTTTCTTTTTTTTTTTTTTTTTTTTTTTTTTGTTCTTTCTTGTGTTCTGATCTTTATCTGGGTGTCACACTCCTGAGTTGCCCTAGTGATCCTTCTTGTCAACCAATTTTTGTCTTTTTTTTTTAAAAAAAAAAATTTCACGTCTAGACCATGGTTAAATCTTGTTTGGCATAGCATAGCCATATCTGGCTCTTGTGCCAATAACCTTAACATTTACTCACTCCGATCTTAAAATATTTTTTATTTCTCTTTTAATTGACCTGGTTAGATTTTGTATGCAGTTAACCATTTGTTTTCTGTTGTGTATTGTATTTTTTTGTGAAATTTTAAAGGGGAACTTTATCCCTGAGGGTTTTAAATTTTTTTTAATCTTGTACTTAATTAAAACTTTACCATCCATCGTAAAACTATCTCTAAGAAATAACTGATATCTCTGGAAAATTTATTCTGTGTATTAATTGATCCTTATGTATGTAATGTTGTAAATTACAATTAAGAATGTTGAGTTGATTGGTATCAGAAAGCCACAGATTGAAGTAATCCACAGTTTGGAGAGGATACAGATCAATCTGCTGAATTCTAAATTGACGGCCTTTGAAAGGTCAAGAAACATTAGAAGTGTGTAATTTTGGAGAGGGACTGTATACACAGAAGTGTTAAAAAAAATGCACAAAATTTAAGTTTCTATCTTGATTATTTTTTAATAATAATTAAAAGTTTATGATATTGTGGATTACTTCAATCTACAGCGTGCTGAAAAACACACACGTGAATAAGTGTAATTTACAACATTATGTGCATATGGATCAATTAAAATGTTGAATAAGTTTTAACTAGATGTGTTTCAGTTATTTCTTTGTAATTAAAACTTTAGCATTCTAATAATTAAAACTTGATGATACCCACTTGTGTCTGTATCAACCACTAATTAATTGACCCATGTTGACTTAGTAAAAATATTTATTTTTTATTACTAAAAGTTAAATCAATATAATAGCTATAATTAATAATAATTCAAACATATTATTTTAATAGAGACTTTTCTGTTTTATGTGAAATGTTTCATAATTCTTTTGAAATATTCAGAACAGTAATGGGCATGCTAAGAAAAGGTGTCATAGAAATGCTGCCCAAATTTAAGAACCAGTTGCCTAAAACTATTTTTTTTTATTAAATGTTGATACTATTAATTATTAAATACTTAAAGCGTATTGAATTTTATGAGTAAAATTTGGTGCTTTATTAAAGGATTGTAGTTTTTTTTTTTTTTAAATTTATTATAAACAACTGTCCATTACCGCATCAAGTTTTATTCGGTAATATACATCCACCAAATTAAGATGTAGAAATTCTTCAAATGTTATAGCATTCTTTTTTTCCCTCTCTTTTCTTATTAGACATAAATTAAAGGCTAAGCTAATGATGGAGAGAGAAATATCAGATGGCAACATGTGTGCCATGGCTCTTGATGTTGCTAATCATGGCAAAATCAGAGACATACAAGAGTTGGAGAAAGCCATTGATGAACTGAAGGCAACTGACATCAAAGCTGTGAGTATTATTTTATAATTAAAAGGGAATTTTCAAAGAATTTTGATTTTAGTACAAAGTACATGGGCATTTTCCATGTTTATTACAGGAAGCTATTGAGAAAAAATGTACTATATAAGGGAAAAGGCTTTGTATTTTTTATATTGATAGTTTTCGAGATGTAGGTCTCTTATTTGAAATTTAAAAAAAAAAATTTAGTGAAAACATGTATTTTTTTTTTTTTAAAAAAAATTGATGGACTTAATGTTTAAACTGGATGTTAGTTTTTTTCCTCCTTCCAAAATAAGTTATTGATTTAATTTCTTTTAAAATTTAGGTTGCTGGAAGAGTTATGAAAGCAAAACCAGCCATGGCCTCTGTGGGACGATTACATGATACACCTCATGTTGATGAATTACTATAACTCTCCATTTTGTAATTAGGAAAAATAAATAGTTTATTTAAGAAGGTACATTTATGTCTCCAAATTGAATTTGATTGTATGCTATGCTGTGTGAATTGGACCTTGTAGAACATATGAATTATGCTGTAGGTATAAAAGAATTTTTTTGTATTCTTTTTCAGAACCATTGGCTAAAATTGGGTATGTGTGGAAAAAGTTCTTATTTAATTCATTAATATTTCTCTTTCCTTGTACCCTTGGAGTAAAATTTAGGATAATAAACTGTATACACATTGTCGTATTTGTACATGTTTAATCAACGAACTTTGTTTTTGAAATTGTTAATTTATATTATTTTTTTTAATAGTTTGAAATTTGTTGGATTAAAAATTCCTTTCTAAAGTAGTTGAAAGAATATAAATCTGTTTGATTTCATTTCATGAAACACTTCGCAATATTCAAAAGAAAATATATAAAACTGTTGAATTTTTTTGTATTATTATCTTTTTCTCATTTACTTAAATTAATATAATATGTTTTTATATATTTGAAATTAAAAAAAAAAAAAAAAAAAGGCTCCATTCCGAATGTAAAAATTTTCTCAATTGGATTTACTAACTACAACATTCTTTCTAAAAAGAGTTATGACTTTTGTTTGCTATTGTAATTGTAATGGACAAAAAAAAGATCACATTCATTATGTTTACCAAGTTTGTATTATTTAAAATGTAAATCTTTTGATTTACTTAGCAATTGATTTTCATAATTCATTGTCTTGACTTTTATTACAAGTAATAATTCAATTTGTTCCAAATCTACCTTAAATTGTAAATTTTGAAAAAAAGGAGCAACAAATAAAATATTTTTCATTTAACACTGGTGGTATTTTTTAAACAAATTATAAAAACTGAAGTTTTGTGATGAATTCTTTTTAATGTTTTAAATGTTTTACGATTAAAAGTGGTATTGTATATTTCTTTTTTTAAAAAATAAATATAATATTAATTTTTATATTGAACTTATCACAGAACTTTAAAATAAAAAAGAAGGGTTATTAATACCTTTTCAAAATAGCTCCCTCTTCCCTCATAAAAGAAAATTAATTGCTATCCGCTTGTATATATTCAAATGCAACCAATGTCTGGGAATAGTGCAGTTTCACATCCACCAAAGTAGTATGGGAATTAAAAAGCTAATAGTTAACAATACGCAAATGACAATGAAAGTTTTAATTAATTTTTGCTGTTTCTCATTTCATTAAAAATCTTTCACAACTACATACATATATATTATTGATACATTCATATTGCAACCAGTTATAAATATATCTTAAAGTTTTACTAAATTTTATTCATATCACAAATTGTATCTCATTCATATTTGTCAACAGAGAAATTTTGTAAGATAATTTTTGACCCATCCAATGAAATATGTTTTCAGTGTTTCTTGCTATTTCATACATTTTAATAGAGCAGCTTTAAACAGAAGGTTGTGGTTTTGATCAGTTTTATAGGTTGGAATAGAGATATTTGATACATGTTTTTAGGTCAATTTTAAACATCTTGAATTTGATCTGTCAGGAAAAGATTTTTAGCTGAAATGGTGATTACATTCATTGTTCATTGACTTCATATTTTGGCATTCATTGTAGTCAAATAGTTCTAATATTATTTAAAGTAAACAATATTCTTTCATTATTTTTAAAGTAAACTGAACATTTTATAAAGTGCTTCTGTGAAAGAACTTATTAAAACTTTTTCTTATTTTGGGTTACATTTTTGGTTGAGTTATATTTATATTTAGTATATTTAATAGCTTTTTGGTTATTTTCATAAATTCAAATAAGTAGGAAAACTACCGTGATCAAAATAATTAACATGCTGACAAAATTTTAAAGTTATACAACCGAATATAGGCATGTTATATGATAATACAAAATTTTGTGGATATGTCAAAAAAGTGGCAATGTCTAAAGATACAGTACACATGTTGTGAAATTCTTATAATAAAGTTTAGAATACATCAGAATTTAACTCTGTGTTTTTTCCCCCATAAAAATTTGTAAAGAGTGCACTGATTTCCTGTTTATTTCTCCCCATTATTATGTGAAGCAGTTTGAAATTTTCCCATAATTTTCCTTTTGTAGATGCTTCAATTATTCATGTCTATTATTTAAAAAAAAATTTTTTTATTATGGAATTTTGCAAAAAAGTTAATCAAAATTTGTGGAAACTGTTAATGAAAGAAAAAATGCACAAAGACAAGAACAACCAATTTAATTTAGAAATTTACTTGCCCAAAATTCTTGAATTATTTTCACTTTTATTGTTCAAAAAAAGTAGATACTCCACGTTAATTATAAAATTCCTGACAAAATTAAATTTCTATAGAATTTTTTAAAAATGTAAATTAAAAATTAATGCACACACACACTGTAGTCAAAGTCCATGATTACTAAACTGTGAATCACAATGTTAATATAAATCGAGCAATAAGATGAATTCCAACATTAATGTGAATTACTTGTGTTATATTAACACTCAAAATTAATTTTAATTGTTAACTGATAATTTATGTGAGAAAATAATCTCTATAATTCTTAAAATTTGATCAATAAAAAAAATGATTGAATATATAGCTAATTGCATTGACCTCAAGATCTTGATAATAATCTCCAAAAAAAATATATATATATACTTGAAATATTTCATTTTCCGATAAATGGGGATTCATATCCGATTCAAACCAGATAAAAGTATTAAAGTTGTCCAACCTCTCTTAGTCCCAAATTAACAAAGAATTTATTTCAAGGAATACCTTTTATTTATTTCTACTGAGTTGAATTTTTAACTTCTCTTTCTTTCTTGAAGTAAGTCACTGTCTATACTTTACGATCAGGTGATTTCATCCCTACTTCTCTTGCCACAGATATTGCGAATGAAGACCACTCATTCTGTTTTCTTTGAAACTCATTCTTTTCCGTTGCTTTACTTGAATAGCTATCTATGGCCGTCACTTCATGTAAAATCACTTTCCATTTGAACGTTTCGGACTCTTGTAAAGCTTCCACCGCTCGCACGGATGTTTTTAAAATTTTACTTTCGAGCTTTTGCTTCGTTGCTGCAATTCTTCCTAGGTTAGCGATGAGTGTCATTCCCCTCAAACATCGGCAAATTTTAATTAAAACCTCATACTGATGGAAACCAAGTAAATATAACTTAATTTACAACATATATACAATGAGACAATACAATTGCTTCCTATTGTCTGTGCTAAGCTAAACTTGTAACACCCGGTCGACCCGGGCGTTATCTTGTGTTATCACTAATATCTAATATTAAATACTACGACACAAATAATTACAGAATCACCAAAACAACTTTCACCATTTATTAATATATATATATTATGACACCAATAATTGTGCTCTCCAGGTTAAGTTTACTAACGCTTTAATTCAACCCACCAATAATAATCTAACAGTTTCTTACCAATATCTTTTTATCAACTGCAACTCCGAATCTGGAACAACTGCTGAAAATACTAAAACCAATATCTAACCGAGTAAACTATACTCGGACCTCAATACTAATCTGTAAATTCGCCTTCCTCTTATATAACACATGGAGCAATAAGTCCCGAGACTGTGCGGTCGTTTTTTTGCGATTTCCTCCTTCAAACGCACCATCAAGTCAATATAATAATCACTGTTGATCGATTTACCTTTTTCGAGGTAGTCAATGAAAATCACGCCATGCGTATCCCAAAAAACTGACGCCATGACTTTGCCAGCTGACTGCTGCGTTTTCGGACGGCTTTCGCCAGCTGTGCGCCACTTAGATGACTGCCGCTTCGACTCTGGAGTGTAGTGATGTATCCATGTTTCGTCCATGGTCACGTAACGACGCAAGAAATCTTTTTTGTTGCGAGTAAATAGCGATAAACAGCTTTCTGAATCATCGACTCGTTGCTGTTTTTGTTCCATCGAAAGCAATCGCGGCACCCACTTGGAAAAAACCTTTTTCATGCTCAATTTTTCATGAAGGATAGTAAATACACTTCCATATGATATCTGTGTCATCTCAGCAATCTCACGGAGCTTCACTTTATGATCTTTCATTATAATTTTTGTCACTTCACTCACATTTTCCGGTGTAACGGCTTCCACAGGTCTACCCGAGCGTTCCGCGTCATTTGTGTCGGTACGACCACGTTTAAACTCGGCAAACCACCGACAAATCGTTGCTTTTGATGGACAAGAGTCCGGGTAACATTTTTCAATCCATTGTTTCGCTTGCACGGTGTTTTTACCCATTAAAAAACAATGTTTTATCAGAACACGAAACTCGGTTTTTTCCATTTTTTAAACAAACTACAAAACGACTTTACTCCAACCTCGATAACTCAGCTGTTTCTGGTCCGATCGACTTAAAATTTTGACACGTTTCAAGCAAAGGTTCGTACTCTAGAAAGACCTGGTTACTGGTTTACTACGAGCGCCATCTCTGGGTTAGTCTCGGAACTTATTGATCCATGTGTTAGCACTTAGACTTCACCTCCTCTCACTACAACGCCTCTCTGATCCTCCTTCAGATGGAGTTTATATAATTCTCAACTCCACCGCTTCACTTCATTCCTAACTGCTTTACATATTAATGTTCTTCATCACGTTTCATTTTTGGTTGGGCAAAGGTTGTTTAGCGAAAGCAATCAATCTCAATTGAAAGTCCCCAAGGTTAGTGAAGAGAAACCGCGAATAGCCTAATGTCACAAACTTATTGTAGAGGTAGCCAGCTACACTGCCTTTTAAAGCCACATTTCAGAAAAGAATATTTGAAAGCCGTTTATTCAGTGTTGCCAGATGGAAATTGTAAAATTTCCCTAGAATTCTATGTATCCCCCCCCCAATGGCACAATTTTGTGAATTTTTCTTTAAGACCGTTTTTTTATTGCCTTTGCTATAGCCATAGTAATCATTAGTGTAGGGCATTTGCAGGCTAAACATTGACATTTTCATTTCTTCCTAAGAAAATGACTCCATTCCACTGTCTTTACCCGAAATAGAACTTCTCAATTACTTGATCAGGAGTACGCTTTGTGAGGGGTCAATAAAAATAAACTACAAAGATACTCTTTATTTTTGTCTCCCCATAATTTTTGTTCATCCCCAGCCTAAAATCTAGTATAAAAGTAAGCATTGGTCCAAAATGCCCTATCAAATTATCAATCAAACTTATGGCTGCTAACTTATAAGCTAGCCTTCGTTCAGCACATCCACAAGAAAATCAAACTTTCAAAGATTTTCTTTACAAAATTGTTTAATATTTTGTGTGTGCATCCTTGAGTAACATTGTTTCTTAACTAAAATGAAATAAAATAATTACTTTTTGGACATTGATGAGTTTAAATTTGCAAATAATTTTGTAAAAAGAAAGGAAGAATTTACATATTTTTTAACATTGAGGGGTTTGTTTTTCAAATTTATACATTTAATTTTATTTGCATAAGGACCTTACCACTCGTGATAACCGCGCTATGGCACCACTGCTATATGTTATTCCAGTTTCTTTTTGGATAATTCGAAGCTAATGGGGCCCCCCCCCCCAAAAAAAAAAAAAAAAAATGAATTTCGTTTTCCTAAAGAGAAGGGGTGCGATCAAAAATTTAGCATACAAGCTTTATTTTACAAAATACGTGTATATTACAATATGTGGTGTTTTTTTTTTTAAATTAAAGTATCTTAACTGATAATTAACTGAACTTAACTTTAATTAAAGTACCTTAATTTACTAAGTACCTTAACTGATTACAGCGTTTTGAAAAAAAATCACTTAATTTTACTTGCCTCTTTGAATGTAGTCTTTTGAGTCATTGGAAATAATTTATACCTATCAAGTGAGTAAAAAAAGAATCTTCAGAAGGAATGTGACGATTCCACTGTTCTTCGTGTTCCTTTAGAAACGCCATTAAAATTATACACGTCAACTGAAAAGTCTCATAAACTGTTTTTACCATAATAATCTAAGAGGAATTCGAATCATCCTCCATTTTTTTACTGCAGAATTCTAGGAACTGGTCAAAAAATTCGAGTCACCTGCAATTTTTTTCCATTACATCAATGCAGTGTTTTAGGGACTGGTAAAAGAAAATAGATTTTTTAGCAATTTTTTTTTCTTGCAGAGTTCTAAGAACTGTTCAAAATATTCGAATCATCCACACTTCCCCCCCCCCTATTGTTTTAAAGCAAAATTTTAGGGATCGGTCAAAAAATTTCGAGTCATACGAAATTTTTTCCCATTGCTCAATGCAGAACTTTAGAGACTGGTAAAGGGGAGGGGGCGAACTATCCACATTTTTTTTTATTGTTTTTTAATGCAAAATTCTAAATCAAAAATTCAAATAATCCACAAATTCCCCCCCCCCCCTTTTTTTTTACCCCCCCCTTTTTGGGGGGGTTAAAAAAAAAAAAAAAAAAAAAACTCGTATTATTCAGTTTTTTTCCCCTTTGTTCTAATGCAGGGTTCTAGGGACCTGTCTAAAAATTCGATTTATAGAAATTTGATTGTACATTTTAAATTAGGAAACGTTTTTACAAGTATGCAAGCGTAAGTCGAGTGTATTCCAAAAACGCTGCAACCTTACGAAGACATCGTGGGAGTAACTGAGAAATTTGTAAAATTAACCGTTAAAAAAATAGGAACTCAGTTGAGATTATCAATAAATATATTTTATGTAAGGATGATAAAAACTATTTAACACTAGTAAAAAAAGTAAAATATTTTACTTTAATTAATTCAAATTGTTTTCATTTTTAAAATTTCAAGAACTGCTAAAATCCTGGGATTACATATACATTTTATATTTAAGTACAAAGTGTGGCTATTAAATAAGAGACTAACGTTATAAAAAAAATTTATTTTGAATTCATACACACATATTTACTTATTATCGCCTTCAATATATATCCCTCCTTTATCCCCACAACACTGCATGCGAATCTTCCAATGTTCGAAACAGTATTGAAAGCCTGTTGGTTCCTTCAATACGCTTACCGCATTTTCTTTCACAGCTTCGACGAACTCATATCTTGTTCCTTTTAATGCAGATTTCACCTCAGGAAACAGGTGGAAGTCGCATGGTGCAAGATTCGATGACTAAAGCGGATGATCTGACATTGGGATGCTGTATTTGGCTAAAAACCTCTTGACAGGCATTGCGGAATGACTTGTCCTTCCACAATGCGGATCGATTGTCCCTTCACATAGTTCAGCAAAATCGTGAAGGTGGTAATATTAATTAATAGTTGGATCTTCAGGAACCCGGTGAAGGCACGCAATCCCATGTGAATATCGGAAAAAAATCGTCATTGTTTGTGTATTTTGACTTGTTCATTCGAGCTTTTTTTGGCTTTCGGAACAGATGAACTCTTCCAGCTCATGGATTGACGCTTTGTTTCAGAATGATAAGTAAAAGAACACGATTCGTCACAGGTCATTATCCTTTCCAATAAGTTTGAGTCATTTTCAATGGCATTCAAAGTGTAGGTATAAAGTTTTTGTGAGAGCTTATTGTTATTCAAACGTGATAGTTTTATAGGTATATGTGGAAGCACGACTCGCGCGTGATTCATCTTCAACGTCTCCTCGTCCATCTCGAAAACCCTTAAACCACTGAAACACATGTGCATGGGATAAATATTCACTGCCAAACACTTCTTTTAATGAATTATAAGTTTCAGTTGCGGTTTTTGAAAGTTTCATGAGAAATTTTACAACAATTCGTGATTCAGTTATCAATTGGTATCACGGGTGATGCGACCCCAGGATACCCAAGCGATCCGTCTCAATTTTCGACCCTACTTCTTGTCAACCAATTTTTGTCCTTTTTTTTTTCATGTCCAAACCACAGTTACATCTTGTTTGGCGCAGCACAGCCACATCTGGCTCTTGCCCCAAAAACCTTCACCCACCCATCAATTTTCCGGCGAAGCAAACAAACAAACAAAAAAAAAAAAAACTGATGCGGACGAAGGCTACGGATTCGTTAACATAAGCGAGAGGCTGTGCATTCGGAAGATAAGGCTTCATGCTAAACAGCCGTCGGTCGCTGGTGCTTGGTGCATGCATACTTCTTTACCAGCATCAGTCTCGTTATTTTATATCCACACCTCGTATAATCCTCATTAACATGTTTTTAAAACTATTTTATCACAAAAGTAACTAAATTTGACGCACGCATTGTAATCAAAAAGTTCTAGGACTGATCGCACACAGACCTTATAACCTAGAGAATCTAGTTACTGTAACATCGTGATCCCAGAATGCGTAGAATGAAGCGGTAACGTGAAGGGATCACACAGCTTAAGAGAAGATAATTCTTTATTTTACAAGGTTGATATTAGTTTATATGTAGGCGTTTCCGCCTGGATTCTTTTTTACACACACTGATAACACATCTAATTACATAGCACTGAGGCAAAACGCATGTATCTACACAGCACAAGTCCAAACACATATAGTTGAAAAACTACCAATATCTTAATATCCGATGTAGTTCGATTTAGTTCTAAATTCGCAAGAGAAGGCAATCGCATCCAACTTCTAGCTGTAACCTCCCTCGCTCCTCCGCAGGAATCTCCCTCTTTTTCTTCTCCCTTTTTAAGACCTCGGGTAGGTCTGTCTCCCGCCCTCCTTTTGATTTATTTTCCTTTTTTGAAAGAACAACCCAATCAAAGACAAACTCCGATTTTGTCCCCTGCAACACTATTCGCTCAAGTCGGACAATGTCAGTCTTTCCCACGTGCAAGTCGGTGTCGGCCGTCACACAGCTAGGCCATAAATTCCCAAAATATCCATGACATTGGTCTACAATACCTCACAAAGAGGATTCAACTCTGCCGCACCTGTGTAACAGAGTCCATGAATGTGGCTGACCCAAGCCACCTGATTTTGTTCTTTATTGCTTTTAAGCGATATATTTTTAATGAATGGGAAGCTGCGAACAAAACGGGGGTTCAAAACAAGTCTGTGGAGGGGTTATTTATAGCCTACGCTACATTACATTTAGTAACGGATCGAATACAAATCGACGTGAAGAGGAAGGCACAAAGGTGCTTTTTGTGTATGTAACTTTACGTCATCTCTTCCTTGGTTGTCAAATTAACTTAACGGGGATATTAATATTTTATTTCTAATAACGTAAGATTTTGGTATCGAAAAAATATTAATATTCAAATTTCACAGCAGATATATAGACTCTTTACTGAGTTGAGGTATTTTATTTTGTCTACGCTTGAAATTGTGACGGATCCAGGGGAAGACCACGAGCTCCCGTGTCCACCTCCTGCATTCACCAACTGATTACATTTGATATAAAGCTTTTACATTGTCTTCTCACAGTTCAATGCAACACTTGGAGTGTACAGATCTGTAAACCCTTTTTGAAACGCCTCCTCCCCAACACTTGAATTCCAATGTCATCGCAGTTTCAGTCTCCGCTGTCGACTCATACCGCTGCCTCTTCATTGTCATTTTGGGAAATAAAAAAATGGTCCGCGGGGGGGACAGATCTGGTGAATACAGAGGGTGGGTGATGAACACAGCTTGCCTTCTCACCAAAAAATACGGCACAAGGAGGAGGTGCATTGCGCAAGAGGCAACGGTTTCCTCTGTCCAACTAATGAACTTAATTCATGTGACGTCACGATCACATGATTACTTGACCACGTTATACCCACCGATGTAAACAATTCTTGTATTCGTTTGTTTTGCTTTGCGTTTGTGAAAAGTGTTATGCTTCATAAGTTCAAGTAACTTATATTTTATTATTTTTACTACCTTTTAATTGAATGAGAAATTATCACAAAACTTTGTTTTGTATATTTTTCACCCTAAATAAATGCAAAAATCGAAATTTTAGATTGCTGTAGTATTGAATCATTCTTCTATCAACAAGCTGAAATAATGGCTGCAAATTTATTTGGTTTACATACATTTTGTTACAATTAAAAGTCTTGAAACTGTTATTTTCTAGTATTTAAAAAGTATTTTTTCTGCTCTTTTTTTAAAATTTAATTTAATAATATTATTTGAGGAAAGTTAGTAGATTTTTTTATACGTTAATATTTGTTTAAAGTTGGAAGTTTGGTGTTTATTGATGGGATCATGGACAAAATTCAATTCGTGAACATTCTGAAAAATAACTTAAAAAGAAAATTGCTGGAAAGTTGGGTTTGGGATCGAGCTTCATTTTTCAACACGAAAATGATCCTAAGCATACAGTTGAAATGCACAATCAACTGATCTCAACATTAATGAAAATTTATGGTCACAGTTGGAAAAATCTGTTCAAAGGCACCATATTACTAATAAAGACAATTTAAAATTTGTTTTAAGAGAAGAATAAGCTAAAATCACACACAAAAGAGAAACAACTCAAAACCGTGTTAAATCGATGCGTTGCCATCTGGAAGCCGTCATTAATTCGAAAGAGCGCGTGCAACCAAACATTAGTTTGTCTTTTCTAATGTTTTCATTTAAAAGTTATGCCAGGTGTGTACTCAATTTTGGGACTTAATATGTTGTAGTTTCTGCTTAAAAATATATATAATTAATTTACAAAACGGGTTTCACATATTTGTTTCCACGCTTAGTGCATTTCTTAAAAAAATGTATTTTATTCCTTTGTTTTATATTAATTTTATATGAAAATTCTATATTACTTTTGGGGGCCGCGATAGCCTAGTGGTCAAGGTCGCGGACTAGCGACCGGCAGTTTTCGTTCAGTCGCGGGTTCGATCCTTGGTCGCCAAAGACCCGCCGTGTAGCCGGGGCTGATGCACGTTAAATCTGTTCGGGGCTCAAAGTCCTCCCGTTGGCGTGGTGTAGATGTTAGGAGAGGGGGTGCCAGCTCAGGTGTCGTCCTCGTCACTTGACCGTGGTTCAAAATCTCGAGGTCCGTCGCCAATTGCCCTCGTGTTGCTTCTAGTGCGACGTTAATATAAACTAAATCTATAATACTTTTAATGTCGAAAAAGGAAGGTGTATACTCAGTTTTGAGAACTACTGTATATTTCTTAAAATAGGACTTTTCTATGTATTAAACAATAACTTCTTGGATTTTTAAAGCATTTTTTTTACATAGGATGTTCCAAAACTCATTGGCAAAAGGTGATAGAAAACACCTAAATCAATTTTCACCGTACAATTCAGGCGGAGAGGAAGTGCGGCGACCGCTACTGTTACACGTTCAATCTGCCGAGGTTCAAAGTTCTCTTGTTGGCGTGGTGCAAAAGTTAGGAGAGGGTGTGTCAGCTCAGGAGTCCTCCTCGTCACTTTACCGGAGCTCAGAATTATGAAGCCAATACTTGCTTCTAGTGCAACGAAAATAAAACCAAGCGGCAACCGGTAGACGGGGCAGCTTGGTTTCATGACGGGAAATCATGAGACCATGGTCTTTTCCTGATTACTATCCTCTGTAGAAATGACGACGTTTAAGAAAATTTGCACTTTATGTTTTCCATAAAAGCGCCGACTAGGGGTTCCGCGCTTGCTCTCCGTCTGTGCATTGCATGGTGAAAATCGTTGATTCTAATCACCCCTTAAATTTTTGCCCCCGTGAGTTTCAAAACACCTTGTGTAAAAGTGAACACAGTACTGAAATACAAGGGTCTTTGCATTTGATGGATTTACATGTACTTAAATTCGGTGATATCCTGGTGGTCAATCCCGTGAACTCATTGCCAGCGTTGTTTCCGTCAAGTCGGGGGTTCAAGCCCAGGTGCCCCAGAAGACCCGCCGTGAAGCGGGGCTGATGCACGTAAAATCTGTCAGGGCCACAAGTCCTCCCGTAGCATGGTGTGGAAGTTTGGAGAGGGAGGTGTCAGGTCAATTGTTGTTCTCATCTCTTGACCGAGGTTCAAAATTTTGAAGTCCATCGCCAACAGTCCTCTTATTGCGTTTCAGTGCGACATTCGAAACCAATCACTCATGACATCGAGTCTTGGCCATCCGCTACTCGATGGGCCTTTAATAGCATAAGGACTCGAACCTACGACTCGATGGAAGCAACGCCGATCGCAAGTTCAACAACACACCATCGCCAACTCATAAACTCAATCAACCTCATATTTTTATTTGTTTGTGTAGCAAGCTTCACGATGAAAAAGGTTACACAGTTTCGACAAATCACTTGCGATATCCCTCACGGAATGGGGGAAGAAAAAAAAAATCGAGGAACGCGCGTTCTGTATTTTTCTAAACACACCTGGGAAAATACCGGCTTGCATTCCTAGACGGCTGTTTGTGCATTCTAGAATCGCACTGCGGGCTTCAGTTGCCTCTTGTTATAAGATAGCGTTTCTATTAAATCCACCGAAACATCCACCTGTATTATTTACGGGAAAAATATGTGGAATATTTTAAATTGTTGGCATTTTTTAGAGTCTCGAATTACACCTGGTAGATTATACTAAACTGCTGTTTAGATACAACAACTTGTCTTACATTTATCAATTTTTTTATTCTCTTATAAAATATTTCTATTATGAAATTTGTTAATTTTTAATGTAAAATATCTCTATTTAAACTCAAATTTCAATTAAAAAATTACTCAACGCATTGAAGTCAGGAACCATTAGGGACGAAAGTCGAGAGAGCCTCTAGTCGATAAGGGGGGGGG
>BMAW01023919.1:2410361-2439033 GCA_019974015.1 Nephila pilipes | reverse complement strand
CCCCTTGCTTACAGTGGCAAGAACGCCAGGGCCACCCTTGCATCTCAGTATCCTTTAACATTTACTTTTCACATTTCTGTAGAAATGTTTGGAACCAGGTGTCTCCTTCATTTACAAAGTGCCGCCTTCGGACTCTCCTCCTGCACTTCTTTTGCTGGTTTTCAGGAGTTCCCTTATTATTTTTTTCTCATGTTTCTAATTTCTCTCTTCAGCCACTATAGCCGCTAGGTCATGGTCGCGAACTCGCATCCAGGGTTGTTTTCATAGAGTTGTTGGTTCGAACCTTGATGCCACTAAAGGCCAGTCATGTAGCAGGGCTGAAGCACTTGAAATTTGTCAAAGTTCCAAATCCTCCTTCGAAGTGGTATGGAAGTTTGGAGAGGAAAGTGCCGTCTCAGTGTTGTCTTTTGCACTTGACCGAAGCTAACAAAATTACGAGGTCCGTCACGAGAAGTCCTCGTATTATTTTTAAGAACGACATTAATAAAACGATCGAATCAAATTATTTATTTTCCCTATCTCGGTATATACGTTTGAATTTCACCAAAGATAAAATCGAAAGAAGAAGAAAGATATTAAGTCCTGACATCGTCCGAAAAAGATTAATATGATCTCATAAAAAGGAATCCACCGTAGAATTGCAAATTAACGGATCACAGCTGTGAACTATTTTGAACAGCATTTTTCGCATCTTGATAAAAGTACTAAAGGCATTTATGTGCGAGGTATGTTCCGCAAGTAAGTTTCATCATTTTTTATAAAGAGCACATGGCACACCAGATGAAACCCAAAACCGCCATAAGAATCCACACTCGTTGCTGGTTCAAGGATGGAGATAGCGTCTGTGGAGGGGGGATGATGTATGCGATGAGCGACGAAAAAGAGAGAGTAGCAGCAGACCTACGTGCCGGAGTTCAAATCATGGTCACAGATAGACGTGTACTGACAACGTAATTGACAATAGAAGTACATGATGTTATCCGGTAAGAATGGACACGTGAGACTGTGTATCCGTTGCCCATGGATATCTACAGACTGTGTATGGGGATCAAGTCATGTCTCGTCAAATGGTTCGAAACTGGTATTGCATGTTTAATGAAGGAAGGCAGAATGTAGAGGATGAAGATCGAAGGGAGCGTCCCTCTACATACACTAATGAAAACAACGCTGCTGAGATACAGGACATAGTGTTAGCGGACAGGCGTATGATGGTGTCAGACGTTGCGTCCACACTGTGCATTAGTTGCGCTCAGATCCATTCAAAACAATACTGAGGTGGAGAAGGATGTGCGACAATTCCTTGCATCGCAGGGCACCGAGTTTTATCAGTGTTTTCTTCAAACTGCTTTGCACTCTTCGACAAATGTCTCAATGCCAATTCGACTATGTTGAAAAATAGTGCAAAATAGTGTATAGTTTAGGATGACATGGTTGTTTTTTTTATGCAACACATTTTCCTTGTGAAAAAAAAAAAAGAAAAACGACGAAACTCACTCGTGGAACATTCCTCGTATTTTGAAAATTCATTTGACTGTACAATAGAAGAGCTTCCGTCATACCTTTAATTGAAAGTAATTCACCTGCAAAAGGATGATATGTTAAAAATGCTTTTGAGGGAAATGAATTTAATTCAATTTTTTGATTGACATGAGAAAGATAAATGTAGCCAATTAAAATCATGTGCTAGGATTGGGCTGACCAACCCGAGTCCAGCCTGGTGGCAACCTGTGGGCCGCAGAGTTGGGTGGTCTTAGCAAAAATTTAAATTTTTATTACATATAAAAAATACCAAAGAACATTCCCTCATGAGTCATTAGTATCATATCCATATCTGAGTAAACTGACTCGAATATCGTCACAACTGTTCTTCCATATTCTTGTTCAGAAACAATTACAAAGTTGAGCTCACTTTTAAAAGTTCAAAGGGCATCTTGCATGAGTGGGTGAACACAAATTATACGTAACTAACAAACTTAGGTAAGAGCGGTGGGTATTCTCTGCTGGACGCGGGGAGGGAATGCGACGCGCAGAACATGCGAAATAGAACAGCCTCAGTCTGTCTGTAGCAAGCCTGACATATTTGACCCCGAAGTGTATGGTTCCACGCAGACTAACAGCTCGGTGTCTTTTGATGGTTGCTAATTTAGAACCAGCATTGTGTTGTAACTGCAGAACTTCCTTTAAAATTATATTTCGTACACACAAATTCATTTAGTTCGATAAAACATAACTTTCCTCAATTTATTGTGTAATGTTCTTCATTTTTCTTTTGGGGCTCTGGAGGGTTAGTCGCTTCCTATGACTCGAAAGGTGAATGTAGTAAAAGTTTTTAATGTGAGCCTTTGCACTGGCGAGCCAAAATTAAGAAGGTGATATAATATGCCCCGTCGGAATAAAAAGCTTCTACAGAGCGGGCCGCAAAGTCTTAGGTATTTTGGGTTGCACAGGCCTGTACTAGGAGATTAATGTCTGTATTTGGAAGTACTCACCAATGTGAAAGGATATTTTGGAAAATGAAGGATGTAAAATCATATTAACGCAGATCGTCATTGACAGATGATCCTCTGCAAAGAACTTTACTCATAGGAAGTACTCATTTCAAACTCCAGTATGAGGAAATATATCAAAAAAAAAAAAAAAAAAAATCGTTCATTGTACTAGTACAAAATCTAGCCGTTCTTTAAAACGTTTATGAGTAAATAAATGGAAATATATATTTCTTTTTTTTTGGTAGAATCATGTGAAAATAAATATTATTTAAAAATATCACACACACACTTCCTAGTTTAAAAAAAATACCAGACTTGTTTTTTCCCCCATAAATATCTTCGAGTAATAATATAGCTTCGAGTAATAAAATAGCTTCGAGTAATAAAATAGCTTCGAATAATAAATATATCTGAGTTTTCTATCTCACACACTTATGTTAGCCTAAAAATATTTACTCGATTTGGCTTTCTTTTTTTTTTTAAAAAAAAAATAATTTTTCTAACGCTGGTCTCGAGCAATACCTTTCATCAGAAAGAGCTCCTACACGTTGTCATTAGTCTCGATTAAAATGCAAAAGTCCTTAGATGAGTTTTTTGTAGATCAAAGTTCATTAGTAAAAAAGAACAAATTTACAGCTGCGTGTTCTTTTAGTTGTGCTTGTCGCATCATCTAGTTTGGAAGCAGAAAAGAGCAGGTGTGAATACAATAGAAGAATATATTCGTCGTATTGTATAATTGAGTATGCTGAAAATAGGATGAATTAATTTTTTACTAAAATTTTGATATAAACTGGCAATTACCGTTTTCATTCTAACGGACTGGTTTACGTCTCGACCGCATGATTTAAGGCTCCCGTCTATCGACCACTTTGACTTCATGAACATAATGTTATTCCTACGAAAGTTCTACCACCATTCTCCAATTCATACTGTTTTACCTATTTGAATTTTAATAAAACTCACTCGAAAGAGATAAAAGTAATAAATGTTTCGGCGGAATTACATTTTTCCTCCGAACTTCGAAAATATTTTTTAAAGACGGGGAAACCCATAAACGAATCTTTAAAATAAGAGTAAAAATATTTTTAAAAATTGGAGAGAAAATGTAATTCCCCAGAAGTCTTTAATAATTTTGGCTCTTTCACATGCACATTATTGCTTTCAGATATATAAAATAGATTAGATTTGATAAGTAGATTTGAGAACAGCAGTAGAAATTCCATAGGATTAACGTTACGATCACGAAATCAAAATCGCAGATAGATTAGAGCCTTCATAGCAAAATGAGACAGAAATAAGTTATACGAGTATTATAAAAAATATATTGTCTTTAAAATAAAGTTTTTTTTTCCGGGTTGAAATTCTCTCTCTCTCTCATTTATTAAAGTGGATGCTAGCAATAATCAGTTAACGACTTTAATCCCATTTGAATTCAATAATCAATTAATAACTTTCATCACACATTCGAATTAATATTAAATCTCTCATTCAATATCAAACCTCATGGAAAATTTTCATCTCGTTTGGATGCTAAATCTTAATCACCCGACTGAGTGGTAAAATCACTTCGAAAAAGAAATCGAAAATCACTTCGATGTACTATTTCAAAAGAGGGCAAAAAGAAAAAGGATGAAAGAATTCTTTTGCCGTTGCTTTTATTTATCATTTTATTTCTATTTAAAATTCCCCTTCATATCATAATTTGAAATGTCAGATATATACAATGGTATTCAAGAGAAGCATCTGGTTGGTACGGACACGTGCTCCCCACCTGTCATAATTTCAAGCGCAGACAAAATAACATTCCCGAACAGGAAATCTCAATCAAATTGTCTCTCGGTGCCGAGTCGATATATCTTCTGTGTAAGTGTAGTTTTTATGTTGCCATTTTTTCGACGTCAGTATCTTACATTACTCAGAAATAGGATATTAAAATCCGCGGTTCTAAGGTCATTTCATAGCCAGGGAAACTAAGGCAAGTTACACCCACCCACACAAAGACTTTGTGCCCTCCCTTGTCGATTTTTTGTGAGGATCCGTTGCTGTCGGTATTTGTTCATAAGTAAAAGAAAACGTGTTAACCAGGACTCTAATAATAGAGTGACAGAACATAAATTAAAACATAAGTAAAAAAAAACTTTAAGGAAACTAGTATTTTTTTTTAAAAAAAATATCTTAGAAATATGTAGGGATAATATTTAGAAAAATTAAGTCATGCTTCTGTGGTCACATACCCCCATTGCACGTTCCTTTTGAAAAAGTAAGTAAAGTGACATTTCTTCACAATACTATAACGTCGTCAATGTAAGCACTAATATACAAATAAGTATCGACAAGCATACGTAAGTATATGGGCTGTTAATTTTAAATGCCTAAAAATAAATTTAGTACTTCATACTGTTTACAACACATAGAATGATACAACTACTATTAAACATTTTCACGCGAATCCTTTCATTACAAATTTAACTTAATTACTTTTATATTGCAATAACAGCTTTACATGTGTAACGTCGTGACGCCAGAATGCGTGGAATGAAGCGGTAACGTGAAGGGATCACGCAGCTTAAGTAAAAATAATTCTTTATTTTACAGATCTATGGATTATGTTCTAGTTAGGCGTTTCCACCTGGTTTCTATTCGCACATACTGCAAACACATATAACTACTTAGCACAAAGTCAAAACGCATATAGTTGAAATATCACCAATAGCTTAATATCCAATGCAGTTCGATTTTAGTTCTAAAATCGCAAGAGCAGGCAATCGCCTCCAACTTCTAGCTGTAACGCTCTCTCGCTCCCCGGCAGGAATCCCTCTTCTTTTTCTCCCTTTTTAAGCCCTCGGGTAGGTTTGTCTCACCCCCTCCCCTTTTGATTTATTTTCATTTTTGAATGAACCATCCAATCCAAGACGAACTCCGATTTTGTCCCCTGCAGCTCCATTCGCTCTTATCGGCCAATGTCACTTTTCCCCACGTGCAAGCCGATGTCGGCCGTCACACGGCTAGGCTCTAAATTCACATGTATATCAATGTCATGGGTCAACAATACCTCACAAAGAGGATTCAACTCTGCCGCACCTGTGTAACAGAGTCAGATGTTCATGAATGTGGCTGACCCAAGCCACCTGATTTGCTCATTTATGCCTTTTAAGCTATAAACTTTCTATTGTGACTTTGAATGGGAAGTTGGGAACAAAAGCGGGAGTTCAAAGCAAAAGTCTTTGGCGGGGGTTATCTATAGCCTACGCTACACATGATATGCAATATATCTGTAGCAACTCTAAAAAGTTTGTAATCAACATGGCGAGTTGCCCAATTATTCTGACTCCAAATCGAAAGGTTATGAAATATCTCACTAGAAGGGATCGGACAGACTCGTGATAACTATAATGATAATTTATTTAAAATCGGACAGACTCGTGACAACTATAATGATATTTTATTTAAAATCGGACAGACTCGTGACAACTATAATGATATTTATTATGTTCTTTTACTTGTCCTTTTAAGTGATAAACTTAAAAGGACATAAATGACGGACAGACAGAAGAGTGAACCCGGAACCTAGTGCTATCTTAAATAGCGGTAGCAGAAGGTATTTAGTTCCCTTCAGGTTCACTTCGTTTGCATATGCTTGCCTTGCCTGAATAGCCGGCTCGTCCTCATAGTGATAGAACAGCAAGAGGCTTGGGGTGATCAACAGTCGCCACAGTACTCCCCCTGCAGTCACGAAGACGGTGAACACTGGAGACGTAGTACAGGACGGAAATGTCTACCAAACGAGTGATGACAGCAGAAGAGTTTCCTTGTTGACTGCGTCTGTAAACAGAGGAGCTGGTTTCAAAAGACCTGGTGAGCTATTAGCTGCGTTGAGGTTTATGAAAAGTGGATCTCAGCCTCCAGCGCAATGCTGCAAAAAATTTCGGGTGAGTTGAGCTGAGGATAAGGAAAGATCGATTTGAGCGTCGAGCGTAATGTATCAGAAAGTGAGTTTTGGAACACCCAAAGCGGGATCATCCAGCATAACCCTGAAGAAATAGTTTGATAAGCTATGCTGTAGACGATGAATGCAAGATTCCAGAGTCCAGCACAGTTCACTATAGAACGTAGTTTAGTTTTTATTAACGTTAGAAGCAACACGATGGCTATTGGCGACGGACCTCGTCATTTTGAACCACGGTCAAGTGAGGACGACGACACCCGAGCTGGCACCCCCTCACCTAACATCCACACCACGCCAACAGGAGGACTTTGGGCCCCGAACAGATTTAACGTACATCAGCCCCGGCTACACGGCAGGTCTTTGGCGGCCAAGGATCGAACCCGCGATTGAACGAAAACCGCCGTCCGCGAGTCCACGACCTTGACCACTAGGCTACCGCGGCTACCTAAAGAAGGTTACCTAAAGAACGTAGAGCAACTGCACCGAGGACAAATGCTTATCGTATGCAACTAAATATGTTCAAGTTAAAACTTCACCTGAGAACAAAATAGATATCTAGCCGAAGAGTACCGTAAGTGGGTATTGCAGAACAGTTAACTGCGTACAGTATAAGATTTTGCTATTTAAAAAATTGCAGGAGAAATTTAAATAATATCAGTAACACAGGATAGAAAGTTTGAGTTCAAAGCCGCAAAAACGGCGTTTAATTTAGTAGACTCACTAGGAATAGCACCCATAATAAATTGGGATTCGATTTGGTACAAACCAAACTGAGAATCCTCCTCCTAAAAAGGCAGTGCTTCGATCACCCTACGTGAATAATCACGGTAATACAGAAAAAGAAAAGTCTGAATTTAATATGGCAAAGTGAAAGTAAGGATTGGGAGGTCCAGAAGTGAGCATATTAAGAAATGGCCCAAGAGCCAAATCTGGGAAAGCAAAGAGGAAAAAAATGTAATGATGCCAAACAATAATGGAATGAGAAAAGCAGACTCACATCGAAAAGACGAGCTGAAAAAATCTCCAAAAGAAAAATGTTCTTCAAAAATTGGCAAAAGTCTATCGAGTGAATGGACGGGTCACCAATGTGACAACTTTAACATTGGGATCCGAATTACAAGGTAACCCTACACATGCCAGCTATATTAATAATTCGCTCTATCCCTTTGTTATCCAGTAATACCTTATATAGCGGTAGCAGAAGGTATTTAGTTCACTTCATTTGCATATGCTTGTCTTGACAGAAGAGCCATCTCGTCCTCACTGTAGTAGAACAGCAGTCGCCACGCATCAAGGATAAAATATTTATCGATGGTTGTTTTCAAGAATGAAAATGTAAAATTTGTCTTTAAAAGAAATCAAAATACAACCTGACCCATTAACACGTGACGGATGGGGTACTAAACCACTGGTTAATTATGTTCTCCGCGAATTATAGTATTAATGTAGAGGGTTATTCAAAAAGAATCATACGATTTCAAAAGGCTATGTTTTCATAAACTAACGACGCAGAATGATAAGTAACACATCAATGCAAAGAGAAAATATCGAAGGTTTTTATTTTTTTTTTTTTTTAACAAATGTTCGATAGAATTTCCTTTAGTTACGCGTATAGTGTCAATTCGATAAGTAAATTCCTGCCAAGTACGTTGTAAAGTGTCACAGGTAGTGGATTGTACTGCAGCAGAAATCCGTTGTTTAAGCTCACTTGAATCTGAGGCAAAGAAAGCGAAAAAATCTATCATTCATAAGCCCGAAAGGAAGAAATCGCATGGCGCCATATTAGATGACTTAGGTGGCCAACTGTGTAACATCGAGTCATCTGGTCCAGCTGCGAGATAGCCCCGTGAAAGCTTCCAAAACAACTTTCTATCGCATCATCTCTTCCCCAACATCTATCCCCGGCGCATCATCTGGGAAGCGTCAGATTGATGTAACGAACTTTTAGAATGAAATGTTTTCCATTATTAAAAGCGCTGAAAAGTAAATAAGAAACATTCGTATACTCAGTTTATAACTGTCTTTCCTCATTATTTAATTCTACCGCCATCTTTCAGTCAAATAACGAGTCGATAGTTACTGGACCCCAACTGAGAATACGTAAGAGCAAGATAAAATACTTTATTAATGTGGGAAGAATAGATAAGATCACTCTCTCGCAATCCCACTTAACTTGACAATCTTAGATTATGGTCTAAATATGAAGTCACAGCTTACCAAATCACTCGTTCTGATTTCAACAATTCTCACTAACAGTAGCTGTGGCATTGAGGCTAAGAACTATTTCCATCCAAAAGATTAATTAAGATATTAACAAATGATTAACAGCTTGACGTTATCCTATATTTTCCTTTCAATTATATTTCATTTATATATAACTATCTATAGTTCAATTCACTACACTACTTTATTTATTCAAAAATTACTTACACTACGGGACAAAGTAATTTTCATCAAAATTACTTTATCCCATTTCATTTTGGTTGGTAAGAAATTGCAATTTTATGCAATTCAAATTACTATAAAGCCCCCGAAGCTAGAGAAGAGAAAATCGCGAATAGCTCAACATACAATCGCATGCTTAGTTTTATGGACTGTTCGACATGGCCATTTGTGACAGATCTTTTAACATTAACACTTAACTTTATCGACATTAACACTTATCTTGCCCAACCCGAGATCAATCATGGCACAGGAAGTATTGTCAGACTTAGCTTTGCTGAATGTGTGGAACGAGAGGTTACCCACTACATACATTCTGATGAACTAATCGATACATTTGCAGCAGCCAAGGATAGGAATATTTATCTTTGAAGTTTAATAATTAAATTTAAAGCATTAATTATATACATCAAACTTTTGTTTTTTTTATTTTATTGCTAATTTCACTTTCAGGTTGTTATGTTATTATGTCCAATGTAAGTTTTTGCAGTGTCATATTTGAATAATACTCGTATCTTAGAATAATTATTCTTTCGATCTTTTATTGTTTTCGTAATTATTTTACTTCGTTCTATCTTTATAAATTTAGCAAACCTCGAAAACATACGCACAAAAAGGCTTTAAAAATTTAAATATTTAAAACTATTTAAAATAAAAAAAAAAAAAAAAAAAAAAAAAAAAAAAAACTACGCTTAAAATATTATTATTCTAAATCAGTGACGTACCTAGAAATTAATTTTTGGAAATACATATCGTTATTTTCTTGAAAGAGTGGGGGAGTGATTGTAAAGGTTATTGGCGTAAGAGCCAGATGAGGCTATGCTGCGCCAAACAAGATTTAACTGAGATCTAGACGTGAAAAAATTGGGGGGCGGGCCCCACGAAAAAGGTTGACAAGAAGGGTCAAAAATAGAGAAGGATCGCTAGGGCGCGATACCCGTGTTTACCAAAGACAGTAAGCCCCATAGGAAAGCAAAAGATCCCAAGGGTGCCTCGGGGTTGTGATGCCCGTTCTTACCTGAAGAAGGGAAGCCCTTGAGGTTCCCTGATATAATCCCCAGGGGCAAGGTGCCCGGCTATACCCCCAGACGCTGGGTATCATTTTAGTCGCCTCTTACGACATGCATGAACTACAGTGGTTTCCTAGAAAGAAGCAATTTCTTTAGTTAAAAATCATCACTTGGTAAAAATTAAAGAATACTCAATATTAATACCCATTCAAAACTGTTCAAGTATTAATTTAATTTTACCATTATAAAAATTACAAAAATAACGATCGTTTAAGAAAAATAATAAAAATATCACGAGTACAAGAATTACTGCTAACCAGAATCCAACGTCATTGAAAAATTGATAAAAATCATTCACTGACCGAAAAAACGATGGAAATTTAAAATACGGTTAAAACGGAGCGAGTATAATAAAATGAAAATTCTATACACAAATCAGTTTTTACAAATTTATAATTATTCTCCATTTTTGTTTCTGCAAAATATTTATGAATTATTCTACACTTACAGATATTTTTTTAACATGTGTAACAGACATAGTATATTTTTAAACGCATTAAATATACGAAGATAATAACTGTGATAGTATAATAAAAGAATTACCCTGAAATATTTCAATTTTATGAAAAAATCTTGGGGTGTGGTGCAAATGTCCCTTTGCATTCCCCCTCCCGGGTACGCTACTATTCTAATAAATAAAGGAAAAGAATCCCCCCCCTTCTCCAATACTTTTTGGCAAACAAGGAGAGGGGGGTGCGAAATCTTGTGCCCCTCTCTCTCCTTATCTTCTATTTTAGGCCTGAATGAAGGAAACGAATTACTCGACTAGCAAATGCCTTTGAGCTGTTCCAAAGAACACGTGAAGAATCTCACTCGCCTTTATTTATCACCCAAAGCGTTCGCAGAGAGGTTGAGATAAGTGCTGTGAGAACAAACTTCGGTTTACACAACTGAAATTGACCAAAAGAACGCTAGATTCATTACTTGGAACGAGTTTTTCATGTTTTCAGATATTCGGGGTCTTCAAACCGACTTAGATTGAGGCTCACATGGAATTCCGTTGGTAATTAAAGGGGGGAGAGAGAGAGAGAATATTGTAAAAGAAGGAGATAAAATAACTCATTTTATACCTAGAAGAGGCTTCACGAGTTTTAAAGGACGATGTTTTTGCGAAAAAAGACCGCGAATTCTTGTATTTCAGAGTTCAATGGTCATTCAACTGATGCTTTTTTGGTTTCGATAGCTTAGTAAAAAAATGAAATGAGCAACACCTATTTCTTAAAATTTTAGTTCTCACGTCGTGTGCGCTGGAGAGGAAGAAATATGAAAGTGTGTGTTAGTGATTCACAGCTGTATTATATCGTCAATAACATCAATTACCTTTAGTAATCTTCGTTGATTGATTTAGAGAATGTTACTTACATATGAAAAAAGATGCTGCATATTATTTATTTCATGTAGAATTGAAGAAAATTGGAGCTTTCAAAATTACGAGCCATTTCAACTGACTTCTTTAGTGCAAAGCTATTTTTCAACGTCCCGTTCCCAAATAAAACGTGTATAATTGTTTAAAATATATTTTGTCGTTTTAACATGTAAAGGTACCAAATGAAAGCGTGCTTAGATAATATTAAGTAAAATTCATGTAAGGATAAAAAAAATAAAATAAAAAAAAGTGTGTATATACAAAAGTAAATGAAAAAGCGCAAAAGCAAACAATAATAAATGAAAAAAGTATGTAAAAATAATACTAAATAAAAAAAAAAGTCTCTTAAAATAATTTTGATAATTAATATTATAATTATGTAATTAAAAATAATTTTTTTCGTTTCAAAAGAAAAAAAAATGAAAGTGGTAATATTAGTACCAATAAAGATGTTTTGAAAAAAAAAAAAAACGTCATGCATTCATACATAACTTACGAGGGTGGTTCAAAAATACTTGTATTTCAAGACAGATGACATCATTAAGGAAAATTGTTGCTACTATTGGGTGTGGTCATCTATTAAACGGAGCCGAAACAAATTTTACATTGATTCATAAATTAGTTTTGATTTGGTTGTCATTTGCTGCCAAATCGAAATTTGATTGTTACCGCGTCGAGTTGTCACCATCGATGAGACCTGGATTCTCATCATCATGCACCGAAAACCAAGCAGGAATTAGAACGTTGAGCTGCTTCCGGGGAACTTGCTCCAAAGTAGGCAAAGATGGTCTCATCGGCCGGAAAAGTTATGACGATGAATTTTCGAGGTGCGAAAGGTGTCATGATCAGAAATGCGAGTAATAGAAACGAATTTCTGTGAATCATGATGTTTATTAAAAAAAAAAAACAATTTTTGATGGTACGAGCACCACCTCTTGGATTTTCGAAGGACTTATTGAACGACCCTCATAATTCTTTTCTGTACGCTATGTTGTGCCATTTTAATTCTTTCAGAGATGAAAATCCAAAAGGCATAAAGCGAAAAAAAACCCATACTCATAAGAAAAAGAATAGGTAGTTGTAAAATACCCTTATAGTACAAAATAACTAAAAGTTAAGACAAGGCAAAACCAAAATAGATATTGCAGTATTTCTGAATGTTATATAAGAACTGATTATAACGTGGTTAACATGTTCACTGGAACCATTTTAGCAAAAATTACATTATAACAATCTCGTTGACACCCTACAAACAAAAGAGCGAAGAAATCTTACATCTTTATATATTTTTAATTCCTAATGAGCTCACTTCTTTTCGAGCATCTGATGACACTAATGAACATGATTGGTGCAAATTCGAATCTAAACTTAATTAATATAGCTTGTAAGAAATTAGTTCTCAAAAAATAGTTAAAAATAGTTAAAAATTATTAAAGTATTATAAAATTTCTTTTTAACAAACTTTAAAAGATAATATAAAAAATAAATAAATTTTTTAAAATTAAAGAATAAAGAACTGCTTCAGTAACATCAAAATGATATTATATATGGTTTTTCTAGAGTATAAGAGACGTCGTTATACTTTGAAAATTCTTATTAAAAATGGTGTGCGTCTTGTATAACGAAAGTAAAGATTGTTTTTCCTCTTTTCTAAGTATACGCTATCTCTTTTACGTTCCTTTCTAGGCAGTTAATGGCGAATGAAAATTAATAACAGATGGTAGGGAACAGTAGGATATCAGTGGCGCCGTTTTCGCTGGATCTTGAAAGGTTCGTTTTCAATTAAAAATGACATATTTTTATTTTCTTTATACATATTACACACACATATCCCACTTTTCTAAATTTTGCTTTTCTATATTTTTTTTGAAATTGTTTGGATCCTTAATAGTTTATTAAGATTTTTTGGGTTTTAGGGTTTTAAATGTTAGAATGTTTAACAATTCAAGTAAATTTTTATTTAATTTGAGTATATATTAATTAATTTTATAGTGATTTCCTTAAATATTTAATTATTTTCTCTCATTTGTTTTGTTGTAGTTCGAGATATACCTAGAATATTACATGATTCTGAAATCTATCTAAAATTACAAAGAATACTTCTATACACCCCCCCCCCTCATTATATGTTGCCGCGGTAGCCTAGTGTCATGGCTTCGGATTCGGGGCCGGCTGTTTTCATTCAGTCGCGGGTTCAATCCTTGGCCCCTGAAGACTCGTCGTGGAGCCGGGACTGATACACGTTAAATATATCGGGGCTCAAAGTCCTCCTGTTGGCGCGGTGTGGAAGTTAGGAGAGGGGGTGATAACTCAGGTGTCGTCCTCATCACTTGATCGAGGTTCAAAATTACGAGGTCCGTCACCAACAGCCTATGTGTTGCTTCTCAGTGCGATGGGGAAAAAAACTAAACTAAACACATACACCCCCCTATAAGAAGAAATACAAACATATTCTTTTAATTGCAAAAAAGATATATAGATAGGAAGAAAGTTACATCACAAAATAAATATGAAAGAGAAAATAACCGAAAGAAAACAAGAAAATTTGCAAAAAGATAAACTTAAAATATGTAAAAATACAAATCTAGGCATGAAAAATGAAAATAAATGGGAAAAATAAACCGCAAAAGGAAATAAACTACAGCACTTATAAATTCTAAATCTGGAATTTGACAGATAAACAAGTTATAACTATTTTATTGGTTCAACATTCACCTACAGAAACATTTTATATAAAAAAAATATGGAACTATCATAAAGATCAAAAGGCACCCAAACAACTAATAGATCAAAAAGTATCGTAAGAAGCCAAAAAATGTGTGCAGAAATAGCAAAACTCAAAAGTTAACCAAAGAAAAATAGGAAGAACAATCCAATATTCAAGCAATCAGATTAAAAAAAAAAAAGATTTAAAATAAAAAGAAGTTACTATATAAAACTTACACACACATTGTTAATGCATATATGCATATATATTGAAAAAAAATGTAACTATTTATATATATATATATATATATATATATATATAGGTATATTTTATATAATTATAAATATAGCTATTTAACTGTATATAATTATAGGTATTCATACATAATAAAATGTAATTTAAGCAAATAAAAATAAAATCAAGATATTGAAATATTCAAGAAAAAACACTACACACAAAAATATTAAGCAGTACAAAAATACGATATTTTTTTAAAAAAATAATAATAAATAAATAAAATAAAACTATTCTAAATTTATCTGATTGGAGTAAAATATTGAAATCAGTAACATAGGAACATAACTATGAAATACGCTCTGCGTAGTAGATTATCATAAAAAAAATTTCCTGAAGAGTAGCCACTACTTTCTCGTGTGTTTATGCCTCAAATACGTGCACATATATTACATTCAGCCATCATTTATTACAAACTTTTCGTTGTTTATTCCCAAACATCCCGTTTATCGATTATTTCAGATTGTTGTTCCCGAAGCAAGTCTAATTCTTCGTAACAAATTCTTTTCAATCACTGGTAATAATTACCAATTCCTATGGCTTGATTTAAAATATAGAAATTCTTTTTCAGTAATTCATTTAATCAATGTGAAATTTATAATCTTTATTTGAAACAGAAGACAGGTGAATTGAATCAGCTAAGGATTCTGGGTAAAAATACAGATGAAAATTTCTTAAGACGATCAACAGTGTCCTTACAATTAAACAATATTGTAACATAACCAAAAGATCCCCCCCCCCATCAGAGACATTTGTATTGAACTTCCGTTTTTGTTTCCCGACTTCCCATTCAAAGGCGTAATAAAAGATTTTATTTCTCCAAAGTGGGCAATAAGTGAGCCACACCTGGGGTCAGCTACTTTGGTGCATTCATGAACACAGGACTCTGCTGTACAGGTATGGCCGGGATGATCCGCCTTTGTGAGGAATTGTGAACTATGACATGAGGATTTACGGCCTATCCGTTTGACGCCTTACATGTGGCACTTGCATGCCCGTGCGTTAAACTGGATATTGCCCGGTAAGAACGAATGGTGTTGGGGACAGAAACGGAGGTTGTCTGTGAAAGTTAGTGGCCGCCAATTGGAAATGAAAATAAATCGAAGGGGACGTGAGTCAGTCCTTCCCTGGGATTTAAAAGGGACGGAGAAAAACAAAGAAGATGGCGGAGAGGGGATCCTTCGACGAGCGAAAGGAGGTGATCCCGCTAGGAGTGAGCGATAGAGTTGTGATTTATGCTATTCCTCTGATCGTGCGATTTTTGTGAATTCTATTTCTTGGCAACTAAATTCAGAGGGACATATACCTGTTCATGATATTTTATTCGGGAAATTTTGTTTGTGATAATTTTGTTCGTGGCATTGTGCAAAGAGTAACAAGGAGAAAACGATTTGTAACTTGAGCATAACTCATACCATTTTGAATAAAAGAAGCCATTTTACTTAAGCTGTGTCATTCTTTCGCGCTACCGAGCCATTCCACAAATTCTGGGGTCATGAAGTTACAATTATATATTTATATACATATATATTATTGTCCTTCCACTTTCAACGACTTCCTTTACTATTCACTACGGGTTTTCTTTTTTTTTTCTAATGGTTTACTATTTCAGTGGTTTTCTACGGGTTCTAGTTATCAATAAATGTATATTAGTATTCTATTGGATTCAAATGGGATTAAAAAGGAACACAGATTTGTAGAAATGTTTTATGTTTGCGTGTTTTTGTTGAGATATTCTTATTTGGTTTTTATTAAAAATATATTCCATAATCTGTGTCAAAAAAAAAGCATGTTCTATACCAAGAATATTCGAAAAAGCTTTAGAAAATCACAGCATCTTCACAAGAAGGAAAAAATACTAGAAAAATCAATAGTTTGTTTGTGTAACACTAAGTAGTCAGCAAATGAGCAGTGGGGATAAATAGAAATTAGAAGAGAGGGAGGGGGGATAAAAAATTTAAGCAACGAAATCGAACGAAGGAGCGAGAAGAGAATAAGGGAGAAGATACACAAGCAGTTTAAAAATTTAGCTACAAAATAGTAAGTTTCCGTCATTTTCTAAGTGAATTTGGACACAGAGTTGACATTTCATACCAATATGAAATAGTGGCAAATATTTCGAGGTATCCATCATTTCATTTAAAAAAATATTTTATTAATAAAGCTTTGTATGGCACTCCCACGATTACATCAGAAATAATCTTATTGATAATACTCCGGCCAACGTCACCGATCGATACATTGACTGTCTGGGCGAGGAATCAGTACCAATATCCCCTTTAGCAGGAATTAGTGACGTCAATGGAGTACAGAGTGATATATTTTCCAAAGATAAAGTAACAAAAAATGAAAAATACGAAGTATACGAGCTATGACGTCACACCAACTTTTATATGGTTTAGTTTTAATACTAGTTTTTTTTTTTTAAAAAAAATTTGATTAACGTTATTCAATATAACTTTCTCATGAAAGGAACAATATTATACATGTATTACATGTATACTATTATATTTGTATTAAAATCATCAATAATCAGTGATTATTTCATTGAAATATGTATGACTTTGTTTAAAATAAACACCAAAAAATGACAATTATTCAAAATCCCACTAGTGAGTTAACTCAAGAGGCTTTGTTTCATACTCCATTACATTAAAAATAATAATAATAAACTATTATAAATTACTTGCGTAAAGTGCCATTTAATCGGGTGTTCAAAGCAATATAACTGATAAAAAAAACAGAAAGAAAGAATATACAGTGTAAAATAAGTTTCTCAGAGTCATTTGCTTAGTCTCTCTGCTTAAACCACTTTAAGTGTCTTTGTTTTCACCTGATGTAGATTTCAGCAACATTCATCCCCTATGGTTATCCTTCCTTGCAGCGCATGCTACTCGAATCTCCACTATTTTCTGCGTTGCTTTACGAAACGATTAGCTGCTACCCAGGAGTCTAAACAACCTAACTTCGATGCATATTATTGCTTTTTGGGCCTATTTTACTCAATTAAATGTTTTACTAATTAAAGAAAAGGAAGGAAAGTTAGCTAGTTGGTAAGGTAACACGATTTGTTCAAATGTGTTATTTATAATATCAAGTTTTAGGCATCTAAAAGGGAATCAAAATTTAATTCTTTCCGAAAAAGTAGGTTGATGGTTGTTCCCCTCCAATCACCGTTATTGCAAATGAGGCATGGATATTTTTAAAATTTTATCATTTAAATCCTCAAACATCAGGTATTAGTCAAGGTTAAAACCCATGAAGAATTCGTTCCCCGTTTCTCTCTGGAAATCTTAATAAGTAACTTGTCTCTTAACTCCAAGTCTTTGTTCGAAACGGGAATTTCGATCTCAACAAATTTTTAATCTTTCTTTCGTCAAGTTTACAATGTGCTACAGATGCGTATTATAACCGTGCACTTTTGATGAAATGCGTTTGGCAGTAAAAACAAAACGAAAAGAGTAGTGTCTCTTCGAAACCCATTTCTACTGAGGGAACTTGAACGGAAATAATTCACAGGTGTTCAAATATTTTTCAATAACTTTAAATGTCAGTTTCAGAGAATATTAGTATATAAAGGGGGAATGTTTTGCATTTCTCATAAAGTGCTGGAATGTATTTATGATAGACATATTATTTAAAAAAGTTGTTAATCCTTCAGAAACAAAATAAGAACAAAATACATAATCTTTTGGTCTCAAAATTTAGTTATTTGTAACAATTGTGAAATCAGATTTTGCTCTTCTACAGGAAGACATACCGCAAATCATACATTTTTTTTTTTCAAAAGAGTTTGAGGCACTATGAAATGCAACGTTTTAAAAAAGAAGCATTTGAGAGCTTTTCCAGTTTTAGTTCACCAAATGCTTATCAGAACTGAAATTGCGAACCGCCAATCACAATATTGCGTTCTTTGGCAGAAACACCCCGAATATAATGTTATCGATATTTTGAATGATACTGCGGTCAAAATAAAGGGCAAGGAGGAGGAGGAGCTTAGAATTCGATAATTGTATGAACCAATCCAAAGCGAACTTTTTTTGCACATGCGCTGAGATTACCGCGCGTTTTCTCGGCCTGTATGACCGGCTGACCCTAAACATGGATTTGCACCAGTAATATTATGTAAGGTGAGAGGTTGGTAAGGGATGAGAGCTTAAAGACACATAAGTTTTGTAACCTGTAAATAGTACAAGTTTCATACGCTGTTTTTTTTGTCATTTCCCTAGTTTTTGTGCCTCCTAATAATTGCCTATATCATGGTAAGCTGTTATTTCTTTGTGATATTTCTGCATTGTTTTACACACGTGTATTTGTAATTCATGCTGCAATTTGTTTTAAAAATGTATAGCTGGTGTAAATTTATCTGTTGATTAGTCCGAATACTATAAATCGAACAGAATAACAAAAAATTACAAATATTGCCTTTTATTATTTTTATAATGTTGGAAAAAAATCTAAGGTTTAAATAATTCATGTGTAATCATATTTTACTTTTTAAAATTTCATTTAAATGCAATTTTTTAAAATCTAAATATCAAAATTTAAAAATTTGTTTTAGCTATTTTTGCCTAATACCAGTGATAAAATCCAAATTCTGCATGTCTTATCAGATTCTCCAACATTAATATTACAATATGATTGCATTATTCATTGTATTATACTACTATATTTGATTTGTATCTGTTAATCGGTTTTTGGTTTAAAAATGTCCTATACTACCTTTCCTTTATTTTAATGGTATATAGAATTGTTTCTGTGTATTTTTGTAATGGAATGAAATATTTCAATATATTAAAGATGCAATATTTTACAGTAGATTTATGTGTTATAATCACTTAGATTTATATTAATATTAAGGTGTTTTTTTTTTTTTTTTTTTGTAAATGTAAACAATTGACTCATATTTAAATGTTTTTTATTGAAAGTTTTTATTAATTAGAAAAGGATTCTAAAACTTTTATAGCTTCAGGAAATGATAATTTTTATATTCTGATATTTGTTCCAAATTCATTTGCTTTTAAATTTAAAAGTTTTTATTTATTAATTTTTTACATTTAAGACACCAATAAATACTGATGATGACTCATTTAATGTTCTTGTATCAGCTGTTTGATGAACAAACGCACCTGTGTATGTTACACATTCTGTATCAATATTCCATGAATAATGTTTAAGTCATTTGTATTTATTTGGATTGTGGTATTCGTAGTCTATTTTTTAAGGGGAAAAATATGTACACTTAGATGAAACTTTTCTCTAAATGAAATTCTTTTTCACATGGAACTTTTCTTAAATGAAATTTTTTTTTTCGTATGAAACTTTTCTTATATGAAACTTTTCTATTTCATATGAGTATTTTCAGTTTGCTTGGTAATTTTATCAAGATTTGGTTTTTCTGAAATTATATTTCAATTATTTTAAGACTCACAATTTTTTTCCCATGTGTATAGGGTTAAAGGAATAAAATTAAGTGCAATATGAGAATTCTTAACTAAACCAATTTATGAGGAATGTGATATTTTTAAAGCTTTAAATTTCTCCCATGATATTATGATTCTTCAAAAAAAAAAAAAAAAAAAAAAAATAAAAATTAAAAAAAAATAAAAAAAATTAAAAAAAAAATTAAAAAAAATTTTTAAAAAATAAAAAAAAAAAAAAAAAAAAAAAAGTACAAATTTAAATAATATGAATCACATGTATAAGTAGATTTCATAATATGTATTACATATTCTAAAATTAAAAACAGGAAAAGAAATTGGACCTTTCTATTCAGGAGAATTGTACATGCACAGTATTGACATAAGAGAATAATACAAATCTGCAGTATCATGTAAAATAATGTTATTTAAACTTTAAATTATAAAAAGTTATTTTCATATTGAGAACTGTTTTTCTATACACAGGGAATTGAAATTTTTATTAAAATCCAACATATCCTCTTAATTAAAAAATTTGAAGTTAAGGCTTACCACATATGTAATTACTACAATAATTAGAATGTTATATGAATGCGATCTCAATTTAAAAAAAAATCATAGATCATTGGATGTGGAATTAATATTAATTCAACTAACTAAATATTTCAAGTTAAATTTATTGATACAAAGACTTGAGACAAAGTATCACTAGATAAAAAAAAATATAATTTTCTAAATGCATTGGATAGTACATGAATGAACTCTTATGATATTATCTAGTTTGTGAAAATAAGGGGAAAAACTGTAAATTTGCTGCAAGATATTGTTGTCTATTGGTAGTTCATTAATTTAAAGATAATTTATCTTTTAATGTCATAGGAATGGTCTTGAATGTATTATGTGTCATATTTCTTTTACTCTTTGGAACAAATATCTGCATTCTAATGCAATGTAAGAATTTACAGCAAATGAATTATTTCTTTAAAGTAATGGTTAGAGCTACAATATAGCATTTACATAAGCTAATACTTATAGAATTTATTATAAAGTATTCTTAAATATAAGAGTAGTTTTGACATTCCATATATTAATTTGATTTGTTATGTTATCTTTTATGTTTCATATAATAAATATGTTACTTTATGTTTCAAAGAAAAAGTTGAGCTTTCTCATCTTTAAAATTTTTTTTTAGATTGTGTGTTCATTATTGTGTTTCGTTTCTTTTTCATTTATAAATGAATGTAAGATATTTGTTTTAAAATTATTCATATTAAAAAAATTATATGGAAATCTTAAAAAGTGCTCTTAAAATGAGACTTTATAATTCTTTATTTTTGTCTTAATTCAGCTTATATGTAATTGAGAATTGTAGCTCATATGTAGTTTAGTTATTTTAACATAATATTGAAAATATCTGTATATATATATATATACTGAGATTATTTTACATTTAACTGACAGGATTGCACTAATTCATTTAAAAAAAATGCAATACATTTGGTTTTTATCATCATTTTAAGTGATTAAATGTTAAAATACTACTACTGATCATTAATTAAAAAATTGAATTTTGAAAAGTTTTTTAAAACATTTTTATTATTTAAAAGGTGCAGGAAACTGCCCTTGAAAAAAGAGCAATATTTTTCATTGATAGGTATTGATGATCTTTCATTTCATATATATATATATATATATATATATATATAATATGTGTGTATATGCATTATAGATTCATTTTGATTTTTCGTTTTTTGTTGTATCAAATTAAGTTTTTAATTTTTTTTAATGTATTGTTCTTTCTATTACTATTTGCTTAGTTAATATTCAAAAATTATTTTTTCATTTTTAGGCTTGCCTACTGCATCTTATTCTCATTGTTCTTTTTACATTCATCAATACATGTTTGGCTCAATTAAGTAATAATAAAGATGAATTATTGAATTGGTGTTTGAAAAGTCAAAGTCATAAGTACAAACCTGGAAAAGAAGATTCATTACATGAACAAGTATAATATTTCACTTGCTTTTATATTAAAGTTCATTATAATATTGTTATTAGATTTATTACTTTTTATTTTATTCAAAGAAAATTTCTTAATAATTTTACATTTTCAGTATTGCTATTGGTTGAAGTAATTTTCTTTTAAAATTTTTCTTTCAATAATACAAAATTGTTTTTCTGTGAATGGATTAAACTGAAACATTTCAAATTTTTTTATGAAAAAGTGTAGAATTAGAGAATGCCTATGAAAGTAAATTGGAATTTCCTTAAAAGTAATATTTAAAATCAAAATTTATTGATCGAAAAAAATTATAATTTATAGAATTAAACACTATTTTTTACTATTCAAATGTGAAAACAATATGTAAAATTAATTATATATATGTTAGGTGGTGCAAAAATATTATAACTGTTTAATTTCAATATATTTATAAATTTTTGTTTACATTATACAATGTATGTTAAATCTCTTAAACGAACTGAATGGATATTGCATTCCTATATCTAATGAATTTTAATGAATATTTACTGTTTTTTTTTGCTCACGTTTGTATATTCAAGATTATAATTTTTTTTGAAAAAAAAAAAATTCCAGTGCCTTCCATGGAAGGATCATTCTTGCTGTACAGAAGAAGTCTCAGTAGGTGTTCATGAGAGTAACATGTACAACTTTACACTTGACCACTGTTTTAGTCAGAGTGGTATAAATATGTCAAGTCAATGTCGCAAATATTTCAATCAAAATGATTGTTTTTATGAATGTGAACCACATATTGGCTTATGGGTTGTTCAGGTTAGTTATTTTGCTTTAAATTTTTTTCTTGTCTATAATGATTTTAGTGATTACCATGTTTGTTAGACAATGGGGAGGGGGGTATACTGGATTTTATGGCATTGCACAAATTTATGGGTTGATTTTTAAAAAAGAATTTAAAGTTTGTATTTTAATGTTACCTTTGGAGCCCAAGATACACTCCAATTGCTAGTAAATTTTTCTATGTAAAGAGGCATGTCTTATGGTTTGAAAAATAAACTAATAAGCGAGTTAATGGTTTTAATAATAAGTGAATGTTATTATTATGAATGTGTAAAGCTTGGTAGGAAATGAAAATTTTTTAAAATTAGAATCTCATTTTGGCTATATTTTAGTTCATTTGTTAAAAAATTGAGTGCGATTGCTTATAAGGGAAAATGCTTCGTTCATTTAATTTGCTAAATGTTATATTTTGAGTATTGATTTATCAATTTTTTTTTTCTCTTGTAAGTTTTTTTTTTTTTTTTTTTGAATTTTTTTTTTGTAATTTTAAGTTAGGAAATAATGTATTTGCTGTATGAAATTTAAAATCTGGCATTTCTCAATTTTTTCTATCTTTAAAAAAAATTATGAACAGAAAGAATTGAAGGTGTGCTATGTTGTGATTTATTTCAAGACAAGACCAAGTTCATTAGACTAAAATCTTTAGGAAATCATATATGAGATGAGTTGATGTAATTATATTTTCTCTGCCAAGCCTATTACAATTTAAAAGGTTCTTGGCAAAAGTGTGGAAATAATTACATTTTGTGCAGGTCATGTAGGCTTTCTGCTGTTTGTCAAAAGTAAGACTCTTAATGCATCCGAAAGCAAATCTTCAAATGGTATTTTGAATGCCTTTACCTCTCTTAATATAGTAAGGACATCTCCTGAAGTTTGCCTAATAAACCATGAGTGAGTCAAAGGGGTCTTCCATAATTCTGTATTTGAGATTTTTATTTTTGGATAGGTTTCAAGGAAAGTGAAGGAAATGTTTGGACCTGATAGATGAGACACAATTTACTTGGCTAGAATATCAGCAATTTCATTACCAAAAGATTGTACATGAGTTTTGAAGTGGATTTTGAAGTACTATTTTAAGTGGATTTCTTGTTGCTATAAAATATATTTGAGGGAGTCAAGAATAGAAAAAAAATTGCTGACTTCAGTCTAGTCCTCAAGTGCTGGAGGATACTGTAGCTGTACTCGTATGACAAGATCCAAATATTAATGAATGAGTTTTTGAATAGTATTAAGTGCCTCTTCAATAGCAATAAGCTCTGAAAGTAGAGGTTTTAATGAAGTCTCCATTGTCATAGGCATAGTTTCATTTCTGCTGCCATTGGCATACATTTGAATCGTAGAGTTAGAAATTTGGTTGATGATTTCAAGGGCAAGTTTCTTAGATATACACCAAATCATGATTCTTATTTCTTTCTCTCTTGTTTGGCTTGGTTCAGTTTGATCTCACAATCTCATCAAATGAAGTCGAGAAAAATGACTATCTTTTTTCAGTTTTTGATTATTTGGCTAATTTCAAATGGATATTTGATTATTGTCACTGAAACTGTAAAGTTTGTTAAATTGCTTTAATGTCCCATATTTTTCTTATCTAATGATTTAAGATTACATTTGTATAAAACTGAATCAAAGAGGGCAACTATTTTTTCATATTGTAATTAACTTATTGTCATGTAACAAAAATTTCTGGGTGTATGGGTGTGAAATCAATCCAATACAGAGGATAACAAATTTCACTTTATTTGCAATTCTTCAGGACAACACATAGGCAGTAGAGCTTGAACAGTAACAGCACAAACAGGAAATGCAGCACTTGTGTAGATTAGTGACACAGATACTGGAAAAAAACAGCACTTATAATAACAGTCACAGCTATATCAGCAACTTTCATCTCACCTTTGGATGAATTACTAGTTCACACTTGGGATGAATCTCCACAGTAATATTCTGTGCTTTCAAGGCAGACTCCAACAGTTCCTGGCAAATACTCATTACTTCCCTTCAAATTCACTTGGGTACATTATTAGCAATTCCTCAGCAAATTCGGTATTGACTGCTTCCAATTAATTTCCCAATCAATCTCTGAAAGTCGACTCCAAAGACTGACCTACCCAGGTTCTTCACCTATTTTTACTTGTTCAGACCTGTAATGATGTCACATGGAAAATTCAGGAAATGTCTGTAACTTTCTTCCCGTTTGAGTCTTTCCTTAGGTTCTAGCACTTTTTAAAATCTTCAATTTGTCTCTTTAGTCATAAACTCGCCAAAATGGTTGCCAAGGTTAAGGGGTCATTGCTTAAACTTCCCATTGCCGATTGATGATGTCTCTGAAAATTTTTCTTTTCCTTCATAACATAATTGTTACGGGGATTAATGGACAATGTATGTAAATATGTCTGACAACCACACTCTAAAATTGTTCTGATCACCGAGACATAGGTTGTTCTGACAATATTAGACCTTTTATATCAAGTATAAAATTTGTTGTTAAGAATATAAAATTGCAAAATGTTAAAATTTAATATTGACCATAACTATAAAATAACTTGTATATCACCTTCAATAAACAAATTATAAATATAAATCCAAGTCTACAATATCAAAATGATGTATACTATTTTTAAATGACTTTTATGACTTTTTAATACATTGATGCAAAGTGCAGGTTATTAGATATGAACTTATTGATTTTTGTAATGTTTATTCAAGAGTATGTATTATTTCATTTTTATTTAATGATATTTTTTATAAAATTAAACTTTTCTGATCATTATTGGATGTCAGAAACCCCCTACCCTCTCCTGAAGTAAATTAAATGTTATAATTACCATAAAATACTTTGCTTTACTCTTAAATTTTTTTTTGTTTAGGCATTTTTTAAAACTTTAAAGGTTTTTTTTTCAGGCCCAAAGGAAAATTGCATCTGAACGCTTTTATAAAGTTCCTCTTTGTGCTAGCGATTGTAATGCGTGGTTCAATGCCTGTAAAAATGATTTAACCTGTGCATATAATTGGCCAAGAGATTTCAAATTTTCAAAGGGTAATAATTTATTGCTTTTATTATGTATGGAGAAAATTTTTATCTTATTTTTTTAAAATCATTGCTTTATGTGTTAAAGACATTATTATACAAAATTTTTTGAGAAAGAATAGCTAAAAGCTTCTTACTATATAAGGAATTTTTCTTATTTAATTTTAATTTATTTGTAAAAAGAAAATTATAATACTGTAAAATTCAAAGCAAAGTTGCTGTTCCTAGATTTTTTAAAAATAAGAATTTACAGAATAAAAATTTTGGGAAGAAGTTTATTAAATTTGTTCACAAGATATTTTAAATTGAGAATAGCTTTATAAACTTTTCAAATCAAGAAATATGTTAACTGCACATGAAGAATTTTGTTGTATGGATGTTAAATTATAAAACTGAATAGTAAATTGAAAAATTCTGAGTCATTTTCACCATCTTTTTAATTGAATTTTCCCTGAAGCCATAAATATTCTGAATTTAATTTTGAAAAGCTGATCAATATAAAATTTCAGGTTTTATTTGCATTAATTTTACATCCTTAATTTTTGTATGAAAAGATTAACTGATAAATAACTATTAAGAAAAGTAAGGTTATTCCTCAAAATTTGCTGTGATTGAATTCTTTGATCAAATTATATGATAAATTTATATGACTCTTATGATTTAAAAAAAAAAAAAAAAGGAAATCCAGGTATTTTCATTACTTTCAAATTTCAAGAAAAAGCAATAATTGTTTTAATTCATTGCAGAAATATTTTTTAAATTTTAAAAATTTGTCTGTTCTTAATGATTTATCCTCAAGCTTACGAAATCCGCAAAAACATCACATCATGAATTTGGGGAACGATCACTTTGAAATAAGAATTCCTAATATGTCACTTATGTCTCCTTACTAACAAACTATATAATTAATTAAATTACCTCTTTATGTTATAATTTTGTGAAACTTTATCTCATATTTTATGAAAAATTCAAACCTTTCGTTATTAAATTACTTAGAGCCGAAATTTATACTTCATTAATTATGTCAAGATAATTGCTTAGAAATTATAATTAGTCCGTCTTTTGAGATTTTAAAAATATATATTTGTACAAAAGGCTACTGTGCAAATTGAAGTACTATTTTTATACATTTTCAATGTATTTTTATTAATATTTTGTCATACATTTATATTAAATAAGAATGGTTGGTAACATTTCTTTAAAAGCTTTTAACTAAAAAAAATTGTTATATTAGGGTGTCTATGATTTTTGTACAGTATAGCATTTGAATTTTTAATAATCAAACTAATAATTCAACTTTAAAAAAATTGTCTGTATTTCAATATTATAATTAATATTTAATTTTTATTAATGTTTATATATATATATATATATATATATATATATATATATATATAAATAAATAAATAAATAAAATCTAATAAAATATAAAATGTTTTTTTAATTCATTTTAATTTTTAAAATAATTTGTCAGTGATATATTGATAGTAGATTGAAATATATTTTTATTATGTTTTAAATATTTTGACTTGTTACTTAAATTATAGCATAATTAATATTTATTTATCTACACTTGAGTGTTATGCATTTTACAGCACTTGAATTTAATTTATGTTTTCAAATTACAATTTATGAACAGGTCGCAATAGTTGCAAAGATAAATGCAAGACTTTCAGAAGTTTCTACAGCTCAGCAAAAGAGTTCTGTGAAAATGTATGTATATATATTTTTGTAAATAGCTGACTTTTATTGGATCGAATGTTTTTTTTACCGTTTATTCAGCTAAATTTATACAACACTACAACTATACATTTAATTACATCATAAGCTCAGAACCTTGTTTGACATACCACCCCTTCTTGAAAATAGAATTGTTTATTGCTCTCTTTAAAAAAAAAAAAACACTCACCAACTGTCATTTCTTTACACACAGACTCCCAATAAGGTAGTTTTGAGTTTTCAGATCTTTATTTGGTATTAAAAATATTTTCAATATCAGAAAAACTGGAAATAATCATGCAAAAACTTTCCTTCCCCTCCCTCCATATATTTAGAAACAATATTCTAGTATTGAAGAGAAAAGTAGGAAACTCCATAGGATTAACATTAGACTTGATCATGACTTGTGTTTTGTTTGAACTGTATTGAGTTGTCATTATCTGTCCAAACTTTTAAGTACATAAGATTAGTTGGTCCAACCAGAACATACTGGAGTGCATCGTTTATGCTGTGACTCATTCATTCATGTGAAAGTCAAAAAGGTATTGGAAACAAAGATATAATGTACCAATACATACTTTTAATGTGGACTGATCTCATTTAAAAGACATTTAAAAAGATTTGTTTAAATACGTGTTTGATAATTTTTAGTATTAATCAAGCTTTTCAGTGTGCTCGTGCAAATATTGTCCAGAGGGATGGCAATTGGTTTTCAATGTTACCTAAATTAATCTAGGACAAAATACTCCCATCATATCTCTTCCAAGCCCACCATTGGGCAGTACTAATTCCATCTGGAACTACCGATTTACAAGATAAAAATTTTAGACTTCAAAGACTAATTTAATTTACTAAAATGCTTTGCTTTAATACTTGATGACTGTTAATGAAATGTTACAAGAATTAAATATGATTTAAATATTCATAAATTTTTTTAAATTAAGCATTAAAGAACTTTTTTAATATTTATGATGAGTACTATTTGTGTTATGTAAAATCTGTACTTTGTGTGATATTTTCATAGATACAAGATTTATTTAAACTGCAATTTTAATTTTAATCTTTTTCATGCAATAATTTCCCCCTTTTTACGCATGCATGAACTGGGTATACCATTTAAAGTAGGACTATTTTTAGTAATGAATTCTTTTAATTTAAAATTTTACAGAAACAAGTTTCATGAAAAATTATACACTTGCAGTCTTATTACTTGTTCTAACCATGAAATAGTTTTTTACATAATTTCCATTATAATTAACATTTTTATTTAATTCTTGACCCTTATTAATGCTGACATGAGTCAGCATATATATCAAATGCTGACATGAGTCAGCATATATATCAAATGCTGACATGAGTCAGCATATATATCA
>BMAW01023919.1:2337974-2410351 GCA_019974015.1 Nephila pilipes | reverse complement strand
GAGTCAGCATATATATCAAATGCTGACATGAGTCAGCATATATATCACACTGATGAATCTGATATATCACACTGACTTGTCACTATATGTCCAAATCACACTGATATATCACGAGTATCGCACTGATATATCAGGTAAATTATTTATGCAAAGTATATGCTTTTGTTTCCTCCCATTGATTGAATAGTTAAATTCCAATCAAAATAATATAATTAGGAACCTTGAAATGTATATTTAACAAATTTTTTGATTAGCTGTAAATATGTGTTAAGTTGCATCTTTATTCCCTTAATTATCTCAAAAGATTTATTGAACCCTAATAAAAGTGGTACTAACTGAAACGTATCTATAAATTTAGTAGATATAATTAAATAATGATTAAAAAAACTCATAAATATTGTTCAATTGCCAAAACTGGATAGTATTGCTAATGCTTCACCAAAATATGCATGTAATGAGAGTGAGTTGTAACAAGAAGGAAAAAAGACATAGAGCAAATTAACATCTGTATTGTGGGTTAGACTTAAATACTTTAAAACTGAAAATAGTGTAAAATGTTATTCTGTTTTATATAATCGAGACATTATTGGGTTATTAAACTTTTATTCTATAAAAGAACATGGAACAAATATTTTTAAAAATTCTTTATATCTGTTGAAAGTCAATGTTTCTAAGTTTTAAATCTAAATGTTTTATGTTTTATATGTAAAATGTATTAAGAAAAATTTGTGCATTTTATTTTTATAGAGATTAAATGAATTTCACATTTTATATTTAAACATCCATTTAATTCTACCTTAACTCAAGATTTGATTTGTTTCTGTTTGATGTTGGCTTGAAGATCAGCTTCATCCTAAGTGCACCAATCCTGAAACTTGGAAAAGGGGATACAACCATACTAAATTACCATAAAATCTTGACCATAATACACACACACATGCATGCTTGATTTGGCACTAAATTTTCCAAAAAAGTTAAAATTTGATTATAATATGCACACATAACTTTTCAATAATTTATTTAAAAATTGCACAAGTATTTATTAACCTAATTGAAATTTTTAATTTAAGCTACATAAATTTGCATTTTCAACCTAATAATGTTTTTCTGACTTAATTTCATGTTAATATGCTTAAGATTTACCTGTAAATTGTATGTAATTAATTTTGGAGTAAATTACTGCTTTTAGCAGTAACTGGTGTGATATTTTATGATTTGTAAAAGTAATTAACTGCAAGTAATATACTTATCTTTTCTGTATAAAACATATGCATGAAATTTAAATAATTTTTTTTCTGTGTGAATAATATACTCTCAGAACTGTTATTGTGCAGGAAATAGGATTGTATAAATGGAAACACGTAAAATATTCAGAAACTTTGTAAGTAACTGTAAAATCTATATTTTTCCAACGTTAATTTTTTTTTTCATGCAGTGAATAGAAGCCGTATGAAAAAACTCAAAATCTTACTATGTTCCTAGGAATTGATTTTCTAAACTAGGCATGAGGAATATTTTTAAATGTTTTATTTGCTTACACATATACAAAACAAGACATAATTTCAAAATGTATTTATGAAAATTACTCTTAATCAAGAACACACATTTCCTTGTTGACAACTGATTCAAAATCACTTTCATTGCTTGAAGTTGTTGCCTTACATTTATTCAGAGCCGAAAAAGTGATAGAGGCATTGCTATAATATAATAGAATTGATGATGCAATATGAACATATTCTGTGTAATGTGATGAAGTAATATTTTTTGGGCCATCTGTTGCTTTTTTTTTTAAAAAATAAATTACCTTTTATTAATATAATACATATTGATTGCCTTTTATGGTATACCACAAAAAATTGCATAAAAAAACATACAAAAAGAAATGCATAAATACAGGTCTGATTGTACATGGTTAATTTTTTATATTTCATTAAAACATTTTTGATTGTCTAATTGTTATAAATATGATCAAATTTTTTTTCATAAATATATAAAATGGTAAAATAAATTATTTCATGTCATTTTTAGGTTTGGGATAATTCCTGGTTATATACACCTGATTCAGAACCTTGCTTGCATATAAATTTTGATGGATCTTCAGGAAATCCTAATAGGAAGGTTGCTGAGTATTACATTGACAAGCGCCTTCAAACTGGTCAAGCAAGTAGCTCCTTTGGGAACCTGTGGCTCCATGTCTTGGGACTTATCTCATTACTTTGTTGGAACAGAAACAGTTTACGATAAAATGATTTTAGCGTAGACAAAATTGATCTTTTATAGCTAATACAAAAGTTTGTTTCATTCCTTTGAATTTGTAGTACTTATATTTCAATTTTTGTTTTTTATCAATCAAAAGTATTTGTGCAGTATTTTTTAATAATCATTGAATTTTTTCATATGCACGATAGAAAAGAAAGAAATCTTTAAAACATGCAGTATTATTTTATCTTATTTATTTTAATAATTTATATTCACATTGTTAAATTTGTGGTTTTTTTTAAAAAGAATCTTGACTTGGAAATAAATGTCATGTTATTAACAAGCACAAAAGTTAGCAATAGAAAGTAAGTCATTTTTACACGTCCTGACAATAGTTTAATTAAGTTTTGCAACTCATGTGATGACATGCACAAGTACAAATCATTATTAATTCGTACTTATATAGTCTTATTTTTTTATGTCAGATTGCCATAGTTTTTGTAATGGGCATTTAGATTGATGAATAAATGAATTTTTTTATATTTGTGTTATCTGTAGCGCTGATTTCATTCTTTAATTACAGAATTTTTATTTTACACAAATTTTACAATATTGTTCATAAAACTTTAATTTTTCTTTTTATATGAATAGAAAATTATTTGAAAAGGAGTAATGATAGTTTACTGGCTCAAGAGCCCAGACATGGCTGTGCTGAGCCAAACGAGTTGTAACTGTGATCTAGATCTTTGAGGGGAAAAAAATTGGTTGACAAGACGAGGGTCAAATACAGAGAATGATTGCTTGGTTATCCTAGGAATGCCTCACCCATGTTTACTACAGACAGTAAATCCCATGGGGAAAAGATAACTAGGGTGCCTTGTGATCATGATTCCTGTGCCTATTTCAAGAAGGGAACCCCTGTGGGCAATTGTTTTGAAGCATTATACAAGATTTTAAGTTTTAACTTTGATAATTTGGGTTATCATATAAAACATACATCATTATTTGTAGAAGAATACATTATGTTTTGAAAAGAAAAATCAAAGGAAGATTTGAAATCAAAATAATATTGTCTCTAGAAGTTTTTACTTTTTTTTTTCTTTTGTATATTCTCCCACACACAGTAAATAAATAGTTAAACTGTAAATAGTGATAAAATTCTCACGATTTCATTTCAACCTTCTGAAATGCTTCTTTTTATGATCAAGATAGAACTGCCTCACAAATGTTAAGCTTCAGTCCTTGGGGAATATATATATATATCTTGATATTTTATCTATAATTTTTGAAAATAAATGTTGGCAAAATTTCAATACTTGATGCAGCATAGCCTTATTTCTAGAAACCAGCAATCACTCAGAGTTCTTTTGCTAAAATTTATTTTGTCTAAAAGAGTGGCTGTAATATTTGGTATTGTTTGTTTTTGGTTTGAATTACTTAACAGTGGCATATTGAAAAGTTTCAAAAATGGTGCTGGAATTTGTGCCTCAAAATCTTATTTCTTTACAAGGCCTGTTTGTCAATTCTTATTATTCTATCTGTTGAATACCTAACTGATATAACAACCACTGTAGTTGTATTATAATTTTTAACAATTGCAAAGTGAGCCTTTATAATGGAATTTGAAAGTTATTTTTCTTGTGTTATCAAATCAAAATGTCACCATAGAATAGTCCTAGTGAAATTAGGGAAGGGGATATGAAAACATTGGGCCAAAATTGTTTGTTGAAGGAATTTTTTTTTTTTCTGTTTTAGCAAATCACTTTCTCAAATAAATTTCAAAAATCTCTTTTGCAACATTTAAGCCATTACTTGTTTCTAGAGAAATACTCATAGCTTCAATCACTCATTAATATTTCAGAAAATTATAATGTTTAGATTAATTTCAAAATTATTTTATATTGCGAGTACTTTTGTTTTTCTGAGTGTTCTCGTATCTTATAGCTTCTTTATGTCAAAATAATGGAGTTGAGTAATTATGAGTTTATAATGATTACTTTCTATATAACTGGTGTTAAAAATAAGACTTTCAAAAGCCTGTTTTCAAATAAATCTGCATTTAATATAAAATTAGATTTACAAAAACTTAATAAACTGGTATTGTTTATGCTCTTAATGAAAAAACAATTATAAAAAGTAAAAAATCTTATTTTAGATTTTTTTTTATGGAATAATTTTTTCCCAAAGATAATTAAATCTTGGGACAGTGTAATCGATGGGTAGCATTCAAATTAAATGAAATAAAAAATGTATGAAGAGAATAGCACATTTAAAGATTATGGTATAAAATTTAAAAGATGTCTTATGGTGTGTTCTTTAACAGATACAAAAAAGAAAATGCAGACAAAACTTGAAATAGATTTAATACCTCAATTTTAAATAACCATAATTCATTCAGCATAAAACAAATAAACACAAAAGTTTTTATACAATATATAGGATTGACCAACTATATACATATTAGTATCTGTACAGATAAAATATTCTAAATAACATGCTGTGCTTTGGAAATTAGCATTCCACAAAGAGTAATCGAGATCACATTTCTTAGAATTCCTTTTCCTACAGTGGTGAGTTTTATTTCGTTTTCCAATACTCTGGAGAGTCCTTAAAATTATTCCAGAGAATGGCGCTATATTTACACCATTAAAGGAAAATTTATTCTATTTTGCAGAAAGCAATGCAATGATTCTCGATCATCGTGATCCGTTTGCTTAAATTTGTCTTCCTAGCCTTTTACTCCTTATTGGAAATTATTCTCTTTAGTCTATATTCCTATCAGAAAGATAATTTTTTACTATTTTTAATGACTATCAATTAAAATTTAAAACCTTTATAGTGCTCTTCAGGAAAAAGAAATTGCAATTTAATAGTTTTAAATAATATTTGTTTTATCTTTTCAGTCTATAACAATTGTTCAGAATCTTGTTTCCAAAATATATGATCAGTCATTTTTTCTTCATGTTAATGTTACAATATATTTACTATCCAAAAAAAAATCTTCAGTTTCTTTAAGTGATTAACAATTTCAGGATTTAATATATTTTTGTCGTTTTTAGTTTGCTGATCTATTTACTGTAACACTTCAGTAATGTAAATTAGTGACATTTTTTTTTTAGATATTTTGAGAGAACTAAAGAATAAATTTTTTATATATTGTATCACAATTTGAGATTTCTTTTATAAATCTCGATTATCATATCTCATGTACATTAATAATTATCATTATGAGATTTTTTTTTATTAGGCTCTATAATCATATTTAAAAACTAACAGATTGGTAAAACGAAATAAATCTCACCTTCACTATATGAGCATTTCAATTTTCATTACCTCTAATTTTGAAATAATGTACAAAACCTTACTGCCTGATTTTATCGAATAAGACATAGAAGCCATTAACAAAAATTTATGTAAAAAATAACTCTAAAATATGCCTACTTAATCTTTAAAAAGTAGTATAGAATTCTAAAAGTCACATATCCACCACAATTCTGCATCATTAGTTTTGGAAGAAGTTACTTAACGTATTTTAAAATTGAGAGTTCCATTCATAATAAAAACTTGACTACACATAAAATGGTAAATTCGGCAAGCCCTAATTTTAGTATTGTAGTTTGATCCTCCGAAAGACATTTTCATTTGCTATCTTTTATAGCATATTTATTAATTCTATTATTTGCTGGTATTTACTTAAGGCAATAATATTAATACATAATATCCAAAATTTGACACGGAATTTTAGAAAATATCTTGAAATAGTCCAGAATATTTTATTTTCATAAAATATAATTTGCATTTTGAAACACAATAAAATTTATATTCGGATTTAAGATGCTATTTTCAAGTGAGCAGTTTTTGTCTCAAGCCAATAAACCAGTTCTGATCAATACTCATTAAAACAATAAAGCAATATGTGGGATATTTCCTTTCTTCTTGAATTTGAAAACTATGTTATTTGAGATATTGTGTTTTTAGGGATAGCTTTCTTAAAAGAGAAAATGAGATTTTTTGCTAAATTTTGATTCGTTGGTATTAAACGATTATATTAAATAGCAAATTGCCATTGCATATTCATGCCCTAGGAAATAATTATCATCCTTATTCTATTTTTTTTAAAGTATAATTCTTGCACTGGAAAATGTTATAAAACATTTGGAATTGTTGGTTAAAACTCAGAATATTAAGGTAAGAGTTTTATTTCCAATTTTGGAAAAACTCGTCAATAAATACAGTAACACTATGACTAGAAAACAGCTTCAAAATATGCTAGAAGCAAATAAAAACTAGAAAATAAATTGATCTTTACATCTGTCAAAGCACCTGTTTTTCAGTCAAAATAAACAAAATTTCCTGTCACCCAAAACTATGGTTCAGCTTTTACGAAAGGCAATTTTGTATCTAAATACGACAGACTTGCACACGGAATGAAACTTGTAAATTACACTATATATGGCAGCATGTTTTTCAGTAAAAAGAAGTGCTAAAGTATAGTTATTTCCTGCATTCTTTCAAAGAACGCTGTCAATCGAATATTGAACTAGACGAGATGATATTTTAGAGTTGAGTAACCCTATTTCTTCTATTGATGTCTAATCATTATCACAGTATTTTCCTATGAAGAATGCTTTTTTTTTTAATTTTATGGAAATATTGAAATATATGCAAAATCATCTGGACAGAAAAAATACACACATGTTAACTTAAGCAAATTGTTAATCATAGAAAATTATGAAACTTTCTAATTATGGTCATAATAATAATAAAAAAAGGACATTTTTTAATGTATTGAATTATCCTTTGCTGTGATTTTTCTTCGAATGGCTTATACAAAATAATTAGGATATGGTACTTTGATAATACTGTAATATTTTTGTAGAATCTAATTTAAATTCTTACAAGCCCATATACAGCACATACACAATTTTTTTAAAAATATTTTTTTTTGTTTATGAATAAATTTCGTTTTTATTATGTTACTGATAATTTTTTTATTCAAGGAACGCTTAAAAAAATTAGGTTGATAAAATGTTTGCTTCAATTTAAACCAAGTTACTTCTTGAACAGTTATGAAGAAACATAATGGTCTTGAGTACATTTGCAATCAGTATTAATTCCTTTAAATGAAACCTTGGTAGGAACACTGTAAAAAATATTTGTTAGAATCTCATAACCTGGTGCCAGAATATTATTACAAAAGTACTGTTTTACAATAATGCATGTTTTCGTACATAAAGAGGTGACAATTTGGGGAGCATGCTGGGAAATTTTAAAATCTGTTCGTTTGGCACAATGAAGTTGCCAACATGCTCCAGAAATACAGAAAGTATAAGAAGGAATGATGGTAGATAGGAATTGAAAATAAGTCTTTTAGATGAAGCATTCCATTTTGGCAGCCAGTTTGCACTCGGCCTCAGCATTGTTGTAAGAGTCGATGGCCTGAGAAAATAAAAATAAGATATTAATTGATGCTGAAAAAATGCAGATGAAATTTGATTTAATTTACAAATGAATATCCAGCTTTGGTAACAATCAAATATCAGATTTTAACATATACAATTGTTTTTAAAAAAAATGTAAAAGTACTGAAGTAATGCAGAAATATTTTAATTACTAATCAAGTTGAAATAGCGATAGAGATAAAGTTATTCCTAAATATTATCGATTTAGACAAAGTAAAACATAAAAATGACAATGAGCAATTTGTATTAACATGCATGTCAACTTCAGAAACATAAATGCAAATTCATAAAGTTATAATTATTACTAAGAAATAACCAAGATATCTGAATAAATTTATTCTGCATATGATCCATATGCACATAATGTTGCAAATTATAACCATTCATGTTGATTTGTTTGGTTTCAGAAGGTAACCTGCACTATCATACAATTTTAATTATTATCTTAGGATATCATAAAATTTAATTTGTCATTGAAAAATAATAGAGATTTAATTTTTATTTATTATTCTTAAGTCTGTTCTACATAATTACCATCTAGAGTTGTGTTTTTTATATTGTGGGTGGCAACCTCAGTTGGAATTGCAAACATTTAATTCAGATTCATCAATTTAAAGAAACAGTTGCAATCTATCAATATCTTTAATTGAATTCATTATATTTTCTATGCAGCACAATTATAAAATTATAATACTGTCCAGAAGTGTTAAATACTGCACCAAGATTTAATTCCTTATACAGAAAAAAAAGCGCATCCATCTCATTAAAATTTGATCATCTTTCACTAATTTTTGTATACCAGGAACAAATTCTAAAACTAATTCTTTTTATTTTTTTTATGTACATCAATAATTATTATTTCAATTATACATTTTGTTCAAAGATGCTTCAAGGATTGGTTAAATTAATTTTTATTATAAATATAAATTTGAGACAAAAAAAAGTATATCTGTTAATTATGAGTATTTAATTTTAATTTGCAAAAGAAGTTTTATCTTTTGTTATACCGAAGGTTACTTCAATCTACAACTTCCTGAAATCAACATGAATAGTTGTAATTTACAAAATTCATATACATAATGATAAATTAATATGCAGAATATATTTTATCCAGATATCTTAGTTATTTCTTGGTAATAATTAAATTTGTATGATACCACTATATTTATTAAACAAAGGACTGAAGACATTGAAACCCAATCAAGAGAAAATTTTTATTAATTCCTTTTTAAGTGAAAAATTAATTAAAGTTTAGTTCTCTAAGAATATTTAACTAAATTTTCTTTCAGTAGAAATTAAATTGTTTTCCATATTGCCAAAAATAAAATTTCTTTAATGAGTGGATATATCAATTTTTTGCTGAGATACTATTCATGTTATATACTTATGTACCTAGAAATATATATTTACAGTGTTTTTTAAAAACATGTTTTTTGCTTTTACAATGTTTAATAAAATTTATTTAGGTTAAAATCAGAATAATTAAAACACTAATAATTAATGAAAAAAATTTAAATACTAATGAACAGATTATTAAGAGTTGACCCTATTAAAAATAAGAAATTTCTAATGCAATTAGTTATGTAGGTAATCTTAAAATTGTCATCTACAGGTCATTTAAATCAATTAATATTTTATATTTAAAAAATAATAGGCTGCTGTCAAGAAGATAGGTTCACACTTAAAATGTTTTAACCAATAATATATTCCATTTTTGATAGTTAAGATTAAAAGTATGTGTATTTACTATCAATTGGAGGCAATACATCTTAAGGGGACACAACACTAAAAAAGGATCAAATATTATAGAAAACATTTATCACCTAGTTTTCACTGCATGACTATTCTCTCTCTCTTTAAATATTAGAACAAAATCTCATTTCTCTAGCTACATTATTTAAATTTTCTTTAACAATATGCTATGTAATTTTGTAACAACTCTCAATTAATTTTTTCAATTTCATTATAAATCTTGCTTATATATACACTAAATAATAGTCCAATGAATAGAATATCACAATGTAATAATCACCAAGTTTTTTTATTTAGATAAATGAAAATTCAATATTGATCCCTAATCTACTTTATTTGTGGTAGTAATTTCTAAGCACATGACTGATTTAACATGATTAAAATAATAAATTTATTTTTCTCTAACCAACCCATTCAAGTTGAAGGTCTTAGACTAACTAAAGTTTAGGGTTACAACGTTACTAACCCTATGTAGATACACCTGAAATAACTTCAAAGGTTCCTTGCTAAACGTGGGTCCAATACAGATGTTTCTTTTGATAAATTCTGAGCACAATCTTTATCTCGCACTAAATTACAACTTTATATTAAACGCTTCATTAATTTTAATCTCATTTGTATAAGTCTAGTTTCATTCACTAATAGAGATTTTCAATTCAAACATTCGATTAATGGTCCTTTAAGTGTAAGTTGAAGAGGGAAATGTGATAGAACTCATGTCATAATTTCCCTGACCTTCCACAAAATTAAATACATATGTTTAAATGCTATTTGCTACGTCTGATAGAAAAGTAAAAATAACACTAGTATAACAAAGCATATGGTAGCACTATGAAAAATACTTCCAAAAATTAGGGAAAAAAGAATTGTTTAAAAATATTAAAATTTGTACATGAGCTGAGAATTTTAAAACATTAAAATAATTTGAAATTTTTTTAAAAATAATTCTTTGCTTGAAAACAATATTTTTTCTTTCTGAAATGCATATTTTATTGGTGTTCATAAGACCTTTTTCTTATACATATCTAATTTAAGAAATTTGTTCCTAAATTACTGCGTTCCCTTATTGAGGAGGAAATAAATGTGAGGCAAAGTTATCCATAAAAGGGACAGAAAAAATGAGTATTAAGAGTCCTTCCTAAAACCACTAAGATTCCATAGAAAAAAAGACAAGGGAAGAAAAAAAGAACTTATTTACCAACACTCTTAAACTTTGTTTGTAAAGATGAGACATATAATTTAAACTGACATAACAAGTTGATTCATTGATAAAAGATACTGCAGTACCTAGTAAGGATTTATGAGATAGTTGGTTTAACAGTAAATTGTTACCAATAATTTTATATTATTTTTATTGATAATTCAGCAAATCATGTACATCGCTATAATACTTTAGCATTTTTCTCTCGGTACAGAAAAAAAAAAAAGTATCAATTTTGAAAATTCAGTATGCTCAATTCCTTTCATGTTTGCAGTTATATTATCCATGAATTATTAACTAAACTTGTAGATCACAACAAAAACAAAATCTCAATCCACTTGTGGCATACAAAAACAATAAAATTGTTAAAAAAGAACTGAAGTATTTTCTAAAAGAAAATAGAAGGAGAAAATATGCTCTAATATATAGTGTACAATTCTTTATTAATTATTAAACTAATAGTAAGGAACCTAAAAGAGCTTTTACTATATATCCTATGGCAGGAGTATTTAGTACAAAAATTAGATTACAATTAGAAGACCACTGAATTGAACAGTTATAAGCTTATTTTTTTAAAATGGATTGAGAAATAGATCATGTACTTAATTATACATTTTATAATTTTCATTGTGTGTTAAAAGCTACTCATACTTTTGTTCTGAAATTGTCATATTTTGTTTTTATTATTATTGCTCAGAATACAATTCTTTTTCATGTACTTTTGTAACAGTATACAAGAATAAAATAAAATGTTTCACTCATATGATTTTTTTTATTCAAGGTCATAAGAATTCCTTGCAATTGACTGGTATATCAGTTTTGTTTGAGAATTTTGCCAAATTAAACAGAAAAAGTAGGTAAGTTTGCAATCATTAGTACTGAGGACAAATAAAACATTTCAGTGGTACAAACAGACTCTCTCAAAATATGTTCTCATAATAATTCAGGTATTCTTTTAGAGGGTCTCACCTGCTCTGTCTCCCTGGCAAGGTCTTGCAGCTGCTTCTCATGCACCTTCTTGAGCTTCTCGCGTTCCTTACTCTGTTTGAGGGCCGCCGTCTTGCGCTCCTCGATAAACTTCTTTGTGTTGTTGCTGTTTTTCTCACGCAGCCTCCTGTGAAGAACAACAAATTGTACATGTCAAACCTTTTTCCCAGAATGACAATATTTAAGAATAGTTTCTCAAACTTATATGAATTTCACTATGCTCCAATCACACACAAATTCTAATTGTATAAAACAAGGCTCACCCAATTACTCTTACACAAGTTACATTTCCGAAGAATTTGTGTAAAAGTACATGAAAAATAGGAGACTGAACCCAGAAAAATGATACACTCAACCATATGAAAATTTCTGACTTTCAGGTGCAGAAAGCATTTCTTTTAATCCCGCACATTTGGGACCATGGCAACACTAGATTAGCGATTTTGAAAAATAATTGAGCACCAAAATAAATTTAATGAGGTTTCTAAAGGTAGAAAGGAAGAAAATTAAACAATTGAAACATGTATCTAATGAGTCAATATACATTCTGTATCTGTGTACATGATATAAATATCTGACAAAATATATCATCCCATTCTGGCAACCATAAAATTAATTTCAAACATTGAAAGTTAATTTAATTGGATATTCTTGTATTGATAAAAAAATGTAGTACAAAAGAAAAATTAATACAATATAATGATAGTTAAAACAAGTTGTGATAAGGTACTCTAGTCCATGCTTATGCTTATTCATTTTATTAGTACTGGATGAGCACCAAGTGGGCTTTGAGAACATTTTACTGTGCAGTGCTTTGTATATACATAGATATAATATTGCACAAATGTGAAACCTAATTTGGTAGAAGACAAGAGGCACCATACAGAAATGAAAACTTGACAGTTACAATAGGTAATGGGCAAAAATGCCAGCAATGCTGTATCCTTGTGAAGATCAACACACAAGCTCCCAAATCCAAAAGGGAACAGCTCAATAAGTGTTGGGACCAACCCTTGTTCGTAAGCTCGGGCTTCTTGAGTGATTTGGCAATAATTTTCGTGTAGCTTCCAGGTGCAATGTTAATTAACAATTAATCAATTGACATCTACCAAAGGTTATCTCATAGAAGGAAAGATGTTGATCAGATTTCATTGAGATTAATGTGATTCTTGTATATTAATTCTAATTGGACTTTGAAAGTTATCCATGATGTAATAGAGAAATACAGAAATATGGTGAAATTTTTCTCAAGTGAAGATGCTTTTAAAATTAAGATTATTTGTCAGTAAATTATAATTTTATTCAAATGCTTATTCAACTGTAACCCAACTTAAGTATAAACCACCTTTAAATTCAAATTGTTTGCGATATACACTTTCAGATTGTGTGAAAGTACTCCTTAGGAATTTTTTTCTTGAAACGAGATTAATTTAATGGAAATCAAATAGGATAAGTTATTGCATTAATACTGAGGTAATAATTTTAAAAAAAAATTAATTCTTTTTTCAGAATAGTTTAGTTGATTTAAATTTAGGATAAGTGCATTTAGAATAATGGAAGCATAAATATTAACACTAAATGTTTTTAATTCATGAAAATGTAATGAAATAAGTAACAGAGAAAATCCACAGTAATAAAAAGTCATTTTAAAGAGGGTTAAAAAAAAAAAAAAAAAAAGAAGAAGAAGAAGAAATATTATCGAAATCAGACACTAAAAAGAATTTATAAAACATGCATTTTCTCCAATGTATTGAATACACGATTTAAAAAGAATAAAAACTTATAGTTTTATTTGTATTTTTTTAACTATGTAGGTGTCATTATCCACACAAACCATCACATAAATTCTCAATGGATTATTTGTAGAAAAAAAAGTTTTCATCATTGATTTTCTATCTTACTAAGAAAAGCTTTTACAAAGATTTTAAGACGCTTTCAAAAATAAAAAAAATCAAATAATTATATTTTACTGAATCACATAATAAAATACAAAGAATATTTGGATAACATGACAAAATCTCAGAGTCCTTTTATGATTATAAGATGGGTCTTGTTCAAAAATATTATCAGGGATTACTTTTGTACAAAAATAGAAAATTTTTTTGAAAGGATGCTGTTTTTGAAAACATACCTCTCCCTTTCAGCTTTGTTCCGTAAAGTCTTGTCACTGGCCACTTCCCTGGCTGTCTCTACAGATACCTTTGCTTGCTTGCCCTTCATCTCTTTGTTCTCTCTGAAAAACAAAATACAATTGCATTTCAGTGGGTTAAATGGACTAAATTGCTAATGAGATGGAGTTGTTATGACAAAGATTAAATCTTAAACATTAGACAATCTATATTAATAACTTCTGTTATATTTTCAATTAAAATGTTACGGAAATTTAGACTTTGCTGCCTTCCTTGCAAAATTATTATTGTGGCCAGAAAGATAGTTTAACAATCCAGGAGAGAATACATCATTAAGTAATGCTAAATAGTAGGGATGATCTTGGCAACAAATTTGTTCACCAAGACAAATTGAGAGGGTTATGGAAGGTATTTTGAGAGGATATATATATGAGCCACTGTGGAGCTATTATGTATGCCAATGTGATTGTGTGCTTGAATTGGTGTGTTCGGTGATTGAGTGCACTTTATATAGTATTTGATAGAGTTTTAGAATAAAATGAAGATTTATTTCAAAATAATTTGCTTGGACCTTTTCTATGCATGGAAGATACTAAAACACAATTAACAATATATGCTACTTGTATTATTTATGAAGATTACAAAAATGCAGCTGTAAAATATATATCCAGAAAATTATTTGGAAAATAGTTCTTATTTAAGGAACGATAACTAAAAGGTTATTATTGGTACATGAGAATTGTTCTCTTCTCTTAGTGCAATTATATTATTTTATTTCTGATAGTTAGGGATTACAATACTGCTAAATCGTGAATTTTAAAAACTAAAATAGACTTGATAATATGCCTTTGACTCAAAAAAAAAAGTTAATAAAATCATTAAAAAACTGGAGTATTTTCAGCAGGAAAACTTATTCAAATAGTCTGCAATTCTTTAAAAATTATTAAGCTAACAAGGGTGGAATCTGAAAGAGTTGTTTCTACAGAGGGATTAATTTGTACAAAATTTAGTTCTTGATAAGGAGACCCAAGTATAGATCAATTGTTTTTTTACATGCTTACTTCTTAAAACAAATTGATGACTAGATAACATATTTAATTATATATTTTATAATTCTTTTCATTGAGAAAAAATATTTGCATAAAAATATTATTTATAATTTGCTATAAAATTGCTGAATTTTATTTATATTATTTACGACCAGAATGCAATTTATTTTCACGTCATTTTGTCACAGTGTATAAGAATGAAACAAACTATTTTATTAATAAGAATTTTTATCGTACATTCACAGTTTCAAAAATTCCTGGTTATTTACCAGTTACTTGAAAATTTTTCACTGAATCGCTGGTTACACAAAAAGTTGGTAAATTTGTAATCACCACTTAAAATTGAAACATTTGGTTCTCCATCTTTAATGTTTAAAAAAACAGATTTAAATGTGAGATTATGTGTGATGGAAATGAAGAAAAGAATGCACCTCTCAAACTTGGCCTCTAGCTGCTTCATCTGGGATGATTGCGCAATTTCCATGAGCCTCTGCAGGATCTCCCTTTGCTGTAGCAAGTGCTGTTTTAGCAAGTCCCACTCTTCACGACGGTGCTTTTCCATCATAGCTGACCACTGTTTCATCTGCACCACCACTAGCTCGCGGATCTGGGGATCATTTGCCATGTCATCGCTACTGCAATTCAGGGAGAACAAGTTAGTTGCAGTGAATCATTGTAGATTCTTAAACTGAAGACATATTACTAAATTCAACAAAAACTTTCACGAACTCTCAGCCTGAAGGATTTTAACAAAAATTAGTCTTTTTTCAGAAAAACAATAATCAACTAAATAAAGGAGAGGAAATAAAAACAAGCTACAACTGAATAGAGAATCAAAGTATGTCTAAAACACAGGTTCCTAACCTATAAGAGCACACCACCTCTTGACAAAAAATAACTAACAGCTGCTTCTTTGAAAATAATAATAAAACCCTCCAGACTATCAATATTAAAATCAATAATGTCACCCATAGTTTTCCAATGTTCTGATCATAGCCTACTTTTACAAACAATAATTTGATGATACCCTTCTTAGATCAAGTACAAATAATAAGCATCCAAAGACACCATGATTCATGCATGAATCATAAATGATTTGAGAAAATTCCTCATACATTACTGAAGAGCTTTTAAAAACCTCTAACAGTACCAACAATGCATAATATTTCTTATATTCCTTAACCATCCTAAAAATGGGAAGCTTACCAAAACAGAATAATAATGATTGTCTTGAAAAGCCATGCAAGAAACGTCCTCATGAAAGATATTTGACTAATCCCGCTGGATGCATTATTATGGCTTTTCTTTTAACTTCCTTTTCAAAGTAATAATAATCTGTTGGTAGCTTTAAAAGTGACCCTGAAGCTACTTAATAGCTATATTACCTGAACTGGCCATATCTCAGGTATCTAATGTATATATGTTTGTATATATTTATATGCACATATATATACATATAAACATCACAATAATATCATATAAACACATATATATCAATCATGATTTTTATTTTCAAAATTAGCATCTTATGGTCTCTGTTTGAGATTTGAAGAGTAATTGACTCAAAGTAGCAAGGTCAGGCTAGGCGAAATCAGCAAAGTATTTTAGATAGGTTATAAATACTATGTTCACCATATAAAAGACTGTCTTTCAATCTCTGGCCATTAAAAAAGAACAAAGCATGTTGCTTTGAAAGCCAACTCTCCAGCCTGTGACTACAACCTCCATATATACTTCAGATTAACGGACAACATTATGGAAGGAATAATAAAATACAGGGACAAGTAAATCAAGTAATGTTATATTTGGCAAGTTATAGGCATTTTATATAATGTAGTATCTCCTAATAAGGAACAACCACTGGACCAGACATTTTGTCCTTTAAACAGAGGTGTTTCTTACAAGAGGTACTACTGTATATATACGAAAAAAAACTTAAGTAAATAAGACAAATTTCAAATTTAATGGATGTTTATTCATTTTAGTTGAGAGAGAGGCAATATAGAATTATTCATAAGATAGGAGTCACAACTCCACCTTTTAGTTTAAAACAGAAAAGAGTAGAAGAGTGGGAATTTTACGTTGTAATTAATTTTATACTAGGGATTTCTACTAACCACAGGGGTAACTCACAAAGTATAAGATGAAGGGATTCTGAGGGAATTTCTCTGATGTCTATCTGTTTCATAGGGATTATTTCTGTCAGATTTTCGATTACATTAAAGTGGAATCAACAGATTTTATAAGCATGTAATCTAATAAATATAATTGGATCAGAAATTAGGAATGAACTCTTTAAGAATGGGGAAAACTTGGAAAGTTAAACTAGTTTTATGGAGATCATTATACATACACACATATGTGTATATACATATATAATCATAGGTATTTATTTGAGTTTGAAGTTAATGAAAAATAAAAGTGTTTAATTATTACAAAAATATATAAAATGAACAATAGAGTTTTGAACTTACAGAAATTTATTGAAAATAATTCATTACACAAATATTTTAAAATTCTGGTAATTGCAAGGACTTTTTTCTACACGGATATTAAAGTCACTGATGATCATAAATTCTTCAATGTCACTAACAGTTATCATGAATTTTTTTTATTATTTGGGAGGTGTATTTTAAAGTATCTGTATAGTTTTTTTATGTCACATATTTTGTTTGACTTCTATTTTTTTCACAGCCTTTCAAGTTATTTTTTAAAGCTCACATAAACAACTATAGATGAAATAATAGAGTTTAAGTCATCATTGATGTTTTCAGCACATAAGTTTTCATCTATTTCTAAATAATCTTCCATTTGAGCCCTGCTAATGATTTGTAACAAGTTCATTCATTTTTATCAGTAGTATTTTCATTGAGGTCACTCAAAACTGGAAAATCAAAGCCTGCTTCCCATTGGTTTCAGTCTTGAATTGTCTTACAACTTGCTAAAAAAGTATCTTCCTCTTACTGAAAACTGTAGCAAGAACAACTGGATTTGAATGAGAAATACCATTTTGATTGCACTCCAACTTGAGTTTCTCCAATGTAATGTGTTATTATTCCGTTTCCTTACTAAAAACAGTTTTCAAAAGACAGATATTAACTTTTCATTTTGTTGTTCCCTTGACACAAAACTATCTTTCACTGAGTACAAACATGCCTTTGAAGCCTCAAAATATTATTAAAAAAGTTTTTTTTTTTTTATTTATTCCTACAGCTCCATCTTGTTTTTGAAACTTTTTTTTCAGTATCCCTTAGTAAGAGGTAAATGCATTAAGGTCCATATTGAAAGGGACTGGAAGCAATAGGTTAATCCCTTAAATAGAAGTGTCCCTTTCAGGAGGTACTTGAAGAAGATGATGTGATGATGGCTAGAAAAACATATTAGCATCTTCCATCTAATTATTAAAGAATTACTAATCATATTATAAAAATAAAGCTTTATTTGAAACTTCAACACAGCACCGTGGCTTCTCGCCAAAAGCCATACTCTGCACTCATCGCTCCTATGATCCCTCCTTCTAGACAATATGTCATAAATTGCATCTTGGGATGATTGGCTCACATTGCATAGAGGCGTATTATGTAATTGCATCTCGAGCTGATTGGTTGGTAGTGGTGCAAATATACGTCATATTGCATCTAAAGAGGAACTGGATGAAACTGGAACGCTACATACTACTGTATTTATATTTAAATTCAGTTCTTGAATAAATACTCACAAGAAATGAATGTTGTCTTGCTGGAAGAAGTAAAAGAGAGGGGGAATAACACACCCACAATAAAAAGAGATAAAAATTAAAAACTAATGTCATCAACTCATTCCAAAGGACATACTTTTTAATGTTCTTGATGGTCTTGTCGATGGCGGAGCACTGCTGTTTTTGGATGACTGTTTTCTCCTTGTGCTGCTTCCTGCGCTGAGAGTCCAGCTCCTTCTGTTGCTTACGGATTAATTTTAGGAAGGCTTTCTCGCTCTTCAGGCTCTCAGAGGTGATCGGTTCGATCTTGAAGTCATCTGTAGAATGAGAGAGAGCTTCATACACCTCCGAAAAAAACTCATCAGACTGAAGCAATGTTTTTAATCATAAATCAGTAAGAGGACAAATAATTCTTTAAAAATTCATTAAAATTTTTTTTTTTGAAAAAAATGATACCAACACAGATGAAATTTTTGCCATGAATTGTGACAGCAATCTGATGAATGCTGTCAAAAGTAATGTTATGTGGTACAAATTTAAGTTGTTACAGCATTAACATCAGTTTTATATAAATCTATATTATTACAAATGAAATTTGAAAATATATTAACATACATGTAGGTACTTGTTTGAGTAAGTTTCATAAAAAGAAAATCTTATGAGAAAAAAATGTGGTTTTTGCTTAAATTAAAACAGGATAACTAAAGTAATTCAATGTTGAAAATCGTGTGCTTACCTTTCTTCTCTTCATCCTTCTTGGTGATGGAGTTGGACGTTCCCAGCTGCAAGTCCTTGGTTTGAATGTCGGCCTCTTCGATGCCCATGGCACGCATCTGGGCAAGGCGCTTCTCCTGGGCAGACAGGAATGCTCGCGGATCAGACAGAGCATCCATCAAGTCTAGAGAAAAGAGAGCTTTCTGTTGAAACACTTAATTGATAATGCATACTGATACTGACAGCATTAATCCAAAATTATTTTTATGTTGTGTATTAAGGAATATTCAACCCAGTGGAGCCCATCACATTCGTCTCTCTCTCTCTCATTTCTTTTCAGTTTTGCTTCATGGGCAGTTGCTTTTCAGTTTTGCTTCTTACGCATTCAGTTTTAGCAAAACTCGAATAAAAATAAGAATTTCTTAGAATTTTTATCATGAAACTTTTTTTTTCTAAGATTTTAAAAAACTTTAATTTTTAATTTAGTTAATTTTTGTACGACATCTTGGACAATGCAACATATAAGTGTGCTCAGTGAAGTTACCTTTTAATAAAAGACATACAATCAGCAGTGAATAATCAGCAAGCTTTCATGCAACACTAATTCTCCATTATAAAAGTTACAATAAAAAAAATATCATGAATTCAATCAAATTTGATGGATTACATTTCTTCCTTAAAATTCTATAATTTAATATCACTACTATAGACTAAAAAACTGCCATATATTGAAGATTTAAAGAGAAATAGAATAAAAAAAAAATATGAATTCAGTGATTCTTTTAATTTATAAGATCAACTCTCAATCAAAATTTGATCATTGCTTTAAACTGGAATAAATTTGAAAAACAAATGGTATTGCAAAAATACATATGCTCAAGATTTAAAAAAAGAACCTGAGAACCTTTATAAAACTGAGATGAATTATGATTTCTCTTTTTTTTCTAGAGAAAATTGGTTTAGTGATAAAGCTATTTTTAGGAAATGTTTAGTTCATTAAATATCCTTTAATTAAGAATTGTATAATCTATAAGACATTGGGGAAATTTTACAAGATTGTTAAAATTTGATAGAAATGATTTGGTTAAATCAGAAGTCTTACAAACTTTTTTGTTGCTAAAACTCTTAATTTTCTTCAATAAATGTTCTTTTTATCAAAATATGGTAAATGATGGAAGTAAATATATATATATATTTGGATGATTTAAAATTATCAAAATGTGATATCTGTAAAGAAAGTTCTTAAAAATATTTTTCAAAAATTAGACCATGATGGAGTCAAAGAGAGAAATGTTAAGACTGCACAAGAGCCATTTCTCTAGCACATACATGTCAATGTAATGTTTGGACTTTTATTGCAGTAAAATAAAAAGTTGGAATGTGAGGTATATTGTCCTTAGTTTTAGAATTATGTACATATATGCTTAAAAATGAATGTTGCCCTATAAAGATAAATAAGAAATAAATTATGAAAAAGGTTAAGAAATTTATTGAGGGTATTTTCATAATATATTAAATGGATTTGTTGATTTTTATAAAAAGAATGTGTTTCAAAATATAAAGAAATTTTAGTAAACATAAAAGGAAGATAAAAAATTTTACAGAGGTATACACCATTGAAGAATTCAAATATCAAAACTTATAGCTTAGAGTTTTTCTTTTAGATTAAGAATGCAACAGATTATTTTAAATACTATTTCAAGAATCAATGGAAAACTACCTTACACTAACTATTGACAAGTTTTTGAAATGTAGATAAATAATTAAAAAGAAATCATAATTAATAATAAGTAAACCATTACAATTCTTTCCTTTAAAAAGAAAAAATGAACACGAAAAAAAAATTATAAAAGCATGTAAATTAACCTATTGTTCCTTTTTTGTTTTGTCAGATTTATATATATTTTAATAAAATCCTTCTTAAGCTTTGTAATTCTTAGTCACTAATTTGGTTTAAAAATAGCCACTCACCTCCCAGTCCGTCGGGAACATATATCTTGAGCTCGATGCAGATGAACAACATGGCGAGGGACATGTGAAAATTCCCCTCTGTCCTTAGAGACACGTGTCGATAGCCTACAAAAATCAACATTGGCATCTCACTACACTTATTTTAAGTTATTATGCATAAAGATAAGTTGCATTAATCATTATTCTTCATATTTTGTAAGAAACACGGCTGGTTATCTGCTCTACTTCATTAATTTACTTTGATGTAGCTTATTCAAATTGTGAATTAATTGTTTAAACATTTTGGAACTAATAATTATTGAATGATTATGTCTCATATGCCTAATGATGCTACTTCATTAAAAATTTGAGAAATTATTTTAGAAGGAAATATTGAGAAAATTTATCTATGTTGATTTGAATTCAATTTTTTGAAAGAAATGTGTTTGTGTGAAGCAGATAATGAATCTACTAAAGCTGTGAAAAATAATGTTTTATATGTACATAAATTGTTCATTAATAAAATTTAATCTTATTGGATGTGTTTATCTGAGAAAAGCATGGCATCACCCAAATTTAGTTTCAGTACAGTGATTTTTTGTCATTCAGATGTTTCTGTATGCTATCTTTGTAATTTTTTAATCATTCTCTTTGTAAAGAAAGCAGTGGCAAGGAAACTATTTTTTTTAAGTTTCATCAGTCATCCTTTCGTGGTCGGTGGCTAATACGTCTGGCCACATAAAAATTAATTTTTCCCTAAGTGGGCAGTGGATAGATTTTGTAACCACATGTGTTAATGGAAACAGAAAAGCATAAAAATTAATACAGATGGCAGCACAACATCTATTTATCCAAAAAGTCCTCTGATAGAGTGCTGAATTTGCTCTTTACATGCCGAAACCATACAAGAAGTATTTTAATTATTTAAATAAAATTCCTGATCTGTACAAAACATTTTGGCAAGTCAAATATATATGTGCTTTTCATCTGAACAAATTAAAACAAATGCACAAAAAAAACCAATTGATTTTTATTAGGTTTCTGGAAAGCTTTTAGAGGTGGTTAGAGGGTCTAGCCATCACCCATTTGGAGCTTATAACACTGGCCTTGGATGTATCGTTCATTCTCTTTTTGAGAGCCCACTTAGAACCACAAGAGGCTTTTGAGTAGGAAAGTATAAATAAACATGTGACAAGACGTGTTTGACATGATAGGTGGCAAGACGGGTTTCAATAAAAGACATTCATTCATTCATGAGATTGACAGGAAAAGTTACAAATGGTTGCATAAATTATTTTTTCACTTTCTAGATGCCTCAGTTGCGAATGCATACATCCTTTGCAATATGCTTTCAAATACATATTGTGATTTCAAAACTATGAAAGATTTGAGACGAGAAGTAATCTGTGTCCTATTAGTGATCAGTTCCGAAAAAACTCCGAAGGGACTAAGTCTAAAAGCTCCATATCTATTCCTGCAAAAAAGAGCAAGCCATATGTTTCCATAGATGAGAAAAAGTAAATCATATTCCAGCAAAAACAGAAAGTGGCTATCTCTGCAGCACATGAAAAGATGTTCTCGATGGCTGTGTCAGACCTGCATTGTGCCTTCAAGCAGTTGGTCCTACTTACTTTAAGAAGTTCCATAGTAAATAAGTCAGCAAAATTTATTAATAATCATATTTATTTCTGCAGTAAAATTAACTACTACCCAAAATGGGGATGGACATTATCTTATAATATATGGATAATTTCAATATATCTTTTTGTAAATAAAGTGATAAAAGTAAATATTGTACAGCAATTTTACATTTAATTTTTTATTGTTGTTATACTAAATTTTTTTTTCAAAATTTTTACATGCACAAGTTTACTAAATTTATTGTAACAGGTAATCTAAATGCCTTAAGTGTCTGGAACATCTAGCCACCCCCTAGGAAAAATATCCCTAATCTGGAAAATTATTTATGACCAAATAATGTTTACAGAGTGTGAGGACATTATTTTCATCACATATTTTATCATAAAAAAGTATATTTTAACTTCGTGGTCACGAAAGGGTTAAAGAAAGATTTGAATTTTAACCAGGTGTCATCATACAGAAAATATGTACAGCATACAAACATTACTGTATTGAAATACAATGATTCAACTACATCTGCATTTGAGTAATAAGAGAGTGATGGCTTACCTGCTTGCAGGCCATCCAGAGGAAGAATTCTTTGCCCTAACATTTTACTGTTTTCATCATAGACAGCTATCCGGATGACTGCCAGATCAGGAAGAACAACCTACAAGAGTGGTGTTCTGATTATTCGGAAGTGCAGGAGTTTAAATTTATGACATAACTTTATCTTGGGATTACTGAAACATTAAATGCTTCAAATTATGCATTTTTTAAAATTTTGTTATTAAAAAATAGAGGCATTTTGCTGGTTCTGTAGATGCATTATGTAAGAGAAATCTATTAATAGAAAATTGAATTTGGAAATTGTAAACAAATATGTCATACAATAGAGAAAAATTCAGTATTTGTTTGTAAAAACTAAGTAAGCATTTTTTTATATCAAAATGTGTATTTTTAGGATTCTGTGGTACATTTTCTTCAAAGTATTATACTTCAACCATATTGTCAATATTTTACATATTATGAAATGATTTCTTACACAGTCAAAATAATTTTTTTTCTAATTAACACTTACAAATTTGAAGTTTTGCATAATATTTTGTATAAAAATTATGGATAATTTGAAACATAAAATTTTATTCTCTTTAATTTTTGAAATTATAATTATGTTCAGTGTATAGTATGTATGTTTATCAGTACTCTGCAAACTTTTAATGCAGGGAATTTTATGCAAGATGTACTTAAAGGAAAGTACATGACTTTAACAAATGTAGATACAGAGCCAATGATTATTAGTTACTTGTACATAATTATGTTTATGAATGAGATTGTCTTTAAATAAATAGATGCATTAGTATCACTTTTAAAATAAGACCATTATTGCTTTTCCTTTTGAAAAAAATTGAATTATATAAACTTTGCATAAGGTATCATAAGAAATGTTAACTGCAAGAAATATAGCAAGTTTTAAACTTTCTTTGAGTCTTTTATATCTTTTTAAAGTTTCAATAAAATGATACAATTTTTCTTGCATGTGATAATTTATAATTTGCATTTTAATAAACTAATTTCAAATATTCATAATTTTTTAAGCAAATTAAAAAAATATTATTTAATGACATAGTTTGTTTTCACATTATTTAATGGTATATTAATTAGCATGCACAATCCTAAAAAGTTTTTGTTTTTTAAATATATAAATAATTTGGTTAATAATACAAATACATACTAAAAAATATTAACTAAACAAAATTTTTTTAACCTTTAATGCAATTCTTTTTAAAGCCTATTATAAATGATATAATATTTGACATTTTTTCATATGTATGTACTACTGAAAAAATATCAAAATATGTACAAAACATAATTTTAGTAAAAATAATATAATAAAATTGTGGTATTATATTACATTGTTTTTACTAAAATTATTATGTTTTGTACATATTAATGACTTATTTTTTTAAATACTGTTCATGAAATGATGGAAAAACACATTTTGAGAAAAAGAGCTTTAAAGTTTTCTATGTAAAAAAATTGTTCTGAAATTAAATATTTATGTGTGAAAACATATTGAGTATTTTCATAACATTAAGAGTATTTTAACACACTTTGTTTTTTATTAATACCATGCTATTTTTGATAACAAGTACTTGCAATACTAAGATGTCTTAAATCTTCTCAAGTCCCAAATATAAAATACAAGACAAGTCGATAATGACTTTTTTTTTTGAAAATATGTGATTTATTTCATTAAGCTGGCTAAATTTTGTTCAAATATTTGAGATATGATCTCACCTACTGTTAATATTAAAAATAGCTTTAATTCCATAAATAAGATTTAAAATTCTCCAGCTTCATATATTGTCCCCTTTCTTTGCCTTTGCTAAGTATTTCATTGTAGCTTTGCCCTTTCAGCTTAAGTGTTAAGAATTGCAACTCTTTGAGCTGCTTTAATATATTTCATGCCTGAACAAAATCTTAATTTACTTCAATGAATAACCAGGTTTAATTCCCAGCAAATTTATAATAGTTAGCCCATAATTTTTCACCTTAGTTTATCAAAACAGTAGCTTCAGATGCAGCAATTTTGCTACATCTAGATGTCTTTGGGCATATTCGCCACATCAGCAAAGTGGAATATTTATTTAGGTTCTGTGTATGATTATTCAGACACTGCTTGAGAATCTCCTTTCCAGTTTCAGAGTCAATTAGTGCACAATATGTGAAGTATGCCCCTTAGTTTTCTAGGTCCCATCACCATTTATTGTGATTTCATCAGAGTTAATTTTTGATGTCTCATTTTTCATATTTCCTACAGCTTGGGAAACTTGAAAACTGTTTACTAATTTTATTGTTTGCATTCCAAGTAATTAGAGTATTCAGATTCACTACAGCACATGTTTTTGAGGCTCTAAACTTGGGCCAACACAGAAGTTGAGCCCACAATCCACCTATTCAATTCAGGAATGTTTTAAGTTTTTACCTAATGTTTTAGAGTTACATATTTTATTTACTGAATGCCACTCACTACATTCAACACAAAAATGTTCAACATAGTCCCATACTTCATTTGCAAGATACACTCACAGAATTTTTACACATATAATACCTTCTTGCAAATGAAAGCAAATTATCCATGTTGATTATGAGGTATCCTTGAAAAATGAATCCAAATTTAGATTCAAGAGTACAAATATTAAATATTTTTCGCCTAGGCTTTAGTATAAAGACTTATGGATTTGGCGAAATTTTTAAGGGCGATAATTGCCAAAATGGTATCCTTCCTTCTGACTACCTAACCCTTTTCTGGTCATCCCATGTATAGAACTATTTTGAAGCTGCCAAACTAGGATTTCCTCATACTTTTTACGAACTTCCTTCATTTAACAACTGCTGCATCGCTTCTGTAAGTGTAGCGATTACCAAGAAAGCGACGTTTTTTTAGAATGCTTTCTAGAAGTACGTTTTACACTATTTATAATGAAACTTTACTTAATTTCATCAAATAATCACTGGTTGACGAATAGTAAAAACCAGGTTAGAAATCTTTTGAAAAAAAATCTGGAACAAAATGTAACATTTTATTCCATATTATTCGATCCAAATAAAAATCAATCACACAGATAGCAGTTCAAATTGATAACTCATTGATTGATGAGAAAAATGGGGCAACAAAGGTTATTTTTCTTTAAAATTTGTATTCCAAGCATTTCAAACTCCCGCTTAATAAATAAACAATTTGAGCGCATTCAGTTGAGATAAAATGCTGCTACTTCATTCTGATAAGAAAAAATCAATCAATTAATCAATAGCTTTTGAGTAGCAGTCAAATATTCATCAAACTGAAACAGATATAAGGTTCCCCAAGTTGGATATTTCATATATCCTGTTGTTGATGCTAATCCTATCCAATGGACTGGATCAGAACCTTGAGCCCCAAACTCTCAAAAAGTCAGAGACAAGAAGGTGATGCTTGGTCAAATCCTACCTAGAAAGCTCCAGACAGAAAAGAAGAGGCTTATAGGAAGACTGCTCAGCGTTAAAATTTCTTCAGACAAGGAAGATCGTATTCTAAAGGTTTGAGGCACTTCATATGGCCGTTTAAAAATCTTGTCATTGCCGTCTGCTGATCACCCTCTAAAACGATGACTTTAGCCTTCAATATCAGTCAAGTGTTGGAGTAGAAAGCTAAGAAAGGTTGATAGTTGATTTGCAAGTTTCTGGAAAGGTTAAATTGATAGAGGTCAAAGCCATTAAAGAGCTATCCTTAGCCTGGGTATCAGCCCCTTCGTTACCTCTAATGCAAATAAGAGAGGGAATGTACTGAAGATGTACGTCATGGCAGAATAAAAGTTTTTGAAGTAAGGTGAGTATAGAGATTGATACTTTATCAAAGATTGCTTACATAAATAAGTATGTGAATTTTTAATCTTATCTCCGGTTATAAAACCTAGTTATATTATTTAACTATCAAAGTATAATCTTATTGTAGTAGTGGAGTTATCCAAAGTTATAAATGTAATAAATTTAATCATAGTGCATCTAATTACCATTTACAAGCCCATGGTTTAAAATGGAGATAAAACCATTAACTCCTATTGCAAAACTCCTATTTTATCAACTGTCGAGATCGTACACATGTGAAAAAAAAACAATACAAATTCGCCCCTCATCAAGGATGCCAAAGTTATCTAGAATTCTCGAAATCAATTGGATAAAAGAGCAACAAAAAAGGCCATATATTCAATAACTATATAATAAGAAAAAACTCCATCCACACTAACGTAGTGAATACTAAAAATAACTCAGCAAAAAAAAAAAAAAAAAAAAACACCGACAACACAGGACGTGAACAGAAAATTCCAGAGAATAATAATAATAAAAAAAAGTTTTCAAACAGCCCCAAACTTAACAGTATATAATCTCTATGATACAACTAATCTCCTACAACATTCATAGATATTCTGAACAAAATCCCAGGTCTTCTAAAGCAAAAATCTCGAATTTGAAAAGCAAGAACCCAGCAGGAAAAAATAGACTTTAATAGAAAGTGAGATCAGGATTGCGCCCTACATCATTCATTCCCAGCTCTAAATTTCTCTTTACAAAAATTTCATACAATCGACCTTTTCCCACTGACCTCCAAATAAAATTTTCACAAAAAGGAAACATTAGGGCAGCCATGAGAACCCATTAAACATTGGCTCAGCCTGCAGAGAAATTACAATGTACTGCCTCCTCCATTCAGAATCAGGCGGTCAGAGCTCCCAATCAGCACGTGAAACCCCATCTCTGCGCAAATACTCTAAGAATTCGCTTGACACAAGTTTAAAGGTCGCTCCGTGGCCTAAGGGATTGAATAATTTTCTCAGCTATTTCCCTCACCCATAGTGGCGACTGTCACTTTACACACGAATCGAACGAAAGTGTTTATTCTCCACGGTTTGTATCCCAATGTGAGCTTTAAAATACGGCTTTTGTTAAAATGAGGACAGAAAACAGTGATCCATGAAACTATTTTCTCATTACAAACATTATCAGAATACGAGACTATTTTAAGAGACGCAGGAATTCCTCTATTTGTATATGAACGAAATACGAGATTTTGAAATTTTTTTTAATCGTGTAAGCTCTAAAGAAGCTAATCTACTTGTATTGGAAAGTTTTTGTGTCTGTTTGTGTTAAATAGGGGATAACAGCCTTTGTTGCTCTATATCTATATATATATATATATATATAAATAATTCATTCAATCAATCATGTCACTGGAATAAATTGGAATAGTTTCATGGGGTTTATTTTAATGAATTCATGAAAATCTGCATATATATTCATTGATCATTGAACATTCCAACTACTATAATATATTAAACGAAACTTGTTCGAAATAGAAGTGTGTATATCCACTTAAGATTCGAGAACACTTGCCTTTCTGAAGACGAAGGGCTCTTCGTTGTAGACGGGGTTGAGCCCGTTGGAGGGCACGAGTCGGGTGCGGAACTCTTTCCGGATGGTGTCGGTGGGCAGGCCGTACATGTCCACTTCGACGTAGGTGCCGACTTTCTTGTCGGAGAGGAACTGGCCGGAGATGACCCGCACCGAGCACTGCGCCGCGATGACCCCATCCACGGGTGACTCCGCGAACGGGTCGAACGTCTTGTCCGGCCGGCGCATGAAGTCCGGCTTCAGCAGGTACCTGTCAAGGAAACACAAGGACGAAGTTAGCTTTCTTTCATGCAGACGGGGAAAAATTCTTTACAGTAAGCAGAATACAGCTACGAGTGACGGAACTCGTAATTTCGAACTACGATCCAATGACACGTTAATTAATGTCTCACTCCCCTAATATCATCCTCTTGCTTTTTGGATATTTCGAAGCATTAATTACACACGGGGAACCTCCTATTGATTAGAATACTCACACCCATGGCGATGAATAAACTGCTAACGATAAATCTCCGAATGTAACAATCCTCGATTTTCTGGTTAAACATTGCCGTCTTGCACGGCAGCCTTAAAATTTCTCCTTCCCTTGCCAATTCAATGCTCGTCATCGTTTTAAGGGTAAATGCACGAACTCAGAATTCGTTTTTGGACAATTAGAGTAGTAGTATTCTTTGCACTTGCGTCTATAAACTGTTAAAACTTTTGCCAGTTATTAACATAGAAGTCTTATTTTGATGTAATTCTGTAAATTTTTAACTTGTTTTCTCATATGAATGGTGTTGCTAGTAAAAAGGAGAAAGTATTTAGTAGAGTGATTTGTTTCATGTGGTTGATAACAGCTCGCAACTTCGAAGACCTGGGGTATGTGTGAAAGTTTATAAATCTAAATTCGTGAAAATGACAATGATGTAATGAAAATGAAATTAAGTTATAAAAACATTTCTTGGAACCAACGGCAAAATAGATTACTAAAATTTTTCTGTATTCTTTTATTCATCTTTCTCTGGAGTTATAATATGCCATTTTAAGGCAAACTTCTATGTTATGGATGTTGAGTCCTTTTTATATATGTTTCTGAGAAGTATTTTTAAATAAATTCCCGGGAGCGCTCTCTGACGGCTATCTATAAAACTCAGGAGAAGCCGAATAATTGTTAGTAACATCAGACTTGGGTAATCACTGTTACGTCGAAACTCACAACCACATTACTTATGATTGATTTAACCAATTTGATTGTTAATTTTAATAAAAAAAATTAGACTAAAAGACTTGGTCCGCCGAAATTTATATTTACTTTGTTTTACAAAATAACAAACAATTCCTATATGTATTTTTTTTTAAAAATTTTCATTGTGAATTTCGTTGCATTTATTTTGAAGAGTTCCAAATGGAATTTTAAAAGATATTTGTCAACGATAGAATCAAAACATCAGATTTCTTTTGTGAGGTTTGACCCCTTTCACGTGTCGACTCCCTCGGTATCAAGTTAGTGTAACAATTAAAATTCAAATTCATTCCAAAATTCTGTCGTGTTTTTCCTTCTTGAAGATGGCTTGCGAGCATTTTTAAAATTCATTTTAATGAGGTTTAATCAACAAATGGAATAAATTTATAGGAATGAGTTGTTTGTAATATAGTTTAATTTGCCCGAAAGTGACATAAAAACAACAACAGACCTTATATCTATTTTTATTATTTGTGGAAGTGAATGAATTTTTATTCACGAAAAAAAGATAATTATGAATTTTTAAATAATTTCGGTAGTTAGAAAAGATAATTTTGAACAACTAACGGATCTAATTACAAAATAGATTTATAATTTTTTTTTCGTATTCCTTTGTTTAGCGCTCTTTGGAGTTTACGTTATTGATACGATTTTAAAAATTGTACTGAAAGTGTAAACAATATTTTCATATGGTAGTTTTTCGTGGATAAAAGCTGGCTTGGCTGATTGAATGTTTATTTAAGTTGCAACTAAAAGCAACCCGAGGATTGTTAGAGAAGGACTTCGTAATTCCAAACCAAAGTCAAGTGATAAAGACGACACCTCCCTCTCATATCTTCCACATCTTACCAACTTAAGTATTTTGAACTACGGCAGATTTAAAGTGCATCATCCCTGTAACACGACGAGTATTTAGTGGAATCGAGACTCGAGCCAATGACTCGACAGAAGCAGTCATATGAGCACTCGTAGACCTCGGCGAGAGTATTGCTTTGGATTTTCTGGTCATCAGACAATTGCTCTTCCAGCTTTTTTAACGCGAACCTTCGTCATATTCTAAAGGACGAAAGTTATGAATGTAATATTCTATTTTTCTTGTGAAATAATGTGGATTATTTCTTGTAAAATCTCGATAGACTTCTCAAAATGAGATCTTGAAAAGTAAAATATAAATTCAGATGTCGTCTGCTTTATTTGATAACAATCAAAATAGCGCGTTCCATCTCCAATTTACTGCGTAATCCTAGAGTTATGTAAATTCAAACAAAAAGGAGTCGAACCAAAAAAGGTTTTTTTAAAAGGCTGTTTTCTTGACATCTGTTCAGTCTGAACCTGTTAAAAACGGGGTGCGGGGGGTATGGTTACTAAACTGCGGGTTAAGTGTACCATGAGCATAGAAACCTGTCTGGCATCACTTCGGAATTTCCTCTAGTCTGGCCAGCCCTTAGAACATTTAAAAATTTTTGGACCACTGAAAGCTTTACAAAACTTCACTCCTTGAGTTTGTCAGCTCTGATCTAGTTATGGCAACAAAAATAAATAAGATATTTGTCAAGATTGGTGTTTCCCGCTGTTTAAGAGCTTTTTATGGCATTCCTTTATCATTAGCAACGTTATCAACAAAATTGAAGAAGTTTAATTGCAATTCTTAACCACCCACTCGGTATAGACTCAGGTAAATAATTTTTTTTTATCGATTTCTTCTTATCTGGCCCTTTTCGAATTGGCTCGATAATGTATAGCCCCACACACCCTATTGTATAAGCCAATTGTTTTCGTTTACACTCTTCTGACATATTTTTTTAAAAAATTATTACTTATATCCATTTGGAAAGCAAAAAAAATCTTTATAACTCTTAAAATTTGAGGAACACAAAATGGTTGAACGTACAGCGAATCTCACTGATCTCGAGGTCTTGAAAATAATTCTTAAAACCCCCCCCACACACAAACTGGAGCAATTCACTTCCGAGAAATGATGATTTATATTCATAAAATAATTTTTTTTCACATCCGTGTGCTCTTTACAGGAAGTTGTGACGTCCTTCGAGCAAATCTGAATATCATAAAAAGAAAATTAAGAAACATGACGCCACATTGTCTGAGAGTGATATGACAAGAGATTGCTTATCGAGGGAGTATAACAAAATCTCATGTAAAGCGGACTCATATGTTAATGGGACCCGACTGTATTGCTTATGAGATAGATTTCTTTCGCCATTATATGAATGAGAAAGTGCTTTGTAAAATACTCGCAAAACATTCTTTTACTTAACGTCGAGACACATCTGCTTCTCTTCCATATTTAACCCAGTTCTTTTTTTTTTTTATCTCTTGAAAGATTTTTTTGTGAAACCTATAATTCGAGAATAATGGTTAAACGTCCTGAAAACCAATGTCGTGTAGTAACAGCTTCGAATGGCACTTTGCCAGTTGTAACAAAATGTTCTACCAAACTTTCATTTATTATTGGAATAAAGAAAGAAGCCCCTTGTATAATTCGTTCCGCTTGCTCGCCATATGCATTAAATATGGCGATTACAGTATATAAAGTAGTCACTACAACCTGGCAAAAAGGGTGATTTTATCTCAATGCATTTGATATTAAATGTCAAATAATAATAAAAAAAAGTAATTGATTATGAATTGAAAAAATATTTAGCACTATGGATAATTTTTGAATATTTTTTTGTTATCAGTCTCAGTAGACTAGCTGTTTACCAGTCTTAATGAGGAGCAGTTGTTTAATTATCTTTATGCTTATATTTACAAAAAAAAAAAAAAAAAAAAAATATTAGAAGGGTGGAAGACATATAAACGATCAACTTACCCACACCCTCCATTGTATTCGAATTTTCCTTGGTTAAGCTGCATTGGCAAATCAGGTGTTTGGAAGTTCAGAGCTACCATTTGGCAACCGGCGTTCCAAAATATCTGTAAAAAATTACTTTTTAAGTTCTTGAAATTCCTTTGTTGATATTATCAATGTGTGAAAGTTCATCTAACTTCAAATTATGTCGGAATTTATTAAAAAAATTTAAAAGAAGTTAAGTTAAAAAAGAAAGAAATATCAGCTGATGATCTGATCAGCTAAAAGAAAAGAAGTGGGAACCAAATGGGCAAATCAAAGTTGAAGTTATTTCCCGAATGTAACGTTCTTCTTTAAATAGCTGTAGCAGAAATACTTCATTTCATTTCATTCTTTATGACTGCTTATTCACATTCTGTTGATTTTCTTCTTCATCACTGAAAACTTAAATTCGCTGTGTTCCGAACGAAAGGATCGCAGGGCGCCACAGAACACCCTCTAGAAACCAAAGGTCAGGTATGACCTAATTGGAGGATCCAGCAGGAATCCAACAGCTCGACCTGAGAATTACAACTCATATTAGAGTTACTATACAAAGCCCAATGTAGGAGGAAAGAGTCCAGCTCAAGACCACAAAGAAATCCGGGTAGATAAGCCGAAAAATATGAATGGGGACAATAAAATATTTGAGCGTCCAACACAAGGCTGATCTGATAAGCTGCTCTGAGGGCGAGGAGGGTGGAGTTAGAGCGTCCAGAACAATACTACCGATAAGGACTGATAAGTAAGGCTGAGAACGAAGAAAGCTGAATTTGAACCGGCAGTGTTGAAGAAGAAGCAAACCAGCTAATTGTGAACAAGCTGTCGTAAAGAAATAAGTCAACCGAAATGAAATCAAGTTTTTCTGCTACGTCTATTTAAAGAGGAATTTTATATTTGTGGAATAGCTTCAATCTCGATTCGCAATTCCGATTCCCATTTCTTTTCTTTTACCTGATAAATTCCCCAGCTGATATTTTTTTTGATACTTTTAATTTATTTCAACATATCTTGTTATTAATAAACTGTCGTTTTCGAAATGTGTAGGTGCAGTTCTTTAAGTATTATAATACAGGGTAAGTATCTTTAAGTATTATAATACTGCTACAGGGATCCCACGAGGTCGTACCCTCTTTTATTTTTCTACATATTGAGACACGCACTGGTGTTCAAAAGTTAGGCATAATTCATAAAATATGATGTAAAATGCGAGTAGATGTTGGTGAATTGGTTTGAAATAACTTGTTGAGAATCATCTGTTGAAGGTGAAACTTTGTCGTATTACAAAACATTTCAGTCGACGTCTTCATGCACAAAATACCTGTACACGTCGGAACGAGGATAAACCACCTCACTCGACACGAGCATTTCAGACAGGTTTTGTGCAATTCCTATCATAAGAAACGCCATTAACGATCAAATGGAATAAATAAGGACACAAAGATGGCCATAGGACATGTATGCGAAAGGAAGAATCGTTGGAAGACTCGAATCCGGATGATTCTAAACTGAAGCACATCGAATTCAAAATGTACCAAATATGCGTAATTTCAAGACTGTGGAAGAGATTTCATAGTGTGGCAAATGATAACCGATGACCATTATCAGATCGGCCAATAATCATAACCGTACTCCAAAGCCGATATTTGGCAACAACTGTGTGACATCAGAGAGACAGTTACGCCAGAGAAATAGGTTCAGCGCTCACAGTCGCCCCTGGAGTTGAAGCTCCTAGACAAACTGTTCACTCATGTTGATCTCTGCGATATACGACCAGCAGTTAGCATTCTTCTTACATCTACTCATAAACACGCTTGTTTAAACTGGAGTTTGGGAGAGCGGGCCATGTAATGTTTTGCGACAAATCTTGCTTTAACCTTACCTCTGATTCTTATTAGCTAGCGGTATGGTGAGAAAGTGGAACTTATTTTGACCCTGGGAACATCACAGAAATACGTCGTTTTCTGTCAAATAGTGTCACGGTGGGGGTAAGCATCAGGATGGACGGCCAAACAGACCTCTACATCTTTGGATAGTGGTCTGTGACTGCTAAAAGATACAGAAATAAAATATTTTTATGTTCGCTTGTATCGAAATGCTATCGGCCTTGATACGGAAAATATCCAACGCAAGCCGCTGCCTGTACATTTACTCGATCCAAATCTTATCGAACTTGTGTGTGGGATATGCTTGGAAACGACTTTTAATCCTTCCACAGCCGCCAAGTTCCGTTTCAGAACTGAAAAGATATCTTCGCAACGTTTGGAACTATTTTATCCTATAACTCATCCCCAAAGTCAAACGGAATGAGTATGGGAAATCGGTGTGCAGCGTTCTTGGCTGTCAAAGATAACCACACACCTTATTAAATAACTGCACATCAACCTTTTCTCTTCGTTTTTTTTTCTCTAAAATACTGACTCTAAAATCAGTTTTCTTTCATACTGTTTCTTTAGATAATAAACGTGATTATTATCGTTCTTTCTTAGTGTTTTCTTATTTTATAATCACTTTGCACTCGCATTTCGCCTTTCCCGCCATTCCAACTTAGAATTCTTTCATTTTTGACATAATTACCAATTACGCTTAACTTTTGGACGCCAGTGTAGAATGAAAAATTTTGATGTGACAAACCCCATTTTTTTTTTATTAAATAATTCCGAATATTTATTGTGTTCACTCTAATTTATATATGATCCACCTCACATCAATAGTACCTCAACAACGTAATAGGGGATCGTTTTCAGACCTAATTTAGTGTCTAAACAATCCTTGAATTGATATTGAATTTACAACTTTAATTTTTTTTTTACTCGTAGCCATTGTCTCCTTTTCCTACCATTATTTTAGATCTAAATTAGAAACATAAAATTAAAATATTGTTTTTCGACTATATTTCTAATAATATATTATCACTTCTAACAAATTTTTAAAACTATTTTACTTCAGTGATAACATATATTCATCACCTTTAAATCAATCTTTTAATTTAAGATTTAATATAATGTGTGTTACATATTTTAAATTTTTAAGAATCTCAGTGGAAATAATCAAATATTAATTGATAAAAGTATAATTACTGTGCTATAAGGCTTCTTAAAATATTTTTTGCATGTATTTTCTGCATTTTATACAGCGAAAAGATAAATATTATCAAAAGTTTTCTAATTAATATAATTACAGCAAGGATTGTCATAAGCCTGCTTATAATTGCAAGTTCCCACATTATTCTCAACTATACTTCTGAAAAGTGACGACCGAATTATATAAATTTTGGCTCCTCCCATCGATCAGCAAAGAAAATATTTCATAGTTTATCTTTCAGAAATTAACCAAATAAAAGTTTCGATCATCAATGCAATACTGCTTCCACATTTACAATATTTCTTAATCATTATTAAATTTTCAAGGTTAGTAAGAAAATTTTCTTTCCTCGTCGCGCTCGTAAATGATAAAGAATTCTTTAATGAGATATATTTATCTTCTCATTTTTTTCACTATGCGTTTAATATAAACTTATTGAAGGCAAAATTTTTTAATAATTAGTTTTACAGCTCAACTAGTAGCTCTAACAAGCTGAATTAAGATGACTTCTGTAAAACAAATTCACAAAAGGGGTCTTTTTGAAGAATTTTTTAGTTTGAATCAAGTTCTCCAGTTTCTCATGAGACTAATTTATATCTGTTAAAGAAGATGTCTTATACTCGTAATATATTGATTGCAATGAAAAATGATTAAGGAGATTGTCTAACGCCCATAATATAATGTTTCACCTTCAAACGAAGCTATTTTATTTACTTGAATATAATAAAAAAGATGAATTCGAAAATGCAAAAAAAAAGAAGAACAAAAATGATTAACGTTTCTGCAGAGTCACATTTTCCCTACGGTTTGTAAAAATATTTTTACGCCTATTTTAATGATTCGTTTGTTGGTTTTCCGATCTTTGAGAAATATTTTAAAATAATTTCAAAAATCGAAGAGAACATGTAATTCTCCTCAGAAATCTTCATTGTTTTTTCCTATTTAAGATTTCTCATATTACATTCAAATAAATAAAATAATCTAGATTTGAGGAGGAAATTTGAAATTCCGTATGATTAACTGATTCGTAGCTTATTAACATCGCACCGAGAAGCAGCACCTGGGCTATTAGCGAAGGGACTCGTGCTTTCGAACCTCTGTCAAGTGACGAAAACGAAATGGGGCAGGCACTTCCTTCTCCAAGCTTCTGCACTACACCTATGGGAGGACTTGGAGCCTAGACAGATTTAACATGCCCGTTACACGGCGAGTCTGTAGTGGTATCAGGATTCGAATCCACGTCTAAATAGAAGGAATGCTGGTCACTAAGTTGCGACCATAACCACTAGTGGACTGAGGCCACAAGGCTGACAGCCTTAAGATGAAAGAGCATATCTTTTGTCATGATTTACCTGTCTGTTGCTATTGTTATCGCGGTTACAGCGAAGTGAGCGAGACGTGAGAAAGAACCTTACCTGAGGAAGATAATTGCTTGAATCTGCTCTCGTGCCCTTTGGATAGATGCGACTCAGCTGTCGCTTGTTGTAACTTTCAGCATTAAGGAGAATGAAAAACATTTTCAATTATAAACATTTTGAACAATTCAATTATTCACACATTCCTCAATTTAAAAATTTACTCTCACACTGAGTTCTATAGACCACCCCTTTTAAAAGTTAATAATTCCATTTTTCTTAAAGTTTTTCAATATCACTGCATGATTGTCAGAAATTTCCTTAATCACTGATTTTAGTTGGAATACCATATGATTTAATTAATGCAATTTAAATGATTCTTTTGTGCTACGGAACAGTGTTAGGATTTTATTCATGGACTCATTCACTTTCGTAACCAATTATCTCTGCCGTATGTTTATGGAGGGAAGTGAGAAGCAGGCGTTAATAGGGTGCATTTTAATGCTATCATGCATATTAGTGTTATTTATGCTTTTGATGAAAAACACGGAGCATTAATTTCCTGTTTCTGCCAATATCTTCTGTTTCTTTTCGACATCGCATCAACAGAGCAACAGATGTTTACTCTCTATTGGTCTTTTTACCTTTTTTTTTCTTTCTCTGAGAACGCCAAGAAATGGAAAGAGCAGTGTTTGTATTGTCGTATACTATGAACATTCAGGTTTGATAGGAATCTCGTACTTTTGTCAAATTTAAAGAGGGGTTAACCTTCAAAACACCTTTTCCGGTCAAAATATCGATTTTATACTTTTGTGTATATATTAAAGCTCAATTTTTTTTTGTTTTTAAAAATCTCTTTGAATTTGGTCCCTATTTTATTTAGAAGCCGAATTACAATGTATTTGTATCACTTGATGAAGACATATTGTTATCGGAAGTTTACTTCTACAAATCGGAAATGAGCTGTAACTCTTATTAAAGTTCTTCCATCAAATATTTAATATAAGAATCATATTTTATAAGCAAATAAATACACTTAAATTACAGCAAAACCTTTAAAAACAGTAATAAATTCCTTGGGCAACATATTTTTCGTTTGTTTTCATTTCGACAAAGGTTGCGGTTTTAAATTGTTTCAAAACTATGATATTTGGAGCCTTTAGATTTTGTTATTCAGTTTAATGAGAAACTTCTAAATTGTTTAATAGTTTTTGATGATGGATATTGATAATCCTGGAAATTTTTGTTTACTTTACGAGGGTATAAATGTTTAGAAAACTGCAGAATTCATGAATCAATACTACAAGGTGACACAAAGTCAGATGTGTAGGAAAACTCTACGAGCTCTTAGAAAGAATAAAAAATAGTAATATAGAAGGTAAAGAAGGAGTGAACTTTATAAATCTGGAGTTTTTAAACACATATGCAAGTTTTTTAAGTAAAATGTTAAACAATATTTTTAACATTTTTAGAAAAGGAAATTTTAATTTTTTTTTGCCATCGGAGCAAAACAACAGTTATGTCTTAATTAAAGTTGGAATGGTACATGTGTTTCGCATATATTTATACATGGAATAAACAATGAGTTTAGAATGATTTGAATCTTTTTAATATTGATATGAAGTGGAAATTACAATGACTTTTAATTCAAATTTTAGTTTTTCATCAAGGCTACCATTGTATCCTAGATCAGGGCAATTTTATCAAGGTTTGTTGAATAAGGAAAATTGTTATCTATATTGTTCTTTTTGGGAATATTTTTCTAATAATAAGCTTTCACAAAATTTAAATAATTTCAAAAATACTGTTTACAGAGGTGTACTGTTACCTTAACAATGATTTGTAGGGTTTATAAAACTATCCATTTTGTTAATTTAGCCTCGACTAAACATTTATGGAATTTTGTATGGATAGTCTGTAAACAATGACTACCATTTGTGGAAGGTAACTACTGTAACGAGGTTTATGAGATGAAAAGTGTGGTAATGAGAACCGAATTGTGGAAATTTGTATTCAATGTTTTGAATTACCATTACATATTTAATATATTTATGGTACATTTTCAGATTGGGGAATTCATACTTGTTTGAGTCTTGAGAAGAATTTCATTACTATTACCGAAAATAAAAATTTCCTGAGTAGTATCTTAAAATACGCATGAGAGTTTCTCTTCCGTACTATTTGGGTATAAAAAAAGACGTTTCTTATAAAACCACAATTCAATGGAAGGATACTTGACAAATTCTATAGCTTGCGATTTCAGATATCCCAAAGCCGTGTTCTCGGCGAAGGAAGACATGTTAAAATGTAGATTCTTTTCTGGAAGAAATGAAAATAAGAACGTCATTAAAGCACGTAATCGAAACATTAGAAATGAATATAATTCAGATATACAGAAGTTTTATGCAATAGTAATTAAATGTCTGGAAAACATATATCTTTTGCATCAAATATATTTCTATAAGCAATTTAATTAAATTACGTTTAATCCAGGGATGGCCAACACGTGTGTCACAGTGTGGTACAGCGGAGTCCTAACAGTGGTATGCAAAGACTTCTTGAAAAATTAAAAAAAAAAAAAAAATGTGAAAAATAATAATGTCATCTTCAGAAACTTCGCCCAAATCTGTAAAACCTCTACTCATGATGGAGAACGGCAGTGCCTGATACTAGTACAACGATGCGTTAGATAGCTCTGTCATGGGAAGAGATGAATTGTTTCAGTTGCCTTGCCTTTGGTGCGTTGTTCGTTGGCGGAATATGCGAGAGCGAGTGAGTCACTCTCTTTCCATAGCTCAGTTGATTTTAAACAACCAAGAAAGGCGTCAAGTTTTAAAAACTTTCTTAAATTTTGATGTAATGGGTTGTTTTAAAAATTGTATTTTTCTATGCCCATGAGCATTGAAAACAAAACTCGAATAAGATATATTGCAAATCGTGGTATTTAATACTGTATGGGAAGAGCAATTTTTGTTTAAAAAGCAAAATAATTCCAAGCCTGTTTGTTTGATATGTGGAAATTGTGAACTAGTCTTGAAAAAATTCAATCTGGACTGACATTTCAAACACTTGTATAGTGATTTCAACAGCAAACATCTTGTCGGTTTACAGTTACGAACGGATTTTATTTATATAAAAAAGAAATCAGTAGCCGGGCAAAAATCCCTGTTCCAGAAGAGAAGCGACGAATGAAAAACTATGGTGAAGGTTTCTTATGAACTTTCTTTGCAATTGGCTCGCAATAAAAAGGACTAATCTGACAGAGATGATATAATGAAAAATAGCCTATAAATATTTGCCCCCAAAGCCGGTGACATAAAAGCCAAACATGTGAGCAATAACTAAAATATCTTTGTCTCGAACTATCCTCATACGTCGGGGCCAGAATGTTAGTGCATAAATTGTCTGTGGACGACAATATTGCAAATACTTTTCACTAGCTTTGAATGAAAGTTGTGACATCACAGACAATGCACAGTTAAGCGTATTTGCTCGTTACACGAACGATAGTTTTGATATCATGGATGAATGTTTTATTAAGTACACTTGCGAGAGTATGAATTTGAGGTAATATATTTTTGAATAACAGGCAGAAAGCGATGAACATTCCAGTGTAGGATTGTTACTCAAAAACAAAGATTGGCTATGGAATAAGTTTTTCTTACCGACATTATGGTACATTTAAACTTAAATTTGCGGTTACATGGAAAAAAAAATTACATTTTCTCCTATCCTAGATACCTTATATTCTTTTGTGAGTAAACTTTTAGTTTTTCGTTGCGATTTTGGAGGAAAAAAGATGAACACATTTTATTTTAATGCTGGAACAAGTTACCAAAGTCAATAATGCTCCCAACTATGATAGATTTAAAAATTTAATATTCATTTTTCAGATTCATTCAGTTTTAAATATGAGGATTTTCAAGGACCTTTAATTAAAAAACTTCGGATTCGTTGTCTTGCATCTTGTTGGATGTGGGCTCTCATTAATAAAATATTTTATGCATGCTAGCTAGGATTGTTGAGTTTTTAAATTTACCCTTGCGAAGATTTGATATGATTTCGTTTATTACCATCTCACTGACTAGCAGTACGAAGTCTACTGGCGGCGGACTTCGTAATTTTGAACCTCGGTCAGGTGACACCTGAGCCAGCCCCTCCCTCTCCTCACTAGGCCAATACCCTTCAGAAGAATGGCAAGAGCAATATGCTTCCCAGAAACAAGAACAGACAGGAAAAAGGTACCGACCTTCTGCGACGTCGAAGCCCAGGAACTTGACAGGTTGTGCGTAGTTGACCAGAGACGAGAGGTAGGGGTGAACGTGCACCGTTGCCCCAGTGTACTTGTAGTTGGCGATGGCAATCTGTTCGTCCAGCTGGGGAGCTTCCTGTTCAAATACGAAATGTCCATCAGATCATAATCGCTCATCGTGCAAGAAAAGCAGAATGTAAGATGGGTCATTCGAGATATAGAAGAAGGTGGTTCAGAAAGTACCCGTTTTTGAAGACAGACGTCGTTGCTAAAACAAGTAGATAAAACCATTGTGTGCTGCCATCTGATAAGCGACGCAAAATCAAATTGGACCCTGATTCGTAGGTTAGTTTTGATCGGTGGCTCTATGAGTTGCCATTGTCATTTTGCGTCTGGTTGCTACCGTCAGTGAGACCTGGATTCCTCATTACATACCAAAAAATGGCAACAAAACAATGGGTTGCTTCCAGTGATTCTGCTCCAAAGAAGGCGTAGGCAGTCTCATCGGTTGGAAAAGTTTCGGTGACGATTTTTTAGGATGCGAAGAGGATCATAGTCACGGACTTTTTTTTTGAAAAAAAGACTACAAATAAATGGATAATTTTTCAATGGATTACTTCATTTCCACTTACAATACTCAGTTTTCCTAATACGGGAACTTTTTGAACCGCCTTCATATATATTAATTTGGAGTTTTCTACGTTATTTTTCTAATTCTGTTCGGAACAGGGAGAAAAACTTGTTTTTAAATTACCATTTTTTAAAATTATTATTTACATTACATTTGGACGTTTATAGTGGAAATAATTTCTGTTACACTTTTTCATTAGAAGTCAGGAGTAAATTGAAAAGTGAAGTCTATTTGATGTGTCATTTTTTGCAATAATTTAAATGTAATAATTTTTTGTTTGAGTTTAGAATTAATTTCGGAAATATTTTTCAAAATTGACGTTAATACGATTGATTCAGACTGCGAAATAAATTTGAGAGTGACGCAGATAAAAATAATTCTCCTCCCAGAGTGAATTTAATTATCATTTAAATAATTTCAAAGGGATTATTAGTTTTTTGGACTCCATTAAGTGTTTTTTTTTAATAAATTATTTGACGCTAGAAAAAAAAAACTGCCGTTAGTTAATTTTTGATAATAAAATTCATTTACAAAATTAGATCCAATTCATTTCTTAATATAGAACACTGTATGAAGACTAAACTTCTTAACATAAAAATGACGAATATGTGCATGCATTTAATCCTCAATATAAACTTTGGGTCATATTATTTCTCTAGTCCATTATCTATCCCTTTTAAGTAGATAGGTTTTAATTATTGATTTCAATAATTTCATTTTTGTATACATTTTAAGAGAGAGAGAATTTGGAATAATTTAATTTAAATATAAATTATTTGTGTGTATGTGTTCAACCAGTAGGATAACTTAAAAGTTAGCATTCCCGTATTTAAATGGATCTTTTACTCCCCATAAAACGCACAGATTCTTCGAGTCTTTATATTGTAACAATTATCATAAAGTTCAAATAATTTATGGTGTTGGTTGGTATTAAATAATGATAACTAAGAATAAAAATTCTTCTATATATGCACGAAATGAGATAACTTTTGTACTCTTCAATAGTTCAAATTATTTAAATTTATTAAAAAAAATGGATCTTTGGTGTTTTCGAGATAGAATAAAAATTGAGTATAAATTTAGGGGGGTTGTAAAAGTAACTATGTGTTACTATTCTTTATTTCATTAATTCTTAATATCGTCTTTCGATTATGGAATACTGAATCTTTTCTTGAATCTTTCGAGTAGCGAATCCTTTTTAAGTTGAATGCAAATGAAATGAATTAAAGAGGTTTAATGGATGCGCTATGAATTCTTTGTTTGTGAAGTAAACATATAAAAGAAAAAAACAAATTCGTGCGAAGGAAACTAATTTACAGAGGGAATATTCCTCTCTTAAATAATAAATGAGATATTCTTTAACCTTTATGTCGGGAGACTTTGTCGACCCTCTACAGGAAGATCCCCCATTGCACAGGCTCCCGGAATTGAAACTTACCTTCTTCTCTGCAAAGAAAGAAAAGAAGAAAGACAACACGTTAGACGCATTCCATTTCAATGCTATGTATTTAAAATTAAAAAGAAATTCACATTTCGGTTTGCTTTAGGAATAAATGTCCCTGGATGTTAATATTCGAAATATTTCAAAATAAATTTATAAAAAAAAAAAAATTGCTTTTTTCAAGTAAATCAACAAATTAAATACGTCAAATGTTTTTAAAGACTAATGAGAGTTATAACTATTCAAATATAAACTAATAGATAAGATACAGTTAATAATTGTAGTATTAAAATTTAGACTACTATTAAATTATATATTTAGCATTTAATGTTGTGAATTAATTTCGAAATCAGTACAAGTCTAGTAATATTTAGAAATACTATTGATGAGCCTATATTTCAACTATAAAATATGTTTTTAAAGAGGATATCGATCACTTGTTAGTAGAATATTTCGATGGCAATCGTATGGTAGATAATTTTACAAAACCTACACTTTTAGAGAGCAAATATGCAAAAGTCAGACTGTATTTTTGAAATTGTGTTTAAAATGATTGATTTTAAGTACTTCTTTAATTTGAAGGTAAAAAAGTGGATGCTTCGATGTTAAATTGAAAAGTAACTTCAACGCTAAGAAACTGTTCCCAGTTTCTGTATGCCTTTGTTTTTCGTTCCCATCACCTAATTTAAACATATTTTGAAAGTGTTTCAGCTCGATATTTAAAACTCGTATTTTGCTTGGTATTATAAAACAGAATATAAATCCAACGAAATATAGTCGAAACTTCTGAGACTGAAGAATTTTACTTTTGACGGCGTTTCAAAATATCTGAGAGATAAGGCAATAATATTATGGACATTTATTTTTCCTAGGAGAATGCAATGAAGTATTCGACTTAAAAAATTCCTCTAAAACGTGTGTTTTTAGAATTTTAATTGCGAATTAATTGCTTATTATGGCGTGAATTTTTGGAAAGGCGTATAGAATTATATTCTGTTGAACTTCTGTGTGGTGTAATTCCTGTAAAAATACTTTACAAGTGAAAGGAAACGAATGTAATAGTACTTTATACATAAAATTCTTAGAATATTTTTTTTTCTGTGTGTCTGATTTACAATCATAAAACCTTTGTCCTCGAAAGATTGAAGAATTACAATTTTTAAGAAAATTATGTTATTGTTCAATTTCTTGTCTATTTCATGGAGTTCGAAAGACTTTGAAACATGTACTATAAATAGGATACATTTTAGATCCAATCATCAAAAATACGAAAAATAATTCCATATACGTTACAAATGTTGTTTTACTTTAATAATATTACGTATCAAGCCATATAAATTTCTACGCGCCTTTATATTATAGAAAAGGGATCATGAAATATGAAATATTGTTTCTAAAATTTTTAAACTATATAAAAAACAAACATTTTTGATGTATTTTTGAAGAATCGGGTAAAAGATCCTTCCCCATATAATTCCTCAAACATAAAGTCGAATGTATAATGACGTGCTACACAGGGTTTCATTGTTCATGTATTTTTAATGCTAACCTCGCGATATCTTCGTAACAATATTGGAAAATATAAATAAGTCAAAATTTAACATTCGGCTATAAATATGCCATTCGCGTGTTGATCTGCTCAAATTACTTGCCACTGCAAACGAACACGCGATGTTGCTTCACGGAGGTTTTTTATTTTATTATTATTGATTACTTTTCCCCCAGCTGTCTGGCCGTGTTTCCGCCCCCGGGCGACAAATCCAGAGGAACTGAGTAACAAAAATGATACACACACCGAAATCATACTAAAACGGAACACAACGCACAATTGGAGATGACTGAAACCAATAAACTGAAAGGCAAGAAAATAAATTATTGCGGTATACATTTCATTCCAAAGACAGAAAATAAAAATAAAAATAAAATAAAATTAAAAAGTAAAATTGCGAAGAAGGATGACATAGAAATGATCATAAAAACAATGAGTGGTACAGAAAGGGAAGGTTTTGAAAAATGAGTTCCTCTTCTGGACTAGAACAATTCAACAGTCCTCGACTACGATTTATTAGATCTGACGGAATATTCTGTTCATTTGTGAAGTGAAGGAAAATAATACATTTTTTATACATTTAACACCATTTCTTGTTCAATGCAATTTCCATCATTACAAGGATAGGTCTATAAATACAGGGTTATTCAAAATGATCCCTCCGATTTCAAAATTCCTCTATTCAAACAGAAACGACACAGAAAGATAAATAATACATGAATGCAAAAAGGAAATATGTAAGTTGTATATTCTGAACAATAAATGGCCCTCGCGTGTTGTTCGTGAAGCTATTTCACGAAAGCTGTTTTGGAAGTTTTCACTGACCTACATAGCAGTTAGATAGATTGCGGAGGACCAGATGACTCGATGTTACACAATTGGACACCTAAGTCACCTGATATGGTTCCATGTAAATTTTTCATTTGGGAGTTTGTGAAAAATAAAGGGTATGCTCCCCCGTTACCCCACAAGTTTATTTGAACTGAAACAAAGGACTTTCCGCAATCCATTACCTCTGGCATTTTAAAACGCGTTGGGCAGGAATTTACATATCGTATTGACATTATACGGGTAACATAGGCCAGTTATATCGAACACTTGCAAAAAAATTTCCATATTTTCCCTTTGCATGCATGTATTACTTATCATTCTGTTTCGTTTATACATGAAAATATGGAGGGGAAAAAAATTCAAAACCGACACTACTTGAATTCTTCGCCCTTAAAGACAGGACGTTTTTCCAAAAAAGTATTAATAAATTACAATCACGCTGCAAGAGGTCGTAATGTAAAGATGGAAATTATATATTATGCAATAAATAGTATTAAATATAAAAAAAATGTATTTCACTTCGAAAATGGACAGAACTTTGCGGTGGACCTAACCTTTTTTTGTTTTATTATAAATATTTATATACATTTAATGGTAAGTAAAATTTTTTTTGAGAAAAATTCTTTTTTAAATATGTTATTCTAATCATGCATCCTTTACTACAATCTAATTACAACAATTTATACAAAATTCCAAACTATTTTGTCACAAAAAATTTGCTAAAATTCTAAAATCTATTTTTTTTCCATCTTGCAATAAGAATGAAAATATAAATTAAGAGTTATGTATTGAAAGAAGTAAATTTTAAAGATATCTCTTTAAAAACATTTAATTCATTTCACAGGTCATTATGAAATACTGATTTCAGAATGATGTTTTAATTGCTTATAGAATGTATGTAATGTTTGGCTTCTAAATGTCGAACAATACTTTCTGAATACTGAATTTCGCTGGCTTGAGGCTATTCGGTGTTTTAGAAACCATGGCGTTTGAATATAAATATTGCCATTTAATACAGGCAACAAATTTAGCAGTTGCATGATATATTATATGGTTTTCAAACTTTTCCAATTTGTTGAAATTGGTGAAAATTTTTTAAGAAAATTGACGGCTTTAAACAAACATAAATGTTAACTACTAATGATAAATAATTGTTTAATGAAATCATGCTCTTTTGCGAGTAGTATTTAAATTGACTGTCATTTGAATTTCAATATGACAATGATTTTACTCTAACAGAAGTCAGTTAAGAATTTAAACTGTTCCTAATACATCGACATTAAAGAGAGAAATGCCTCTAAGTCCCATAATAAAGAGCACACTGAAAAATAAGGAATAAAATGTCTGGGAATATTGTAAAATTGCACTCGATATAGCTAAAAGTTTTTTTTTTCATTCATTTTTATCTGTAAAAACCTCGAGACGTTGAATCCAAAGAGAGAGAGATAATCCTGATGACGTACCTCCGTCCTGCGTGACGTCATCATTGATGAGCGTGAGGTCGGGTGCGGCGTCCTCCTTCTCATCATCGTCATCGTCGTTCTGCAGTTGACCTTTCCGCCACAACTCCAGCTCCTCTGAAAGAAACGAACGGTCATTAGCGTCAGTTCTCCGCAGATTATTTATATAACTTACCTGCAAGATTGCTTGAAAAAACATTCGGAATCTATTTATATATCGGGCACTTCGATTAAACATTTCTAAATCAAAACTACTCTTGTCATTCATTAACGTAAAAAATATGCGTAACAACAAAAACAAAGAACAAACTGGTTTAATATAAGGATAAAACTGAATCAGGCGATAAAACAACGGAGTACAGCAATCGACTCAGTGAATCGGGAATTATCGTTGCCTCTTCTCAACAAAATGTTTAATTATTTCGTTCTTAACTTTTAATTAATTGGTGGAGAGTGGTGAAAATAATTAGGGCATAATAATTGTGCGTGTGCCAATTTAGATTCAGTTTAAGCCTCTAATGCGATAGTTAACACATTCTCAAAGTGAAATGATACAACATTAATTTTAATTGTTATGCAATTGTGATTTTTTTTTCTATTATTTATATTGGTTTGAGACATCTTAATGAATGTTGTGAGATTTCATGTTTTTTTGGTACGATCTTTCACTTTCTAACTCATTTTAGAACCTGACATTTCGGCAAATATAGGATTACCGAATTAAGATTTTACTTATATAATAGGAATGAAGAAAACAAAGAAAGTCCAAAATATATGGGCAAACAAAATTTAAGTAAAAACAAATTCAGATTTTTCATAAGTTCTAAAAGGGTTGACCGATTTAACATAGAATACTAGCTCGAATGATAAAATACCGAATCAGATAATGAATTTCTTTAAAGTTCTTGTTACGATTTTGCTCGTACGCTAGTATTTCTTCTGTACATATGAGGTATGGCTATTAAATAAGGAGACTGACGCTACTATAGAAGTACGCATGCGCCAAATGCCAGCGACAGACAGATGTTTGACGTGAAACCTTCTCTTTAGAATGCAGTGATCGCAAATCTGTTTAGCCGAAGCCTTCGCTCACATCAGAGTTATTTTTTGTTGCGCCGAAAAAACGATAAGTGAGCAACGATTTGCTGCGAAATTTTACATGAAATTTGAAAATCCACAACTGAAACTTATAATTTATTGAAAGAAGTGTCTGTTTATCACGCGCACGTGTTTCTGACTGGATCAAGCGTTTGCAAGATGGCCGAAATGACACTGAAGAGGATTCACACCCGGGTTGGCCTTTCATGTCAAAAACGGATGATAATATCGAAAAAATCGGTCATTTGATTCGATCTCACCGACGGTTATGTATTCGTGCGATTGCTGAGACTGTAGGAAGGGACAAAGAATCCGTATGGCAAGTTTTTCCATCAAGACCATGCGTCGGCTCATTCCAAATTGTCTGTCAAGAGGTTTTTAGTCAAGTACAGCATCCCAATGTGAGACTATCCGCCTTATTCATTCATTCGCCAAGTGACTTTTATCTGTTTCCTAAGGTGGAATCTGCATTTTAAAGGAACAAGATTTGAGTCCGCTGAAGCGACGCGCGTCCTGAAGGAGCTGACAGAAGACTTCAAGCACTGTTTGGAACAATGAAAGATTCGCAAGGAGTGTTGTAGGGATAGATGAGGGGTGTGTATTGAAGGTGATAATAAATTAAAATGTATGACATCAAAATAATATGTTTTACAGCGTCAGTCTCGTTATTTAATAGCCACATCTCATATATATATTTTCAAAATTTCCCAGGATACTGTGCTGTGAGAGATTTTATCGAATTTTTAAAGACGAGAAAGATTGGCGTGTTGTAAGGGGAAAGCTAATTCTTTCTCAAATGAGACGACTTAATTTCAGAAAATTTCTCCATCATTCTTAATCCGTTCTCTTTTATGTTAATTCCTAAGTAATGCTGCAAATTTTTTTTAAAGTGGCATGTATACAATTTTGAATTAGAATAAAATCCTAGATTCTTTGAATTTATTTGTTTTTCGAACGAGTGATATAAGCAAAATAATCCGTTACGGAGGTGAATTCAAAACATTAATTATGAAACAACGAATCTCAAATTTGAATCGCCAGTTAAGGGATATGTTATAAAATTTTCTCAAATATTTTTTTATATTGACGAATGTATAGTTATGAAAACAAAAGATAAAACGAGATGTAAAGAGTGGTTGTTTTGGAACTATTTACTTAATATATGATTCCCCAGAATTTCTCGTGGATCAGAAATTGGTTCAGTTGAGGTCAAATACAGTTTTCCTTTCTGAATTAAAAATAGTTTGTAAGTGAGTTTTTTAGAAATTCTTTTGTTCCATAATGAGTTGATCGAACTTAAGTAACGTTTCTAACTAAAACTTCGAAGTTTTTGTACATTCATTCTTATATTTCAAATATGCAGACAGCAATATTATTAATATGCGTGATTGTTCCGTTTTAAAGAAACAAAAAATAACTGTCAACTTACGCTTTTCAACTTCGGGCCGTAAGCGCTTGTTTTTTATGATGATTTTTCTCTTGAGATCATTTGGAGTTGGCAATGGTACATTGGCTTCGATCTAAGGAAAAACAATGCATCATGAAAACAATTTACAAAATGGTAGGATCCATTCATAATGGTTGCGCTTTACGGTGAATTCCACCCATAGTTTACTAGCAAATATTTGATGTAAAGTGAAATGAATCACCCCAAATAATGGTGTGTCAAAAAAGACTCGTCCTTTTTGTTCGTGATATAACAACCCTGTACTAATATCCTTTAAAATAGTCCTCTTGAATTACCTCAAACTTTTCTCAACGTTTCCGTCAGTGTCGAATGCAACGCCAGAACGCCTCTTTTGTGGCTCGCAGTTGATACGCATGGTGTTTTCTCTGGAAAGAGATCTTGTCCAGAGTGATATATTATTAGTGATTTTCCCTGTAATTCGGCGGTGCTCTGGTCCTCTGGTGTACTGTGAAATATGCTTATCATATTTTTCTTAGGTTCAACCCAGGACACATTTTTTAAACTTCTTAAAAGCCTTTATAATTTACTGAAACATTAAACTTTATCAATTAACTTGTATTTTTTACTAGATATGATTTTTTCCCCAGAAATTGCTTTTTTGTTTTAATAATATCATAAAATTTACGAAAAAAGTTCTAAATTAATTGAAACATTTTGCAAATAATTAACGCTTGATACTGAAAGTTAACACCTTTCTACACACCAAATGTTCCTCATATTTGAAAAACTTTCTCAACTGAAGCAGATGCCCCAGGTAAAGGCATCACAAACCCAACCATTTTAGAAATATTGTAGAATGAAATATTAGTCTTTTGAAACAACTTAAACATTGCTGTCAAATTCTCTTCAGTCGTATTTAGAACTTTTTGAGAACTTAACCCCAACTTACCTTTTGAGTTTGAGTTACCTAGTTCAACACAACGTATGTTACATTTAATAGGTCAGTCAGTATTTATAGAATCTTTTATAATTTTGTTCACGAATTTCATACTCTCTTCTAAATTAGATCAGGCATTTTCCCTTTATAAAATTTATTAACTGAAGCTTATTAACTTTATCAAAACTGGCTCTATCTACAATAATTCTCGAATTATAAAAATTGTCTACTCTCGAGAAGAATTTTTATGCTTTAAAAACACCATTTCCTTTTAGAGTGTTTGGAAATTCTTTGTCAGAAAATGGTATAAACTTGTGGGTTTTACTTTCCTGAAGGTGACAAATGAATTTAAAATAATGTGTCTGAAATGGTTAAGGCTCCCATCTACCGGCCATTTTGATTTCTTACCATCCTCAAATCTTTACTATTTTATTAATTTTTAATGCAAAAAGGTGCACCCAAAAGGGCAAAAATGAATGAAGGTTTTTGCGGAACTAATTTTCCCTCCGATTCTTAAAAATACTTTTACGTTTGTTTTAGTGATTAATTTGTAGATTTTCCGGTCTTTAAAAATATTCTAAAACATGTTTAAAAATTCCGGAGGAAATGTCAATTGCACAGAAACGTTCATCATTTTTTGCTTTTTCGGACGTACTTCTTTTTATTAAAATAGATAAAATAGTATAAATTTAGTGGCGGAAAAATAAATTCCATAGGATTAACATTACGTGCACGAAATCAAAATGGCCGTCAGACGAGAGCCTGTAGTAAGATAATGTTTAAAAACGCGTCGAATATATACGTCTAAAATTAAAAAGAAATCCTTGCCAATTTTAAAATTCTCAAACCCCGGACATCATTAATAAAGCAGGACTGTGGGGGGTCATCTCGTACGTATGGAGAACGTACACTATTTGCATCAGAAAATGAATATCAGAATACAGTTTTGGCCAAAAAAAACGAGTGTATTTACGCGAAGAGACATTTGTCAGTTCTATTAAAAGTACTTTCCTCCGGTAGCTCTCGGTTAATTTATGGTTCGTTAAAGAAAAATAAACTGTTTTTTTTTCCTACGTTTAATGACGAGTACCGTTCTCGAAGAAACGTCACCGTTCATTTCAAATAATTAATCGACTTTGATTGGGATCGGAAGGACAAAGAACAATTGTTTCTTAATTGGTACTCAATCTCTTTTCGTATGGCAATTAGACAAAGAAAGGCACTCACTGGATAGCCGGACAGAGGCTCCCTGAGCAGCATGTCCCCTAGACAATCGTCGCAGTACTTTGCCAGCTTGTATTGTTGCTTCTTGCTGCAAAAGAGAATGAATGGCAATCACATAAATTTATTTTTCATAGATATCCATTTCGTTAAGAGCCGTTCTTTTATATGGGATGAAATCACTCCAGCTGGAATTAAATTATGAATCACTTACACATTTTAACAATCGGGCCATTGCACAATTAGAGTTTGTTAAATATAAAATTGCATGACTTGGTCTCTATCACCTTCAATCAACACATTCAGGACTTTTTATGATGGTATTTGAATTAAAAATTTCTTCCCATAAGAAAACGTGACTTATGTAGATTAGATTAGAGTTAGCTAAATGTAGTGAATAGAATTGAGGATATGAATACGTAAGCAATAAAGCGTTTAATTCGAAGGTAGGTGTTTAAAAGAGTGATAAAGATAGGAAGCTGAATTTGTGACGTTTGGCTATTCACTATTTTCTCTTCACTGACCTCCGGGACTCTTTGGTAATTTGAATTGCATAAAATAACAACTCCTTGCGAACCAAAACAAAAAATAATTAGGTAAATTAGATGAAGAAAAGAAGTGTAGTGAATTGAATTAGGGATAGTGATTTAGAAGCGAATTCCTCAGTTGCCGATACCCTCGTTATCAACGCGACTTTAATAAACAATAAAAATCAAAATTCTTGATACAAGAAGGCATCATTAAAAATATTGGTCGACTACATCATAGATATTTTCAGGAATTTCTTGAATTAACGAGATGCCCGAAAGAAATGCCTATTCCTCGAATGATTTTATATAACCGCATAAGTGTATCAATAATAGCCCACTCATATCAATTTCTAATACACTATCAATATTTTCACCCTTTTCTGATTCAGAAGTATTTTTGCGGCTCTTTCATATAAAATAAGTTCGAACTTTTTTTTTGATAGGACAGATTTTATTCTCATCATTACAATCACTTGATGAGACGAATAATTCATCATAAATTTCGTTTTAAAATTCTTCAAATTTATCCATGTGGTAAGAAATAAAACGCAAATTAAATTTACATGTTTCACTCTGCCATTTAACTAATTGACTGGAATACACTCTATGTAAAGGATATATGTGCACAACAAATTTAAGATTGGATTGGTTTTTATTAGTGTCGCACTAGAAGCAACACAAAGACTATTTCTGGTAATTCATATCCTCGGTCAAGTGACGGGACGACACCTGAGCAGTCACATCCTCTCCTAAACTCCTCACCATTTCAACGGGAGGACTTTGAGACTCGACAGAGTTAACATGCATCAGCGCCAGAACAAATTTAAAAATGAACTACTGCAAATATGTAATCTCGTTACTCGAGAATTAATCAGGAAAATGAACACTTCCCGCAAAAAGGGAATTCTCGTTTCCTGATCTCAATATTTTTTTATAAATACATATATAATTTTTTTAAAAAAAATTAACTCTTCTATGGGGTAGAAAATTAAAAAGAAGCACTGAAAAGTAAAAAAAATTGTCTTCGGCCAGTAAGAACTTATGTTGTCGACAGTTTATCATCATCATAAATAAATAAAAATAAAAGTGGAGATTTTTCAGTCCAGTAGAAAATTTTTCACTTAAAATGAAGTATTGTGTGCGACCATAAGTTAGATAGTTGGAATCTGCGCAACACTTCTCTTTTTAGTCAAACATTTTCATCTGGATTGAAAAATCTTTTATTTTTATTAAATTTATAATGATAATAAACTATCATTTTCATTACATTGTCATTTAGTTTCTTACTGGCTGAAGAAAAAAAAAATTATTTCTTACTTTTCGGTTCTTTTTTTTTACTCCTTTGCTATAGAGTGTATCGGTTTCTTTTTTTTAAAAAAAAATTGTGCTTTACTTTCAATTGTTTTAGCGTTTATTTAAAAAAAAAATAGCAGATTTTTTTTAATTAAATTTTTTTATTTGTAGTTTTACAATAGCATATTGTATTGGCATTCAAATTGAGCTTGTGCGGAAAATTTCAAGGTTCCAGCTTATCGGGAAGTGAGCGAAAAGGGCATGAAAAGATTTGCGCCAAATTGATACACTAGATAATAAGAAGTGTTGGAATAAAAAACAAAAAATTTTCATTTCTCAATGGAAGTGTATTAAAATGACTAAGAATAAACTTTAAAATATTTCGAAAAGCAGAATTAATTATTTTTTCCCCCCTGAAATCGAAAAATCGATAAACGATATTTTTTTTTACTTTTTCCAACGATTTCTTTAGATCGACATGACAGGAGGAAGGGAGAGCGGAATGTAATTGAAAATTAAAAGTTAAAATCCAACTGAAGGATACTCAAAAGGAGTTTTATCATAAGATTATTGTTACACGAAAGTTTGGTCTTTGTTGTTTTCCCTGCAGGAAGACTTTTGATGCTGGAGAAACCGTTTTACAGACAAAGAGAGAATATAGAAGGAAGTTTTGCTTAGTAGATGGATTAAGATTGGCGATAATTATTTTCGCCAAATGTCGCTAAAACGTCAAATTTGGCGACAAAAATAGAAGGTCCTCGACAAATCTCCTAACTTCTAGAAACAAGCAGGTCTATAGCACATTCTTTGAAACGAATATGTATGTGCGTATCAATGGAGAGAGAGAGAGAGAGAGCACGTAGTGTTTGCAGTCTATACGTGTTAATGCGATATTTGAATTGTTATATTCAGTTGTTGTGCGAGCTTTGAAGTGGAGCTATTGTACAATTTGGTCTATGAGTGTTCGAATTGATCCTTAGTAAATTTAGTATATTTGCTAGAGATTTTGAGAATAAAATTTGATTTGCACAGAAAAAAACAGCTTTTTAATTGCGTGGAGCTTTCCAACATTTAACAGACGATCAACCACGTAAACAGTATGCTTTACAGTGATTGGACAAAAAAGAGTAATATCTCACCTACAGTGGTTTTCAAACGAGAGTATGATTGGGTACTCTGATGTGACGAAAGCACAGTCTCGAATGGCGGCAATGACATCCTACAAAACAGAAATTCACTTTTCAAACAAAACAGAAACTCTTTTAGCTTCTCTTTAACAATATTGCTTAGACAATTGTAGGCATTTATAACTACAAGAGAAGATTGTTTCTAACGCGAAGCACTTTTTGAATACATTTTAACTATTTCTTCAAACCCATTTGAGAACGAAAGTATTATTTAACAAATATGCTATAAAGAAAATACTTAAAAATATAGTCGAACTTCTATAATTAGAGCTTTTATAACCAGGAATTGTGGATAATTCGAATGTTTTTTGTCTATATCCTAAAATTCTGCATTAAGACAACGGAAAAAAGGGTGGATAGTTCGAATTTTTTTGTATAATGCTTATAATTGTGCCTTAAAACAAAGGAAAAAAAATATGTAGATGATACAAATTTTTAGCCTAGTCTCTAGAATTCTGCATTAACACAAACGGATAAAATTGTGGATAATTCGAATTTCCCGCCTAGTCCCTAGAATCATTAATTTAAATAACAAAAAAAAAAAAAAAAAATTGTAGATTATTCGAAATTTTTGTACGGTTCCTCTTAGATCATTAGAGGGAAAATAGTTCATGAAATTTTTCAGCGACGTGCATTATTTTAACAGCATTTCTTAGAATAAGGGATATGAGAGACATTAGATTCCATTTTTTATCACTTGATACGTTGAAATCATTTGCAATGATTCAAAGATTACTTTCAAAGAAGCAAGTAAAAATACATGAATTTTTTTAAAAAAATATAGTTAACTTGATAAAGTACTTTATAAAAATGATTCATTTAATTAATAAGTACACATTCGAGTACATTGCATTAGACATGTATTTTGTAAAGTAAATTTTGTATGTTTACTCTTAATTCACAAAGTGAACTTTTTTTTTAAAAAAATTTACGTTTTCTCTTTTAAAAAAACATATGTAATTGGAATATTTGGATTATTCAAAAAAAAATTTTCAGGATTTTTCCTGGATTTAATCCTTTACTTTTTCCCTCTAATGTTTCATTAAAGCTAATGTGTGCAGTAAGAACTGCTTTACAAACGGAACACATTTTTAATTCACGTGAAACTTTGATTTCTTTTTCATAGCCCAGCGCTTGAAGGTGTATAAAATGGAACTCTGATTCTGTGAATTCTTTTCCTCACCTTGAAAAGGATGTCAGTGCACATGGCCTTTCCGTGCGTGATGATGGGTTCCTCGTCCTCTCCTTTGCCATCCCAACAATCTAGCTCAACGCACCTGAAAGAATTGGAATTCTCATTACACTGAAGGATTTAAAAGCAAATGCCACACAAGTAAAGTTTCACTTCTGCTTAGAATTAACCTCCTAAGATCCTACCAAAGACTGCAAAATATTTCTAAATAGTTTTACCATTATTCGGATTAGGTATCATCATCACAACAGAAAAAGGTGGAAAAAAATATTTTTTAAAATATTTGATTAAGAACACACGGTACTCTGTGAGCAATTTTTTAAAATTAGTTATTTATAAGAAGAAAAAAAATAGTCCTATTCACTCTGTTTAATTCTCATAAAATATGCATTTCAGAAGGAAAATTTCATCTTCAAGAAAAAAAGATTAAATTTTTTCCCATGATATTTCAATGTTTTAAAACTTTTACTGCATCTAAAAATGGAAATACTTTTAAAGGTTTTTTTTCAAATTTTTAGAAGTGTTTTCACAATTTTATGCGCGTGTTTAGTTGCAATAATGTTATTTATAGTTATACGATTTTTTTTTTATTATTTCAGACACTACGAAAAAAAGTAAAGGAAATAAACAGCTATATCTAACTTTGAAAAATTTGTAAGAAAGAACTATTTATATATAAATCTTTATTCCATGTACAGAATTATAAAACATACTACAAAAAATATTCAGAAAAAAATTTAAACTGTAATATTGATTATAAAAGGTACATTAGCACTTTAAGCACATGAATGTCGAGAAACAAAAAAAAAAAAAAAAAAAAAAAAAAACACGAGAAAAAACGTTTTAAAGTTTTAAAAGTCTATGAAATTATTTGGCCCACTGTTAAGAAAAGTTAAAAATAATTTACTGAATATTTTATGTACAGCTGTGAAATTTCGTAAGTATATTTAAAAGAGAGAGAGAGAGAGAGAGTTTTTAGTTAAAATAAAGTAATTAAACTTTTTCTGAATTTTGGTCATTTTCAGGGTACTGTGTTACCTTAAGTTGATTATATGATGCCCAAACGGGTACCTTCGGATTAATTGTTCATAAAGTTGCCACACATTTATACTCAAGAAGCTCTCACCTGCATCCTGCCAGCAACACTTGTCGGTACATCTCAACGGACGACTTTCCTCCGAATTGTCGTCCCGTCAAGTAAGTGTTATGCGAGGAGTTGATGTAATAGTGAGCTAAAGGTTGGTCCATGTCCATGTAGATATCCAGCCGGTCCAGGAACACCGGAGCGTTCTCGTCAGACATCAGGTACCTGATCAGACCGTCCTGACTCAAAAGACCTGCAAATATATTGATCACCGTCAACGCTTTGATAATTGATCTCAATGAATAGACAATTTTTTATTGAAAATTTCTTATTGAACAATATTTTGTGATCTTTGTCTACATTTTTCTTCCAGGGCTTCCTTTTTCTGGTCCCTTAACTTAAAATCCCTGGTATGGGTACCCGGACCAATAACAGATTTTTGAGTAAAATACATCATGGATCCTTGAGGGTCCCCTATAAGACTCAGGGCCCTGATATCAAACTCGGTCTACATCCTGCAAACCTCTCATCTCGTAACGAAAATGGAATATCTCTGTTAGGCCTTCATTCAGTTTTTTATTGGAGACCACCGAAGGCTCTCCGGAAACTTACCGGTTCTCAGGGCTCTGATATTAGACATGGTGTTCTTCCATCAACCCCCCTTCCACCCAGAAGCCTCTTTTTCTCTGGCCCCTCGACTCAGAACCCTTGGTAACGGACCTTAGCCAACATTAGGTAATGACTGAAAAACATGGCGGACTGTCAATAGCCTCCTATGGGCCAAAGGGCTTTCTAATCGGTACAGTTCATCCCCTACGGACTTCCTCCTTTTCCAAGGAACGAGGGAGCTCTCGTATCGACTCTTTTTTTAAATATTGTACTCAAAAAGTTTAATAGAGGCCCGCCTTGAGCTCGCCATAGAGTATTCAGTCCATCGGGACCTGAGATTCGACATGCTGTACTCCACCCTCTTCCTCGTGTCAGAAAAAGAGGGCCCTCGCAATGTCCCCGGGTCCAGACAATATTTAATTTTTACTGCAAAACAGCATTGGCTGTAAGGGCGCGAAATCACCATAATTTGAGGAAGAGTACCCCCTCCCACCTCTTTTTTCGTATCTGAAGAAGAGACCTTCGGTTCGACTCCTGAGCTTATATTTAGTTTAGTTTCTGACATACACAATAAAATATAGACGAAATTCTCAAGGGCCTCTTATGGGACGCAGAAATGGATATTCAGTAAAGTTTATCTAGGATCCCCTCAGCCGGGCCCACTACCCTGCCGATATGCGATTTTTTACATTTGCACCATTCTTTGCGATCGTGTTTTTTTCGTCCCCCAGGGAGTCATCGATATTTAATCCCCTCACCCTACGGGGACCAATTTTGAACATTAGCCTTCGAACCAAACGATCTTCATAGCAATGATTCTAAAATAAAATCTGAAATATGTGCCAGTGAATTTATCATCTGATATAAACTTTTATTGTCCCAGTCGTATATTTTTTGGTTGCATTCAATCAAGGAAAGCTCTAGGATAACAATTTGACCTACATACAATTTCTAGATAAATTTTTTTCTATTTTATTGAAGCTCACAAAACAGTGTAAACTTTTATTATCATTTTATAGATATTTTAACTAAACAGCTTTGTGATTTCCGAGACAAAGAGCTTTCTACTTTTTCGTGTAAGATATTTTAGGGAATGTTTATCTTTATACTATAGGATTTTAGGGCTTATTCAAGTAAATGAATAAGTACGCATTTGATGCTGTAAAATAAACTAGTTCACAGTCCCTCTCCACGCAGAAATTAACCAATTTTATAGATTGTTATTCTCACTGGGAAACGATGTGAATTAATCCAAAGAGTAGAAACTTCACATTTTTGCTATCATTAAGTACCGCAATCTTTCGATTTCCGTAGCCTATCTATATCCTCAGATTCAGTTCTCTGTCGCTTTTATGTAACTTGATTATATCTATTGGCTACACTTCCAAAGTATACGTAATCAGTGTAATCACGCTTCATGTGGTGGGAAAAGAGATGGAAACTCAAATATAAAGTTAGAAAGAAACTCCAGAGGTTAGTTAAAGGAAATTTCACGAATAGTTTCGTTACAAATTATTTATGTTCATAAAGGGAATTTTCTTTGCATAAACAGATACATCAGTATACAAATACATCGATGTTAAAGTATAACCGTCATTGCTTTTAATTAAAAAAACTGAGGATTATTTAAATTTGCTTCAAAATCATCTTGTTTTGCATTGTCGAAGACAACCGAGTAATTTTAAGATAAACTGCCGAGAATTTTAAATGTTTTTACAAATTTGTCACCGTACGTTGCTGGTTCATTGTGTTTGGTGTGACTCCACTCACCTTGTGTCGCTAATTCAGTGTTTCTCTCATAAGTGTTGATGATCTCTCTGGCTCTCAATTCGTCGTAGAAGGGATACAGAATCTCGTTCAAACGAGGATCCCTCTGTTTCTGAAATGAGGGAAGAAAACAGAAGTCACTCCTACGTGGGACAATGTTGCATAGAGGTCAATAAGATAGACCAGGAGCCACTTACTTTGTTTAAAAAATTGATGAGCTGTTTTACTGTAATAGTCTCACTTTTGTCTTGAGTTCTGTAAAACAGTCAGAAAAAACATTGTGTGAATAATTCATAGGATGAAATTAAATTTATCAAAAAGGTGCTTTCGAAAGAACAAAATCAACCAAAGCTTGGCAGAATCAAAATTTTGCTTCGATTTTTAAACATATTTTTACCCCTAGTTCAACGATTCATTTGTGGGTTTTCCGGTCTTTAAATATATTTTACAATAATTTCGTTACTCTGGAAGAAAACGGGACTCCATTAAAACCTTCATTTTTTTTTATCTTTCGAATGCACTTTTTTGTACTCAAATAGATAAATTAGTATAGATTTGAGGACGTTAGTAGTGAATCCATAGGATTAACATTACGTTCATGAAATCAACATGACTGGCAGACAGGAGCCTTATATTCCGTCAAAAGTCTTTGATTTCAGATACATATCCTAATAAAAAAAATTGTATGTTTCCAAGCATGAGGTCCCCGTATGTTTAAATTTATTGGATTTTATAAAAACTTTTCTAATAAGTTGTCAAAATCCAGTTCTGTGGGTGCGTGTAGCTATTTAAGTTTATGCGTTTGACTTCTCTATCGCATTTAACACTTTGGTCACATCTGAGACACAGTGGAAAACAATAAGTAAATAAAATAAAAATCTTTTTCATTGAGAAACATTTCTTACATGTTTTTGAATAATTCTTCAATGTCGCTTCTCGGACAGAGTTTGTTGTACAACTGGTGGAATTTCTCGAAGGTGAAATCTTTTCCGTCAATTACATCATTCTGAAATATTGGAAAAAAAAATTAAAAAACATTGAAAAAAATACAGAAATAATTGTCTTATCTCTTAAGGTTTGACCGCATGTTAGTCCCTTCGTTACTTAAATATTTCTTTCAAAGCTCCAAATATATTTCTTTTTTTTGTATATGTATTTAAAATTAGAGGAAAAAGTCAAAGCAGAAATTAAATATGGATAAAATAAAATCATCTAATGCCTAAAGAAGAAATAATTAAAAAGTAGAAAAAAATCTAAACATTTTAATATCAGGTTTCTAAATATATGTTTCTTTTGCAACTTTTAAGGTAACTCAGACACTTAAATGCTTCAAATTGTGCATTTTTTTTATTTTGCGTTAGAGAAGATAGAGGGCACTTCTCTGAATCCTCAGATGAAATATTTATGAGAATTTGATAAACAGAATATTCAAAAATTGAATTTTAAAATTGCAAATAAACGTACCACGCCATTGAGAAAAATATCTGTATTTACATTTTCTTAAAATGTGTTTCTTTTGGATTTTGCAGTCGAAGTCCTTAAGCGTAAATCTCTTAAGCACGCGAATAAACCGTCTGACTCGGTATCAGCTGTTCAAAGAAGTTTCGTGCAACATGTGCAAAGTGTTGTTAACGATTAAACACAACAAATGATGCCACAAAACCGACAACTGGACATGTTTGCGTAAGGAGGAATATCTAGACTGCTCAAATCAGGACGATAACTGGCTGAACTGGTTCGATTTCTGAACGTGCCTCGGTGCGTGATTTCAAGACTGTGGCAGAAGCTTCAAAATGCGAGAAAAAATAACAACGATCAGTGCCAAGAAGGCCAAAAGTTACAGTTGTTCACCAAGACCATAATAACTGCCCAACTTCAGAGGGATAGTTGTGCCAGAGATAAAGCATCAGCGGTAACAGCCGCTACAGGAATAGACTCAATCATGTTGGTCCATGTGCCAGACAACAAGACGTTTGCATTTCCTTCCCAACAACGAAGAAATGGACTCGTTTAAACTGGAATTTGAAATATAAGTATTAGAGTTTGGAATAGTAGGCCAACGTGATGTTCAGTAACGAATCTCACTTTTGTCTGAACACAGATTCTTATAGGCTAATGAAAAAGTGAGAACATGGAACTTATTTTCATGTTGGAAACATCATAGAAAGACATATTTTTTTTTCCATCAAGAGGAATCATGGTGTGAACAGACATCATGTTGGACATCTGAACAAGCCTTTATATCATTGAGACAGGGTCTGTGACTGTTAAAAGAAACAAATATAAAACTCTTGAGCCTCATGTTCGCCTATCTTGAAAGGTTGTCGGTCCTGACTTCATATTTAGGGATGATAAAGCGCCTTGTCATCATGAGAGTCTGATCAATGAATTCAATGCATGCCGTGGCCTGCTCACTCATCTGATCTCAATCCCATCGAACGTGTGTGGGGTATGTTCGGAAGACAATATTTAGTTCATCCGCATCTTCCAAGCTCCATTCCATAACCTAAAAGATATCTTCGTGATGTTTGGAACTCTTTGAGGCTACAACTTATCCGCGAAGTCATAGCACGTAAGATAAATCTTAATGTAGCTTGTCTGTCTGTCAGAGGTGACCACACATCTTATTAAACTGCAGCATCACCTTTTTTATTTCATTAGTTTTTCACTAAAGTGTGAACTCCTCTTATGTCCAGTTTTCTTTCAAATTGCTTTTGGGATAATAAAAATGATTATTATCGTTCTTCTGCATTGTTTTCTTATTTTACAACCTTTTTACACTCATATATAACATTTCCCACTTTTCTGGCTTAGATTTCCTACATTTTTTTTTTATATAACTGACAATTGTGCATTACTTTTGGGCACCATTGTAACTGTCTGAAATTTGATAATATGATGACGATTTACTTACACTCAATAAAAATAATCGTACTTTTTAAAATTTTTATATTCTTTTCCCTCTATTATTAAAACAAGACTTTCATTCAATTCTTTTCTCTTCTAATAGTTCATCTTTCATGATATCAACATAGAAATATGTCGAATTGGTGCTTGAAATTGATTTTAAACATCGATGTCTGATTACAACAAATCGCTTCACCATATTTTTTAAAACTGAGTTTATACAAGTGATTTATTAATTAATTTTAATTGAGAATAAAGAATTGAAGGGACTAACAGATTCAGTTTAAGAAAATAGTTCAAGATGCCACTTACCTTTCCATTGGGAATTCCGACTTCTCCAATGCACTGATAGACTAGCTTCTCTGTTTTGCCAGAAGCGAAGGTTTGAGCTATCCTGAAATATACGAGTGAGCAATGAGGTTACAGCCACTTTTATTCAAAAGATAACCACTCTTTACGATAACAAGAATGGAGACAAAGCAGTAAAGACATTTGATACATTACAATCCACACTACTGGTCATTAAAATAGCCACACCAAGAAGGCGACACGCAACAAACGTCAACACATCGCAAATTACAAGGACTGTCTATGAATGAGAACTGGTAAGAATTTTATTTGTCTCATTGCATATTTAGTTCATTACTATAGTTTTGTTGCGGCCCTCCTCAAACCATTTCCCACTCTCTCAGCACATCATGAGGCAGCACATTAGAATTTTTATTGATTTATACATGCAAATTGCTAATATTTTGCGAGCGTACCAGCAGTATTAGTATTTATACCGGCGCAGCTATTGGAAGAACACAGCTGAAGAAGAAAAGGAGTTCTTTCCTTGGCGAAGCGAATACTGTCAGGGTTATTCGTTTATACCGTCTTTTTCAACTTCTGGATCTATTCAGATTCCTTTTTCTTTCCATCGACGGACCAGATCACCTGAGTTCATCCTGGATCAGTAGAAGACATCTTGCACCAGAAGATGCATAGTTATAGTTACTCAACTCATTACAGTTCTCTGACGCGTTTTCTGGATACTCAAATCTTGCCTTCGTGTCTACAACGTTAGATGTCTTTCCTTCATCGGTATGTTTCATGCTACTTGATAACTACAAGATACCAAGTTGAATCCCTTTCAGTTATCCCTTAACTATTAATTTTGTAAATTTCCGAACTAACTTCCTTATTGTTCTATTAGAACGAGCGACATTTTCATGCACAATACTAACTGAAATGACAAATAAATATGCATATTTTAAATATTAAATTGTACAGTGAATCATTTGCAACCTACTGACCTGAGTTAATTGAAATGTGGCATATGCTTACGCTTCTAAATACCCATTAAGTTTTTTAAATCCATTTCCATTTACTTATTTAAAAATAAGAAACACTTTGAAGAATTAATTGCACAAAATAATCACTTAAAGGAAATACTTATCATTAATAAGAGCTAGTAAAAGTATTAATAATTTTTATATAATATGATGGATCTAACCTCTTGATGGGCAAATTTCCTTCTGGGTCGACTAGGTAACCAAGTTTCATCCAACTAGGAAAAAAAAGTTTACTGTTAAAGAAAAGAAAAACTCTCTAGATTGTATCATGGTTAGCACTATATTTCAACCATTATTCATTTATTTCTAGAAATATGAATAATTAAAAAGCATGGGCTATTTTTAACAACTTTTATAATCTAAACTATTTAAATTTTTCAATTAAATATCCTCCCCCCCAATTATGTTAGAATTTTGTTCATAAAGTACTCTACATGCATTAAGTAATATTATTTTATAATTTTCATACGTTATTTTAGTGACAAAATATTGATAGGCTAAGGAAGAAAAGAACATTCGAATAACGCTCGAATTACAGAAAAACAGCAAAATATAACTGATGTGATAACTAATTATGATCATTTCAGGTAAGCTGCACTAATTATCCGATTTAAAAATGCTACTATTTTGCTACGAAGTTCACAAGCTTCAATAGAGCAGAGGTATGACACTTTTCGACAAATCGAGAGTTCCCGGGTTCAAAACACAAAGCTAACAGCTCAAATGATTCAAGTAAAAGTTTTGTTAGATTGATATCTGTTTTCAATTATGATTTCTCAAGCCTTCCAGAATTTTCTTTACGTTTCCGGAGTAGTGTTCTGGAATAGACGAGGTCATGTATTCTCAGTCGAGAAAGTTCTCAGCCAAATGTATAGCTACTCTCAGTTTTTTAATAAACAGCTTTATTCGGATATCCCCCCGTTGTGTTTTTCATTGAAGCTTCTTCTATATCTACGATACAGTAATGAAACGAAACAATGCATTTTTTGAATCTGAATTAGAAAAAATACTTAAAATATATATTTAATTGGTAAGATATATAATATAGTGGCGCATTTATATTCCTATTTCTGAAAAACTTCTCTAAACTTTAAACACGTACTCAATAGCATTCTAAAATATCCGCTTCGCGCATAATTCGAATAAAAGAATAATAAATTGTGAAACAATGCAGCGAAACTCCTTTGAATACTTTGTCATAACAATAAAAATATCTCACTAGAGTTTAGCATTGAATATAAAGAGACCGTTACATTCCATAAATTTTCATTTTAAAATATTCTCCAGAAGTTCTTTTTCGAAAGAATATAAACTTTTTTCCGCTACAATAAGGTAATCGTAAATCATTTTCTATAAGCTCACGTTCTTTCATGTTAAAAATGTTTTTGTATCGCTGTCCGTAGAAAAACAAATTACTTATTCAACTTGGACGCGCACGACAGAGGGGAAAAAAAGGCAGTCTTTTGGCGAAACGTTTCAAATCGTAAACTCACGCGACCGTCTAACGGGTCATGAGCCCTGCAGGACAATGAAAGGGAACTCTGCACGCGTCTCGGCTCCAAATTCATTGGAAATCGAAGTTCTTGCGGACGCACATGCGAAATTAAAACGTGTCCACTCCGAAACACAATGGATCGAATCGATGGAAAAAATAACATTCTATACAATAAAAATCTCGTTTCTTCATAGATGGGAGAAGAAAGTTATAGTAAGCAAAAGAAAATGTTTTGGATAGTAATATCGAACGCAGATTCCAAATATGTTTCCTCGAAATATGTTTTTCTTACAATTATTAAATCTTTCAAATAAGAGAGAGAGAGAAAAGGTTAATTTGACTGATGATCAAAAATTAACCATGAAACCAACGGAGTAGGGGATTCCAGATTTCGCTGAATTATTGTCAGACAAAAGCGTCAAACGCTTTAAGCAGACAAAAAAAAAAAAATGCTAATTTGTTTCATTTCTCACCAACAAAATTGAAACATTTTCTTATAGGAGCTTGTATCTACTTTATATTGTCTGACTATATACAAGGTGATTAATAGAAACCACTTTAGAATTCAAAAAGCTCAATTTTGTGAAACAGATTACAGCCACGAAGGAATAATGTAAACGATATCACAAACATTTCTGAGTGAAATGAGCCAAATATGTAGGAGTATTGTTAAAGTTTAGTTGTTACTAAAAAGAACCGAGATGTCTGAAAAAAGTTAATCTTCATATTAAGGGATCTTTATGTACGTAATGTTGTAATCGAAAACTGTTCATGTTGATTTCTTTGGTTTCTTTCGATTGAAGTAAGATGTTGCCCCGAATAGTTTTAATTATTACTAAAAGTAATCGAGATAGGAATTTAATTTCTATTTATTATTCTTCCGTACATCTAGTCATCTTCCAGAATTATAAATTTCACCCTTCGTTTCTTGACCTTTCTAAGGTCATCATGGCATCTCAGCAGGTTGAACTCCCTCCTGAGGGTGACTTCAGTCTATGGCTTCCTGAAACCAAACAAATCAACACGAAGAGCTTTCATTTACTGCTCTATAAGGATCAATTAATACGCAGAATAAATTTTATCTGGATATCTCGGTTATTTCTCAGTAACAACCTTACCTCACGTATTATCCCAATTTTTTCTTTTGTAATGCATGCGGAGAAAATTCTCTTTTGGGTGCTATATTTATAAACATTCGCGCGCATTGAACTGGATAAATTGTACTAAATAATCTGTCATCGGAGTATTTCTGTAAAATCCAGAGCTATCTTTGGTACGTGATCCCTTACAGAAAAAAAAGTTATTTAAGTTATATCAATTGATATAAAACACACGTAATTATTAAAAGAACTATTTTAATTAAAGAAGAAAAGTAATAAGATGTTTCAAGCATAAACATTTTAAAGCGTTAAATGTAATTCAAATCAGTTTAATTGAAGTGATCTCAGGCAAGAGAACTTCGATGTTTTTAGATGATTATATTTTTAATAAAAAAACCCTCTTTTCCACGTTCTTGCATGTTTAAATGGAATAATTTTTAATATTATTTTAGAAATATCGTTAATGACAAATATACTTTTTTTTAACGGAGTAGTATCTTTTTTTAAAAGAATTATGAACCAAACATTTTTTGTCTTTACACCTTTCGATTTTTACCTCAGAAGTTTTATCTTAGTTTCAATTTTTACCTTTTTGTGTACCTTTTTGCAACTCCTACGTGTGGTGAAATTTGTCAAAATATTACAATTAAATGCGACAAATATATTTGTTCCTTTCTACAATTTCGAAAAAAGTGAATTAGTGAAATAAGAAAAGCAAGATGATATTTATAATCTTTTCATTTCATCCCTTTATATCGGATTAAAAATCATAACAGAGGAACTCCCATTTATAAAAAAAATGAATGGAAAGAAAAATGGCCGAATTTCGTAAAAATTTTAAACTGTGAACTTTATAAATAATTTATTTTAGATTGTGTGCCAGCCACCGCAATGATATTTCCCACAATGTAACGAAGAGAGTTTGCTTACTTGAACATTCCTGAACGTAAATTACAAAATATATTAAAAACATTAGAGAAATATGAGTGCACCATCTCTTTTATAATTATAATCAACTTTAAGAGAAATAATTACAGATTTCTACGATTACGATTGATAATTTAGATCGAGTCCTAAAACATGTAGAGTGTGTCGAAAGATTTCTTCTTAATTTGGAGAAAAAGTATTATAAATTACAACATATTTCCATGTATAAAATGAGTAGCTTACTTTGAAACGTTTTTAAGCTAAATTAAGGACCCTGCTTCTATACAGTTCCACGAGTTCGCAAAAAAACTTTTAGTACTTTTATGTTAACCACTCGCATCGAATAAGCTGTCAAATATAGAGCATTTTGTTCTTTATAGTTTATATATTGTACATTTAAGAGGAGAAAATAATTTCCAATAAAATTACAATTCTTTTTATGAAAATGAGATGCTTTATTTTCGAAAGTGCTACGATTATTGATTGCATTGACATCGCATTAAGAAAGAACACGAGGGCTAATGGTGACAGACGTCGCCATTTTGAATCTCGGTCAAGTGACGAAGATGACACCGGAGTAGGTATCTCCCTCTCCAAACTTCCACACTATGCCAACGAGGAGACTAGGATCCTCGACAGATTTAAAATGCATCTGCCTCGCAACACAGCGGGTCTTTAGTGGAACCAAGATTAGATCCCATGACTGGAAGAAAGTAATATCGACTGTGATTTTACGATGATGACCACAAGACTACACGGGCACAACGAATATTGGAAATAATTACAGAATACCGTAGATAAAGCGGTTATAAAAATAACATTGATTAAAAGATGTTACTTAAATCTTCTGACTTACATTTGGGATGTTTTGAATGCAACCTTCATGCAAAAAGAAAAAAAAAAAGTGTCATAAATACTTGATAAGACTTTAGTATTTCAATCATACGAATTATTTTCATTTATAAACGAAAATAGAATTTTGGATAGATTTTTGAAAAATGAATTAAAATAAAATGCTTTCTCGCCCTATGCACGAATTTGCTTATATTTGGAAATATACGTAACGTAAGCAATAGTAACGTTTCCCCCAGTTAGTCAATCCCTTTTCAAATTCCAAAACGCAACTTTAATTATAACAGGACAATAGAAAAAAAGGGATGTTTATTATATTACCGTTTTGAAAAAAATATTCACTTCAGAGACCTAAAGAGAAAGATTTTGTAAAAGGTGACAATAAATTGCCCGACAAAAGCACCCAATTATGCTGCCTAATAAAGGACATTAGGACGCAGTATTTTGGCGCACGCAAAGGAAAGGCTTCTTGTAAATTTGCTACAAAAAATAGAGTAAAGAACAAAATAAGCACCCTCGCTTTGCGTGCACGTGGAATTTAAATAGGTGTAATTGATTCTCGGAAAATTTACTGCGGAAAAAAATTGTTGATACTTCTGGTCTGCGTGCCAAAATGGGGAATGACGAATGCGTGGTAATAGTGAAATGGTACAATGTTCAATTCTTAGAATACGTGATGTAATAAGAGTTGACAAAATACGGGAACAAAAACAAAAAGCAATGGATTTGTATCGATTTCAAAAAGGGGCCTACTCACTGTTTCTTGAGGCACGTCATTGGACAGACATTGTTAGCTTTGATGTTGTTGGTGATGTAGCGAAGACCGGCTTGCCACTCCTGCGAACGGAAAAGAAAAAAGAATACAATTATATGTCGTTTTTTTGTTGCACATAGAGTTGTATAATTTGAGTTCCTGCAAAATAATAAGCAAACTGTCCTTTCATTGCCCTCTGTATAATGACACTTTTAGATGATGTCCTAAAGTTCCTTATCGACGATTCGTGAAATTATTATATAAAAACAAAGAAACTTTAAAACAATAATTTTTACGATAATGGCGAAAGGCACTTTCAACGTAATTTAGAAATGAAATTCGGAGCCTACGTTTAATTCAAATAATCAAAATCTCCGTCCTCTTTCTAGGAAGCTAAGCAAACTTGTTTCAAAATGCCGAAAATGATTTCTTCTATCCTTTGAATAATGACAATTATCATACCATGGGATTATTTTTATAAAGTTTATTCTTTACGTATCCCCACAGAAAAAAAATTCAGGAAATGCACAGATCAGGGGAGTTTAGCTTAGTTTTTGATTGTTTTTTTTAAGGGTTTTCTTATTAACGTCGCAGTAGAAGCAACACGAGGGCTATTGACGACGGACTTCGTAATTTTGAGCCCCGGTCAAGTGACGAGGACGACATCTGAGTTGGCACTTCCCTCTCCTAACATCCACACCACGCCAAAGGGAGGACTGCATCAGCCCCGGCTACACACATCAGGGGAACAGAGTTCTTGGTTTAAAGAAGACGGTGCTATGTGTCCCACGAGTAATAAAACAGTGGGCAAGCTTCCAGAGTTTTTGGCGATCGATTTATCTCAAGTAGTCTTTGGCCACCTCGTTCCTCTGGTGTGAGCGTTTTCTGACTTTTTCTGTGGGGATATGTAACGAACAAAGCGTACGACAATAATCTCTAAACAATACACGTCATGGAAACAGCCATATTACGCAAAGGATATAAGAAATCACTCACTGCATCTCGCAACACGTTTTTCAAAATAAGAGCAAATGAGTTTTGCTTTGTCTCCTAGAAAGTGGTGGACACTTTGAATATTTGGTGCAAATGTAGACTCCAAATTTTCTTTCTAATTCATGTTAAAAGTGTTTTTCACCATCAGCTTAGAAACAACTGTTTTGAAATCCTTTGCTTCTGTTAAGTAAATTCACCAACCGTCAGTAAGGGAACTTTTAGGAGACTCGGTAAAACATCTTCGAAAATTTGAGAAAATCCTCCTTCTAAACAGCATCTTAGTCAATTTTACTCTAACACGGTTTGAGTGTTGAATATGCCGCAGGGAAACATTTAAAGCTTGTAAGAGAACAACAATACGATAACATAGATAATTAAAACGAAACAAAAAATGTTCCATGTAAAGTGTTTCAAAAAACAAATTTAGATACCGAAGGAGTAAATTTTCTTAAAAAATAAATATTATATTGTTCACTTAAATATTAGAAATAAAGCGATCGATAATACTCGTGTGACAACGGAATAGAAATTTTATTTATTTATTTATTCATTCACTCACTCACTAATTCTTTCAGTCATTCATCTACTCACTTATTCACTCTTAACACTCACTCGTTTATTCGTTCATTCACTCTCTTTCTCTCTCTTCCCCCTCCCTCCTTCCTTCCTTCCTCTTTCTCTCTCTCTCTCTCTCTCTCTATATATATATATATATATATATATGTTTTTTGATTTTCTCAAATTTTGTTTTCTTTTACAGTTTTTCAATTTATATACCTTTCTTTGATAATTTTGGAAGTTTTCAATTTAATTTACTTTCTTTTGGAAATTTCTGTAGAATATAACTTTTCTTTTAAAATTAAATTTGCATACTTATTTTTATTGATTTTCCTTGGTTTTGAATAATTTATCTGTATTTTTATAGATCGGTGTTCATCTTTTTATTCTTTAAACAGTAATGATTTCTTAAATATTGTTTTATTTTTTAATTATTGAGAATACTTCCTAAATTGTTTTCGATTAAAGTGTTAGTGTTTAATTACACATAAATATCAAATTCTATAAATGTATATATAAATTATTACTAATAATAATGTATGCAATCTAAAAAAGTCGTGTTTTAAATTTGTTATTCAAATAGATTTAGCTTTTTAATTCGCGCAATTGCATAATTACAATTAATGTGTCTTTGTTTTGCTTCAGCATATTAGAGGGCCGAGATTTCAAATGTCGTTTTTTTCGACATGGGTGGCGACGTATCACGTCACCCATGGCTCGAGACAAGATACAGTCTATTGATTGATGCGCAAACGGAATGTGGGAGCTGTAAAGTCTCGGAACGACAGTACACACTGTTCGAAGCAATAAAGGAACCAAAATCGTAGGCGAGAAAGAAGCGGGCGGGTGTCGTGCACTCGCGGTTGCAATTCGATAGCGAGGCCAGGATTTCCGTCTCGACCGGATGAATAAAACATAAACAGGGTCGGGTGCTCGCGCCGTGAGGGAAGGGCTGCTGTAAATAGAACGATTAGGGCCCGGGCCGCCTTCACTCTAAAAAAGTCCTTTGTTGGGCGCCTCGAAGAGAAGTCACTCAATTAGAAGAGGAATGTTTTCTACGAGAAAGCGTTTCTGTTGAAACATTTGAAAATCTTCGATGAAAATGAAAATATTTTTCGAGCGTTTTTGACGTATAGCGAGGTGCTAACAACTTTGAAAGTATTCACGAATACTATGCAGAAATCTTTAGCCGTCATAACACCGTAAACATAATCAACGAGTCATTGAAAATACGAGTGAATGAATTATCGTGCTTTTCCGTGTATTGGGAAAAGAATCCTTTTGCTTTTTAAATTAGTCGGGGCTTAGAAAGGGAGCGACGAATATATTTATAAAAAAAAAAGAGGATGCCGCGAAAAATCCCAGAAGATTGGTGGATATCACCATCAAATTAAAAAAAGAGATCGGGAATATTTTTATCTGGCAAACCAATTGCGTAAAAAAGCTGTTCACTACCTTTTTCTGTCCGCATACTCCCCCCTCCCCTGGCTCATTCCGTGTACCTCCAACCAAAAAATTTCCAGGCACTCTCTTCGAATTAAATTAAATGATATATTTTTCATTGTATAGTTTTTATTTTTGAAGATGGCAAACACTACCATACGCGTGCGCACACACACACTGCAACACACACACACATATATATATACATATACATATGTATGTATACACACATATGTATGTATACATATGTATTTATATATTTATGTATTTATATACAACGCACACACACACACACACACA
>BMAW01023919.1:2284477-2332974 GCA_019974015.1 Nephila pilipes | reverse complement strand
TCTCGCTAGAGTCTTATCATATTTGTGACGTGGGATTATTCACGGTATTCTCTTCACTAAAGTAGGAAACTTTTTGGTTATCTGAGATTTGTAAAATTGCAATTTCTTCCCAATTGAAATAAAACAGATTAGGTAAATGAGATGAAGATAAGAAGTGAATTGAATAAGAGATTATGATGTATAAACGAAACAGAACTGTTAGAAAGAAAAGAGAAATTGCAGCTCAGCCCTACTCCAGCAGCAACCAATAGGAAAGCAGCTACTCAACATTGAACTTTCAATCCATCTCACACTAAAACTGCATTTTTTGCAGCCTTCGTCGCTCACTTCACCTGCAACCAATAGCAGTTCAGCACTACTCCAGCACAACCAATGGCAGATCAGCACTACTCCAGCACAACCAATAGCAGTTCAGCACTACTCCGGCACAACCAATAGCAAACCAGCCTCCGAACACTTCACACAACAAGTTCTAAACCTCTCACCAAGCAACATCGTAGTTTTTTCATGAACTGGGTTAGACGAGCGATTCACACTCACGGCGCCCGTAGGTTGTCAACGAAAGAAAAGGGAGATAGAGGATGACGGGTTGATAAATATTTGTAAATTGAATTAAAGCATCGTAATTAATCTTTCGGATTGAAGCAAATCTTAGTTAAAATATTTAGATAACAATCGGCGAGTGAGAACGAGAGATTCGTTAAGCTAAGATTCTATTATAAGATAATTAACTGGGATTGATTGATTTCATAAACGTCGCACTTTGAAACAATACGTGGGCTTATGGTAGAATGCCCAAAAGAACCGAGCTCACCAAAAGGGCTTAGAGCTACAAACCGCCATCTTTGGGAGGAAATCCCCTCCCTCAGCATTTTTTCGACAAAAAGAAAATGTTTAAAAACCAATAAAGGGAAAGATATAACAGTACATGTTGGAGCAAAGAACAAAAGAAAATAAAAGCTAAATGTGTTTACAGAGTGTGACGTCATAGTTCTAATACTTCCAAATTTTGATTTCCTTCCTTTTTTTTTGAATGCATTAATTTTGAACTTCGGTCAAATGACGAGAATTACATCTGAGCTAGCAACTCTCTCTCTTATCTTCCGCCCCCCGCCAACAGAAGGACTTGGGGCCTTGACACATTTAACATGCATCAGCTCCGGCTACAAGTCGGGTCTTTAGTGGTATCAAGGCTCGAACCCAACCCAAAAACCGCCGGCGTCGAGTCCGAGACCATGACCACTAAGGTAACGCGGTCAGTATAAAACTAGGATTGACCGAAATAAGAAACATTTGAGAGAGTCACCTTATATATTCTTTGATATTTAATAAATTTTTTTGACCGGTCTTTCGTATATTCGATTGGAGTTTTGTAATTATTGAATTATTGACTATTTAATTAGACGGAAAAATGGCTGTAGAATTAAGAAGGTCGTCACAACCTTGACATGTTTCTCAGTTACCCGTGTGGTGACCGAGTGAAAAAGAACAGTCCCACTGTAGCTCATGCATGTCCTAAGAGGTGACTCCAATGGGCACCCAATGTCTGGGGGTATAGTAGGTCCCTCTGGGATTATATCAGGGGATTGGTCCTCCAGATTCGGAGACCTCAGGGGTTTGCCTTCTTTAGGTAAATACGGGCATCACGACTTCGAGACACCCTTGTGATCTTTTCCTTTCCCATGGGGTTTACTGTATTTTGTAAACATGGGTGATGCACCACCGGGATACCCCAGCTATCCTTCTCCATTTTGGACCCTCTTTCTTGTTAACCAATTAATTTTTTAATTTTTTTTTTCAAAAACGTCAGATCACGACTTTGCCTTGTTTGGCGCAGCATAGCAACATCTGGCTCTTGCGCCATTAAAAGATACTATCACCTCGTATTTTATTTACCCTTTAGTTTGTTCCCAATGAAGTTGGAAATTCGCCCTCACCTTGGCTGTTTCGACGTCCGGACACACGACGTGCGTGTAGTTGATGTTGACCATGTCCGAGCCGCTGCAGATGGTAAGGCTCACGTCCTCGAGGTTGTTGTTTTTGGCCTTCGCTTGCAGCTCGGTCAGCAGTTTGGCATCCTGAAACATTCAAAGGATCAGCATTTCTATAGATTGAAATATCCAAACTTACGAAAAAAAAAGGATTTGTAAAGAATGTAGGGAAACTTATTAATTGCATGTAAATTGTTCTTTAAATCTGATGTATATTGGATATAAAATAATACAAAATTTCACATTTCTAATGCGAATTACGGTACAAGTTACAAAATAAACGAATTAAGTCGATTCAATTTGATTCTAGGTTAAGTGACGAACATTTCAACTGATGTTCCCTGTTTCTACAAAAAATTCATTGCACTCAGAATGTTCAAGTCAAAAGTCGATTTTCTTAAAGTTTTAATTAACGTCGCATTAGAAGCAACACTAGGGCTATTGGCGACGGACCTCGTAATTTTGAACCTCGGTCAAGTGACGAGGACGACACCTGAGCTGGCACCCCTCTCTTAACTTCCCCACCATGCCAACGGGAGAATTTTGGCCCCCAACAGATTTAACGTGCATCAGCCCCGGTTACACGGCGGGTCTTTGGCGGCCAAGGATCGAACCCGTAACTGAACGAAAACCACCCGCAACTAATTCGAAACCATGGCCATTAGGCAATCGCGGCCACTCAAAAGTAAATTAATAGTGCTCCGATTATTTATTTGTAGCTCTGATAGAACTGAGTTCCCAATTCACGACTCATCGATCACTGAGCTCTGATTATGCTGATGATCAATAGCTTTTTAAAAAAAATAAGAAACACAAAGGCGCACGGGGTCACAAAGCAAGTTCCCTCACTCAGTTTCAGAGGTAGAAATTGATTGATTAACTAGTTTTATGAGCAGCAAAGTCCATTATCCCAGAGAAGTAGAAAACAAATCCTTGTTCTTAAAAATAAATATTTTATTTTAGAATCGTGACGGGATCGATGAATTGCTTATGAAAATCGCATTTAGAAGCAATGCAAGGGCTATTGACGATGGCAATTCTGAACCATTGTCAAGTAACGACGAAGACATCCGAGAAGGCATTCTAATCTCTACACCACACGAAAGGGATTTTAAGGAAGGATTATTCTACTTTACAATGCAGTGACGGATATTGAACTGAAAGTTTTGGAAATGGCATTTAAACTTTCCTTAATTCAATGATTGCACTGTTATTTGACTCAAAATTGTGACTCCAATGTATCTTTTGATCATTCCTCATTTCAACTTTTATTACAAAATAAAAAAAAAAAAAAAAAAAAAAAAAAAAAAGTTGATAATTTCGTAAAATGCATGCGTCAATTGTAATTATGCATACTGTATAATGCTATGGCCTTTTTTTTAAATTTCAATTAATAGCGCTTCAGGGAAGCCATTGGCGACTCGTTATTTTGAACCAAGGTCACATGTCGTGAGTACCTCCCTCTTTTAACTAGCACTGTGTAAGAACATCGAAGCACGATTCCATTCAAAGTGAAGTAGTCCCATTATTCTGAACAACGAATATTTTGTGAAATCGGGGGATCCACGACTAGGGTTCAGCATTGCCTGACAGGAAACCAGAAGCATTGAACTACGAAGGGGAAATACATAATTAAAGTTAATGACTGAAATATAAAGTTAATATTATAATGAAAGAGGTAATGCATAATTACAATCCTGTTTTTTAACTCGAAACTCCAAAGATCAAAATTATTTTTTGAAAAAACCTCGCTTGGCAATATTTTTACCGGATTATTTAGTCATTCCTATCCAATGGAAGAAATGTGACCGTAGTGGTCGAGCGATCCCGTTACATCTCTTGGGTTCCAAGTCCTCCCTTTGAGGAGTGGGGGATGCTAGTGTTGTACTCGTCACTTGAACGAGGTTCAAAACGACGAATTTTGTCATCAATAGCCCTCGTTCTAATGCAACGTTAATAAAACAGGTATGGTTTGGTTTGATTAACTTCGCACTAGAAACAACGCGAGGGCTATTGGCGATGGACCTCGTAATTTTGAACCTCGGTCAAGGTTAATAAAACAGTATATCGATCTTTCATGGAAGAAATTTCGAAAAAGGAAATAATCCCGTGAAATCCTTTGCCAAGAGTCAAATAATCGAACTCTAATGAATCCTTAATAAATCGAAATTATTACATTAACTATGTGAATTTCTAAATGTGCATTCATTTCAAACACCTGTTGTTGACATTCGTTATCACCATCAATATCGTGAAGCTAAGATATGCAAACATACGCTCTGTTCGTTGATGAAATATCTCTCACTTGGAAGTAGATTCACACGCGATAAAATTGAAATCTTCAATCAGAGACTTGGGAGTGAGTGTAAATTTGCTTGAATTAAACACATGTCTGGTAATCCTGACGCTATGATATGTAAACCGCGTCTTCATTACACCATCGGGCACAATGCCATTCATTGTGGACGCGTTTTGATGTAATTTGAATGGTCGTTAGATTTTCACAAAGATTTGCTAATATCCATTGAATCTTTAATCAACGGAAGGAAACTAATTGCATTTTAGAGGAACGAAAGACATTACCAGCTCTTTTTCAAAATTTCAAGACGAACAGTTGGCGCAAATATTGCATTAGAGAAAGCGACTGCATTACCCAGCAACATTTAATGGATTCCTTTTTAACTACAGAAATTTTGCGTAACCGTGTATTAAGCGTAAAATAAACTCTTCAACAGGTCAAAATACATTGTCCTTAATTGTTGATAACACTTATTATTTAGTGAAGATCATTATTAATACCAAACTTAGAATAATAAATTTGTGCCTCATTTTGAGAATATATGTAATTTTTTATTAGCCACCCAAGAGGCTATTGTTTTAGTTGGATCAGTTTTGGCGTACCAGATCTCTTTTAAGTTTTTTATCGATTGCTTCAATTATAATTACATTTAGCTCAAATATGTTCAATTTAATAATTTATCGTTTGATTTAATTTTAATATTGTAAACGTTTCCTATTGTACATTTCTCGATAGTTCATCGTTTTCTTTAATTCATAAAAAAAGCGCACCTTAGGTGGCTAAATCTGTTCTTTGCAAAACTTTGTAAAGAATTTTAGATTTTTTTTTTTTAAATTTTATTTTTACTTTATGGCAACGACTGTTATATATATTTTTAAGGATTAATTTAACTTAATAATTTATCTTTTGCTTTAATTTTAATATCCGAATAGAACATAATCGGCAGATTTAATAATTTTTTGTCTTCTTCAATATTTTTCTCGTTGGTTTTGGATTATTTTTTTTTTACCCCCTTACAGTTGGCATCATTATTCAACTTTTGAATGTTTGTATTTTTCGTAGGGTTTATTTTTCCAAAAGGAATAACATATGCCGACGGATTGTTGTTTAGTGTAATTTTTTTTTTTTAAAATTTAATACTTTAACTTAATTGTTTGTAAGTAACTTTGCAAATTATTTGCAACTTAATTGTGTGGTGGGGATGATGCTCGTTAAATCTGTCGATAGTCCCTAAGTCTTACCGTCGGCGTGGAAGTTTGGAGAGGGAAAAGCCAACTCTGGTGTCGTCCTCTTGACCGAGACTCAAAATTAAGAGGTCCGTTGTCAATATCACTCGTGTTGCTTCTAAGTGCAATGTTAATTTAAAAAAAAATCACCCACCGAAAATAATAGCTTATAACATAATTTAAAAACATAAAAGCAGAGGAATAGCCATATCTACAGACACAGTTCGAATTGCATTTAGGCAACAAGCCTTGGGCGGCCATGCTGCGCAAAAAAATTTCTTTGTGAATGAAAGGAAGTGGAAGTAACGATTATTCTCTGTAAAATACGTAAACGAATACTGGGATTTTTTTTTCTGACTAAAGTAATTCGAATGTTTTGGATCGAATGGTAGATAAAAGGTGTCGAGGTAACGAAACATAGAAATGTATCCAAGGATTTTAATTCCAGCAATGAAACACGGAGAAGAACGTTTGGGGTTGTATAAGTGGGTCGCGGGTCAACAATTTAATCTCAATGGATGGAATTATACATCATTTGCCTGATATACATATTTTGAAAAGTAATTTAACCGTCTAATGCGGCAAACATGGTCTTAATGGTGGTGACATTTTCTTATTTTTGATAATGATCCCAAGCATACAGCCTTAAATACGTAAATGCATGGATGGGAATTTTATATAATTTTGTCCTAAATTTATGAAATCTCCTCCTAGATCAGCAGATTTCAATTCCATCGAGCATCTATGGGAAATTCTAGTTCTAGATCAGAATTTTCGAAGCGTTCCGATTTATATACGATAAAAATAACTCGATAAACGTTCTCAAACAAGAATGGGACTACATTTTTTAGTTCAATAAAAGCATATTTTGGATGAATCCATGCAAAAAAGACTCGAAGCAATTATTCAAGCTAAGGTATTAATTATAAAATCCTAACTTTTTTTAGCCTTTGAGATGACATGCATAGCACGAAAACAAACACCACAACAAGGTGCATTATTAATGTTAAACACATTTTATATTTCGTACGTGATTTTTCATGTAAATTTAACTTTGATAGAGTACATTGTGCTCTGTTGTGTACATCTAACGACTTCATGTGCCCATTCGTTTTGCGTCGGCTTCTTCAGACCGTCGGTGCACGTCTACTTTCTGCGCTCGCTCTTCGCAACACTGTAACTATTCGTCTGAAGAATTCTGGTTGGCGGTCACTGGTTATGCTCTAACGATTCTTCAACCCCACCTCCTCCCAGGCGAGCATTTTGCGATCGTTAATCGTACTTTAGTAAACCGCACGACACCGCGGCCGGATTGTTGCCGGATTCATCGATCCGGCGCTAATTGAGCCGTTGGGAAAGCCGATCGAATGTTTTGCCTTTTCGAGTTCTCGCCGGACGGGAATCGATGGATAAGTGAACTTTACGCACACATCGAACCCTACACACAAGTTAAGTTTTATTTATGCACACCCCCCTCCCCCAAATGGTCAGTTGTCTCAAAATACTACATCATGGCAACAAACAACGGTCAACCAATCAAGGAGATACAGAACCCTGCGAGCAATTTTTCTGATTCGAAGTCATAAAAAGGTTATGTTCACCTTATTTGAATACACTTAAAATATGCGATTCATAAAAAAAACACCTTTATTTTCAATTAAACAATTATTTAAAACATTATTATTTTTTTTGAAATATCTGAATATGTTGAAATTCCTTGTTGGAAATAGTTTATTTATTTGAAAACGGGAAATGTGTGAATAAGACCTTATATATAGGCCTCATCAATAACTTGAGAGCGCATGGGATCGTGGGAAATGTATTCAGATTTTTGATTTAGTTTCGACTTCGAAAAGCAGGTATTTTTTTTTGGTTGGATCTTAATATTTTGATCTTCTGGCCGCTAAAGCGGAATAATCTTTGGAGATTTATTATACATATACTGCTGTTTGTAGAAAATGCAACACCATGAAAGAATCATCAGAATCAAATGAAATTTAATGCAGAAACGACTTGTACTGATACAAGTAAATGATGAAATTTTCAAAACAAAAGAAACAAATTAAGCGTCCGAAATCAGTATTTGGTGCAGCCACCATGCGCTGCAATAAGTGCTGCTATACGACGTGGCATGGAGTCAAACAGATGTTGAATATCTGCTTGAGGAAGAGAATTCCATATCGCTTGTATGCGCAACCAAAGTTCGTCTTTGGAAACTGCAGGACGCGGATCACGAGCGAGACGCCGACCAACCATATCCCACACGTGCTCAATAGGCGACATATCCGGTGAATAAGCAGGCCAAGGAAGAAGTTGCATGCGTTGTGCTGAACAGAAGTCTCGAACAGTCCGCGCAACATGTGGGCATGCATTATCCTGCTGAAAGATAGCTCCAGGGATGCCTTGAAGGAAAGGAACGACTTCGGGCTGTAGCACTTCACGGACGTACCTGTTGCTATTGAGATTACCCTCAATTCGTATCAAATTGGATCGTCCATGATACGAAATCGCACCCCAGACCATAACTCCGGGTGTTCGACCACTATGTCGTTCAATAATACACTCAGGAAGGCAGCGTTGACCGGCATAACGTCTAACACGAACACGGCCATCATGGGTCCACAAATTGAAGCGTGATTCATCTGAAAAGACAACTTGGTGCCAATCAGCTCGCCTGTCTCTGTGCTCAAGAGCCCACTGCCGACGCAGCCGTCGATGATTCGCCGTGAGGGGAATCCTGTATAAAGGCACCCTTGCACGCAATCCACGGCGCAGCAGACGACGACGAATTGACGAAGCCGACAATTGTACACCTGTAGCAGTAGACCAACGTGCTGCCAGCTGCCTGGAGGAAGCTGTGCGATCATTCACCGCCATGCGGAGCAGGTGTCGATCATCGCGCTCTGACGTCACCTTCTGTCGTCCAGTGCCTGTTTTTCGAGTTGTTCGGTGCTCGTCGGTCCACTGCTTCCAAACTCGCATCACTGTGGAACTGTTCCGCTGCATACGAGCTGCTATTGCGCGATAGGAAAATCCTCCTTCTCGAAGGCCGATTATCCTCCCTCGTTCAAACTCCGTAAGTTGCTTGAATTTCTTATTCTTCCGTCGTGGAGGCATACTCAGGTCTCACTAAACGTTTGCCACTAACAAATAATCATAGACTTTTTTCAACGTCCCGCTACAGCACTTTATTTATACGCTTTCAGCATCAATTCAGAGGGCGCTGCGCGCGCCGCGCACGCGCGATGGCTCTGAAACTTTATTAATTTGCATAATATCCTATAATTGACATTTGCTGCGAATTTCATTTGATTCTGATGATTCCTTCATGGTGTTGCATTTTCTACAAACAGCAGTTTATAAATATAATTTGTAAATAGTTTTATGTGTACAATCGGCGAATGAAATAAATATAATATAAAGAAATCGCTATCCCACGATTATTGACCTTTGGATTACTATTCACTACATTCTTACTTCTTTTATATATTTTAAGATTTTTAAACAACATTTTTTTTTCAATTCTTTAAAAGTATTTCGCCCAATTCTGAGCATGGGTGAAGTTACACTAGAGTTCTTTATAGTTTTAAAATCTTTTTCTCTTCTATCAGACATATCGAAAAACAGTAAAATATCCACCCCCCTCTGTTCCTAATTTTATGGTTTTCTATAAAAACTATTTATATCTGCTTATTCTACGCGTAGAATTACCAAAAAGGTTATGTAAAGCAGAAATAATTTCAAAACTTTCATTAGCTACAAAAACCTCTTGGCATTTTAAATACAGGACTGTAATGAAAAATAAGATTATGAAAAACGAAGGAAAAGCAATTTCAAATTTTGATCGTCGATCAAATGATTGGACGCATTTTTAAAGAAAATTAAAATAACTCGCTAATAATAATGTAATAATAATGTATGCAGAACTATGAAATTTTGTACATATATTTAAATCAGTCATGCAATTAAAATAAGACAGTAAAATATTTTTCAAAACTTGGGTTATTTTTGAGTATTGTGTTCCCGCAATCAAATTCGAAAATAACAATCATTTAATTTTTTTCTAAGGAAAAGCTACTAATTGTAATATTTTTCTTTACCTCATTTCAATAAAGTTCTGTTATAAATTGGGTGATTTGATAGAGATATTGATTCCCATGATCGAGATATAGTATTGTTTAGGTTATTCTTGTTTTTCTGGACGCATTTGACGAAATAAGAACATGTCCATACACACTAAAAGAAAATTTAATTTTGGAGGAATTTAATGTGAAAGATTTATTTTACAAAACACTTGAGTTCGTTTTCAGCGCAAACCCGCTCATTTTGATTGATTGTTTTATGAACATCACACTTAAGCAACACGAGGGCTATCGGCCACCGATCTCGTAATTTTGAACCTCGATCAGGGAACGAAATCAGCACTACTTTGCTTAAAGTTTATTTAAGTTCTTGCCTTTTCGTTAAGTGTAATGTTCGCTATCTCACGCAAGATTTTGTTTTATATTCGAGTATAATTAGTCTCAATATCTTCACATGGGTTGGTTGGTTTTATTAACTTCGCATTGGAAGCAACACGAGGGCTGTTGGCGACGGACCTCGTAATTTCTTTTACAAGGGAATGAAATATAAGACCTTTGCTTCACGTGTATAATGGAAAAACTGAGGGTTGATTCTGTTTCTGTAAATAAAGCGTACGGTGTATTTAATTTATAAGAAAAGGTCAGTCATCATTTTTTTATTCGCTTATAAAATCAGACAACAAAGCAAAATGATATGCAATTACCATTCAAAGAACGTCATTAAATTGAATGGACAGAGTGTTCTATACCTCGCACTCCCTACATCCTAAATCTCTAAGAATTTTCCAACCTTTAGGAAAAAAGTTAAGAGGGGAAGTCGGGAATGATGGGCAAGGAAGTGAAACAACATTTCGTTCACAGGCCGTTGGAAATGCTTCTGATTTTGCAATCGAACCTCAGTCAAGTGATGAGGACGACACCTGTACAGGCATAACACTCTCCAAACTCCCACATCCTCTCAATGTGAGGACTTTTATCTCCACAGATTTCACGAGTATCAGCTCCGCTACACGACACGAAATCGACTACAAGAAGCGTTAAATCAGTCTTGCACAAATCTTAAATGAACATAATTTTTGTTTTTAAGTCTATTGAAACATTGCAATACTTTTTATTTTAATTAGAAGACAAGAAAGTGCTTACTTTGGGTACTCCTCCCGCTCGGATGTCGTTCACCTGGGATAACTCGAGGGCCTGGCCGTCCTAGGAAAAAAGAAGGAAAAACTCACTCGAAGAATTGTCTTAATTTGATATACCAATACAAATCTGGAGAACATCACAATTTAAAATACAATATAAAATTCAAGGAATAAGCGTAGCTTTTTTCATATTAACGAAGTAAACATTGGTGTCCAAAAGTTGCGCAAAATTCGATAAACGTGAAAAAAAATGTAGGTAAACACCGGTGACTTTGTTCAAAATAGTTTGTATAGAATCATCTGTTTAAGGTGAAACTTTATGTAGAACATTTCCGTTCACATCTTCAAGCACATTGCACTTGCGCAATCGAACAAACTAACCGGATTCAAAAAGGTTTCACGCAATTTTGAGCAAACAAACGTTAGTAACAGGTAAACAGAGCAAATGATAGCACCGAGACGATAAATAGACATGTCTGCGAAAAGAATCATTGAAATGCTCGAAACCGAACGATCACAAATCGAAGTGGCTCGAATTCGGAATGTAGCCTCAGAATGTGATATCAAGACTGGGTCAGAGGTTTCAAAGTTCGGGAAAGATGAACCGGCGATCATTATCAGGGTGGTAAATAATCACAATTGCTCGACAGGATCGATATCTGGTAATAACTGTATTTCGTAAGAGGGACAGTTGTGTCAGAGAACTGGGTTCAGCTCTCACAGTCGAGTTTCCATTCAATTTGCTTTCAAGAGACTCAGCCCTGTTCGTAATTTTCTTACATCTACGCATAAATGTGCTCATTTAAACTGGGGTTTGGATCATCAGTGCTGGAGTTTGGGACAGTGAGCCAATGTGATGTTTAGTGACGAAATTCGCATTAGTCTGATTACTGATTCACACTGGCTAAGAACGTGGAACTCATTTCAGTCAAGGGGAGACATGGTGAAAAAAAGCATCAGCTAAAAGGCCAACACAGACCTCCATATCTTTGAGACGGTGTCTGTGACTGCTAAAAGATACAGAGATGAAGTTCTTGAGCAATATGTTTGACTGTTTTGAGGCACTGTCAGTCTTGACTTCATTTTTATTGATGAAAACGCGGCTTGTCACCATGTGAGTTTGGATTATGGAAAATATTCAGCACAGGTCGTGGCCAGTTCATTCACCTGATCTGAACCCTATCAAGTGTGTGGGCGATATGTTCGGGGATTTACACCTTATTAAACTATAATCCCTTATTCTTTTTATTTCATTTGTTTTTCACTTAAAAAAGTGGGAACAACTCTTATATCTAATTTTCTTTCCTACTGTTTATTTGGATAAAAAGTGATTAGTATCGTACTTTTGCATTGGTTTATTATTTTACAACTGCTTTGCACTCGCATATTGCATTTCCCGCCATTCCAACTTAGAATTCCTTCATTATTTACATAATTACCAATTATGTTTAACTTACGGACATCTGTGAAAGTCAAAGATAAATTTGAATTTATATTTTTTTGTTAATTTTACATCAATTAGAAATTATTTGGAAACTCATTATAAAGTTAGTCATTTGAATGCTTTTCCCTTTTTTTTCTATTTTTCTATATAGATTTATTTTTTATACAATATTTAACTGTCTTTTATAGTATGTGATGCATACTGTATGTCTTTGTCTACTCCTCAATTTTTATTGATAAAAATATCTTTTTTAAATATAAATTATCCCCCATTTAAAATCATTTTTGCTATTTACTTTCACTTTATCATTGCCATGTGAAATTTTTTCCATCTTTCGGAAAGGTTTTCAAGCTTGACATGATTTTTTTAAAAAAAATAATTTTATTCAATAACATATCATTTGACATTGTTTTCATGCAATTTTCACTGATTTAAACTATGATAAACAACATAAAATGTTTTTGTTGGGAGTCTGAAAAAAGATATTAATGATCCATTTTGCTTTTTGGCTTTCAGCGCAACTAATATACATTGCCACAAAAAATGGCGACATTCTTAACTTGACATTTGTCTCTCTGCAACATAATCCTACTAAATGAGCCAGTATTGACACTGAAAATATGCAACGTATGCTTAAAACTCTGGGGTAGCATCCATTTTTTTTTTTTTCAAAACTAGATAATTTCTGTTACTAATTGCAGTTCCGGTACGAGTGTGTTGCCAAAAAGAAAATTTTCGAAACAAACAACCACTTGTTCTCTGTGAAGTACGAGTTTAAATGAAATCTGATGCCTCAGAAATCTATTTTGAAAAGTTTATTATTTCTTTGCAGCTCCCTCTTTCTTTTTACCACTATGCTCTTTCGAACAACCTTCGATGGAGAGGCATCTAAAAATACAAATAACCTTTTGTGGTCGCCTTTGTTGCTATTCTGTTGTCCTAAATGAGACAGTTCGCATTTGTTTGTTTGCAAGATTATGCCGTAATTGACTTAAGATTTAAATATTTAAAAAAAAAATGTTTTTTTCTCTATCATAACTTGCTGTCATTTTTGCACTAAAAGCTATTGATCAGAATGATCGAGCGCCCTCAATACTTTGTAAATTATTTTAAGTACTCGTTTGTTAAATCGTGTTTAAATAAAAGATATCATAAATTTTTTGACGGTGTGTATATCACAAATTCAATAAAAGCGATTAGTATATCTGCAAAAATGTAAAGAAAATAAAGAAGGAAAATAACTAAGCCTAAAATATTTGAAGTAATAAATGTTGTACATTAATAATTTATGCATTACGGTATTCTAAAATATATTATATTTGGTGTATTTTTAATTGTGTGTATTATTATTCTATAACCTTTCCTAAATTCCAAAATTTTAAAAAAATTCTTAAAAAACTTATAATTCTATAAATCGTTTTTAATAATTTTCTATGACCTTCAACTATTCCACCTTCTCTACTTTTAAGTCATTTTTTTCATTTTAAAAACATTTTTTAAGATTCTAGATTCCATTTACTGGAAATTTTGTAATCTGAAAGAATTGTAAAAACATTTTTAAATACCATTATAGTTAAAATAACTTTTTGTAGAACAATATTATATATTATAAATACAACTAATATTCATAATTGCCTAATGTTATGATTCAAGGTTTTAATAAAATGAAAAAATAGTAAGAATAACAGTAAATATAAGACAAAATTGTAAAAATAAGATAAAAAGGCTGTTTAAATAAAATCTAAACATGATCCTGTTATTTATTTTTGACGTTTATGACTTAATATAACCGTAGATCAGAGGTAAATGGCCCGATGACCATTTTTAAAAATAGAAATCAGTGAAGTCTTAAAACACTTAATAAGGCTTAAGAAAGGTGTTATATCATTTAAAAGCTACTAGATCACAAAACAAGGGCTTATTAAAAATATTTATTGACAAGTAAGCTGTAAATAAAGAGAGAGAAAGAGAGATAAACACACTCAAGAAAACCTCTTTAAGCTGCTCTCCTGTAAGAGTTCAAAGATGGACCGAGTGCCCGGTACAACAGGCAAACAGATATATTTTTCTATTTTTCTTTCATATAGGTTACAACATTAAATTAATTGTATATGAAGCCCATATTAAAAGTAAAATGTAATATTATTATTATTATTTTTATGTTTCTCCATTAAAATGTAATTCTCGAAGACTTTATTTTTTAACTTTTTTCGCGTGAAGCAAAAACAAGCGCAAGCTTAAATAAACTTCTTCAAACCCCTTTTTCTGAAGGGCTTAAACATTATATATTTGTATTTTACATATGTGTGCATTAATTTTAACGTGCATTAATCAATAAAACTTTCCCAAATCCCGAGTACAGTGAATTCTTTTCTCGGCATCTTCCATAACGAGGCACAGATCCAGCCGTTAGGTTTTGGATAATTTCTTGCGGATTCGGGAGTTTGATGACCTTGACCTGCAGGTCGTATAACACAGCGCTGCTCGCGTTTTCGCCCAGTGTTATAATAGCCGTCATGCAGTGCATTTCAGTACAATGTGTCTTACACATCGCGTTTGTGTAGTATTGCAATTGTGAAATTGTTGTGTGCACTGTGCAGTACAATGTTCTCGAAGACCAGCAGAGCTAATTAAACTAAGTAGCGCTTCAAGTGCTAATAAAACTAACAAGCCTAAGAAGGTGACAAAAGTAGCTATACTATTTATTTTAATTATCATTCTCTGTATTATCATTACACCAAATGTAGTGATAATTACAACTGTTAATTATTATTACACTTAGTACATATTTATGTTGTCTTCACAGGTTCAGAATGTGTTAAGCTCATTAATTACATATATTAATCGTCTGACTTTTCACCTACAGTGATTTATATTCGGCACGCGCGTTTAAATGCATTCCCGCTCGTGAATCCGACTCCAATTTACCAAGGCCGTGGTCCCGAACGAGTTAGATTAACAGGCGTTTACTATAATAGCATTCCTGACGGTTCATAGCTTAAATGAAGAGACATTTTTTTAAAATAAGAAATAAAGTCTGATTCACTGAAATAAAAAAAAAAAAATAATTAAGAATTAAAAATGAATATCAAACGTGTAAATCGCTAAGATATTAACAAATTCCCTTTAATCTGAAGCGGATGAAAATGTTTCGAAATTGAATTTTTACCCATTATTTATTTGATCTCAGATATACAGGGTTATTAAAAAAATCACTCGATTTCAAAATGCTGTATTTTCATAAGTAAATAACTCAGAATGATAAATAATACAAGGCTCAAAGGGAAAATATGGAAGTTTCTTTGCAAGTGTTCGATATAACTTGCTTTAGTTACACGTATAATACAATTCGATACTTAAATTCTCGCAAACACGCTGTAAAGTGTCAGTGGTAATTGAGTGTTCAGCAGCTGAAAATTTGTTGTTCAAGTTCACCTACATTAAAGGGTAATGGTGGCGCACTTTATCTTTTGCAAATATCCAAAGGAAGAAACCGTATGGGGCCATATCAGGTGATTTGGGTGGCCAGCTGTGTAACATCGAGTCATTTAGTCTTCTGCGATTGATCCAACTGCGAGGTAGCTTCCACGAAAGTTTCCAAAACAGCTCTCTTGAAATAGCTTCCCGTAGATCAAATAAAGGCCACCTAGTGTTCCAAATGTGAGACTTCCACTGTTTTCTTATGTGTTACTTATCATTCTGTGTCGTTTTTTTTGAAAATAGGGAATTTAAAAATCGAATGATACATTTTGCATAATTCTGTTTTCAAAGAAATTGAATGCTCGTTAATATAAACCTTTCTAGAGTGCAACAGTGCAAAGGTATGATGGTTTTATACTTAGAAACATTTTTTTTCTTAGAGTTTGTTCTTTTCTATAAAATATTAAAGGCAAAACCTTTAGATGCGCTTAAAATGAGATTGATATTTTTTCATTCATATCTCTCTGTCTTAATTATTTAAGTGTCGAAGAAGTTTTTGAAAAGGAGAGATGCATTTCTTTAATATAAAAACCTTACCCTTCCTTCACTTTTCCAGTAGATGAAAAAGCCATATTCGTCAACCTTGAACAAGGCGTTTGGTTCATAGGCTGCTTGTTCTTTTTCCTGAAACAAAGAACGAAAATATTAGCGACAAATTGTATGAAACATGCCACAGAATTGATATGAAATAAATTCAGAATCCGCATTCAACAAACGCCTCTCATCAAAGAGGACTGCCTTGATTGTTTTCCTTAGAAAAGTTGATAATGTGCATCGACCATAACTCACACAAAATCATAATTTAAGAATCAATAAAAAAAACCCCTGTAATTCCGTTATTATTTGAAATGTAGTATATGCTTTTACTACTAATGTAACGGAATTATTATAATAGGCGACAGCCTTAGATTTTTCTGAGTGTTTAATTAAGTGTTATCGCTCAAGAAACGGTAGAAATAATACAAGTGGTTGAAAACAGTAGACTGTATTATACACTGCTGGCTATTAAAATTGCAACACCATGAATGAAAGCAAATACAAAAAAAATATTAATCATACGTAAACAATATGGCATGATGACAAAATGATTTATTTGCAAGCAGTTTGGGGGCTTAGAGGGGTGCGAAATTAGTAGAAACAGTTGCCACCCTTGGCAGCTAAAACGGCCCTTACTCGCTTGGACATGGAGTCGAACTGGGTTTGGATGACAGAAACGGGTGACTCATAACATGCTACTTCATATTCATAACATGTTCTATGCCCCGCTTCATCAACTGTATTAGCTGGAGAAGAGTTGCGGGCCAATCTCTCAGAAACCCATGACCAGATGTTTTCAATGGGTGATGGATTTGGAGACCGTGCAGTGCAGGGCAACTATCGAATACCCTGTGTATCGAGGAAGGTTAGAACTTGACGTGCAACTTGTGGTCTTGCATTATCTGGTTGGAAGTTGTCGTTTGGCAGGCCTCGCAGATAGGACACAACCACTGAACGTCAGTAATTTACCGATCTGCATTCAAATTACCGTCGATCCGAACTAGAGGTATGAGTCTCCTGTACCCAATAGCTGCCTGAGCCCTCATACCAGATTCAGATCCAGAAATTAAATTTAAAGAAAGAAAAGCACTCAAAAAACTGGATATAAATCTTTAAGAACCAAAAGCTGAAGTAACTAAAGTGAAAAAATTATTAAAAATGTAAAAGAAAAAAAACCTAAAGCTAAATATTTTTCAAGTACAACTCACCACGTGTATTAAAACTTCATACATGTCAAACAAAGAAATACTCACGAAATTTGAAATATATACTTGTAGAATTTAAACAATTTAAATTCACACACACACGCGCGTGTGTAACAGTTAATGAAGATTTCATTGTTTCAGTTCTTGAGAAACAATTTACGGTGGAATAAAAGTGAAGGACACAGCTCCCTCTGCGGAAAATGTATCGTGGCACCAGGAAGCTTACGGAGAAAGAGAGATTGAAATAAATCGTATTCTCATTTACAGTTTATTAATGCGAAAATAAAAGCCTTTATTGGCTTCTTGAATTATACAGGACGACATGAATGTTTGAAAGGGTTAATGAATCAATTAACAATTTGTGAGTAGTAAAAAAAAAAACGAATAAAGAGCGCTCGTAAAATATAACCGGTGGAGAAGTACTATAAATTTGTTTGATTTATTAGATTCCATTCGATATAATAACGGAGTTACAATTTCAAATGATTCTCAGAAAGGAAAAAAAGCGTTGGATTAAGAAATGCTGTAATGCTTAGTTCTTCCCGAAACTTCCCTTAACCTGGGGTTACTCTTTGACTTTATACTTAAAATTCCAACTCTTACCGAACCAAATTGAAACAGCAAATTAGATGAAAATAAGAAGAGTAATGAATGGAATTGAAGATAGATATAAAAAAAAAAAGCAAAATAGAATTGAAAAGAACAGGAGACAGATGATAATGAGAAGCCGGTGGATGTTTGAAAGTTCATAATTGGAGTGAATTGCTGTAGCGTATTGTCTGTGATTGAATAACTGAAATCGATTAGAATTGAAAACAAGCGACATCAGAAGAAACAATGGGTTGAAAGAAGATGGTTAGAACAAGCGACATCAAGAGCCGAGAAGTGCCTCACTCTAAGCGAGGTAACTCGTAAGCTAAGACTTCGTTGTTTATTTTTAAGTTCTGATTTTGAAGCGTTGAAGATTATTTGAGAGAGCCTAATCTGTGAAGAAACCTAATAAACCATAGTTGTATATTTCTGATATGTTTTCGATTGGTATCGACTATTTAATTAAATTTTAAAATGTTAGTAGATTTTAATAATGAGGAGGACTAAATGTAGAAAAGATTACAAATTTCTTTTTTTTTTTTACATTTTTGTTGGCCCGGCTTCGCTTCATCCATCAGAAATCAATTAATACGAATGTGGAGCAGAGTCGTCACGTGTCTTCGACTAAATATTAAAAACTAAAGAAGGATCCTAGAGTCAGGAACATTTTCATATTCAATTTCGGCTGCATATAATCTCTTGATACTAAACGCAGAATGCTAAATTTCTCTCCCTTCCAACTTCAAACTCTTCGTTGCTTTCAAAATCTTTCAAAATCTGCTATTTCATCGCTACTATTCTTTTCGCTTCGGTTTAGCAATACCGATTAACATTGTGACGTTGGGCTATTCGCGATTTTCTCTTCACTAACCTCGGGGACTTTTATTGAGATCGATTGCATAAAATCACAATTTCTTACCAATCAAAATGAAACGTGATTATGTTAATTAGATGCCGGTCGAAATAAAATAAAGGGATTCAGATTTCATGATATATTTGTAAAGGGAAATTTAACGATATATATGTAAAGGGAAATTTATAATTTCTTTTGATAAATATTTATACATTACAAATTTTGTTTAGGTGACGTGGCCTATTTTTCACATTTTTGGGTGTTGCAAATGGGTTACGTAAAACAAATAAGGGAGAAACCTCTGTAGAATTATCAAGTTACTAATACGCAAAGATAACAGAGATGACAAGCAGGGAGATTGAACAATTTCTTATATTCATCAAAGGGAAAGAGGAGTTTTGCGGACCAAAACCTAGGGAATGATTAGAACCGAGAAGGACTCACCTCCTCCCACCTGTCGAAGATGCATCCTTTGAGGAGTGCGGGGGGCACGGGCCGTTGCCAGTTGAACTCGTACAGTTTGGTCATGGCTGCTTCAGCATGGCTGCCTCACAGGGATCCTCCCATCTCCTGCAAACACAGAGAACACACATTTGTAAGAATTAGGAAATATTTACTCAAGTTAGAGAAAAAAATTAGGAAACATCTACGCAAATTAGAAAAAATTAGAAAATATTTACGCAAATTAGAAAAAAATTAGAAAATGCTCATTTAATTTCGGAAAATATTAGAAAACATTCACATAAATTAGGAAAAAAAATTAGAAAATATTTACACAAATCAGAAAAATTTGGACAATATTTACACAAATCCTTCAGACTGAAAAATAAAACGTTATTTTTAAATTTTGACAGAGAAATTAAAAGGCGAATTAAATTTTACTATGAAAAAAATAATTTAAAATTCCTAAGAATTCGCATGGTCCATGATTTCAACATTTTGTCTCTAAAATAATCCACCAGTTTTTACATAAATATAGGTGATGATTAGGTAGGTATTTTTATTTTCATAAAATGAAAATAATCTGAAATCTCACCGTCATAACAAAAGAGCGTAAAGTTAATTTTTATTTGATTCAATGCATAATTGAATTGTCTTTGCATACAGATAACCGGAACAAGTTCAAAAGGACGGATTTGCTATTTTCTGGCAAATGTGCACGACCTTTCAAATTGACGAGTTATTGAAAAGCAAGAATCAGACTGGAAAAATAAAATCCCCACTCTCCTATTTAACCGCAGACACGCGTCGGTTTGTTCTATTATAAATACGCAAAATAAGGAAACCTGAATAATTTCTTTGGCGGAAAACAAAGCATGCGCAAATAACCCGGAGTTTGGATGATACAATCGTTAACACGAGAGGGGATTTTACAATCTGTTGTATTATGGCTTCCTCGATGAGCAATCGCTTGTCATATTCCTCTTAGACATTGTGTTGTCATAATTCTTATATTTCCGTTAATGAAATTCATATTAATCTTTTGCTTCGTCAAGACTTCCTGTTTAGAGTACGTGAATACTTTTTCTTTACTTTATGAATATGAATCACTATTTATAGGAAAGAAAAAAGTCCCAGTTTGAAGTATTTTTTATAAAAAAATTGTTTACAAGCGAGATTAGTTGTACGTTCAACCATTTTGTATGGATCAAATTTTGTGAATTACTCATATTTTTCTAGAGTAAGTGTTTTCCGTAACACTAAAAAATAATGTCGAGAGAGTGTAAACATAAACGCGGAAGGATTTCGCGGAAGGAAGGCGATCGAGGAGGAGCTCAATTTTATCGAACGAATTCGAAAAAAGGAAAGACAAGCAGAACTTAATCTATCTGAGTTTACACAAGGAAAATGGTTAAAAAAATGAAGATGAACTTCCTCAGTTAGTTGCAAACGCTGATACTGATAAAGAGACAATGGTTAGGACATCGGAAAACACTAATCAGGACAAATGTCAGCTTTTTTTTTCTCTCAATTCATATTAATACTGCAATTCGCGGTTCACTTAAAACGCAGTTTTGTAACCATAAAGCCCAACTACCCCGTGTTAATGGGGTCAGGTTGTACTTCTAGAGATTAATTTTATTTCTTTCACTCTATAAAATTAATTGTATAAGCGTCTAATGTGTAACATTGAGATAAAAGTAATTTTGATTTTGTAAACAATAGTATATTTAGGGAATAGGATTTTTTTTTTTTTTTTTTTTTTTTGTCGATTGTACACACGCATTGCTAAAGGTGGGAAGAAAATCTTCCATGAAATGCATGTATGTGTATATAATTATTATACAAGGGAGATTGTTATAATGAGTGGTAACAATACTGATAGAAAGAATAATGAATACTTATATTGATAATAATAAGTAATATGATCTTTAATCCTAGATAATTAAATTTAAATCAGTGTACTGTGTAATTAATTCTTCCACTCATAGATTACGAATTAAAAACAAGTTTACTTTGTTTATTTATTTTGCAGCGACTTTATTCAACATAAACGCAGAGGTTAAAACGCCTTAATATCTAGCCCTACAGGGACGTAAACTGCTAACTGTAAGTTTTAACTGCTACAAGAAATAACAGATATATGTGAATAAAATTTATTCTGCACAGTGATTGATCCTTATGTATATAATATTGTTGATTACAGCCCTTCACGGTGATTTGTCTGGTGTCAGGAAGTCGTAGATTGAAGTCATCCATAATGTGGAGCACATTGAGTTCAATCGGCCGAGTTCTACATTAAGGGTCTTCGAAGAATCAAAAATACTGAGCGAATCGTATTACTCTGGAGGGTGATTATGTAGAAACATCCTAAAGAATAATAAATAAAAATTACGCTTTTATCTCGTTTATTTTTGTAATAAATAAGAGTTTACTATACACACAGAAGATTATAAGGAACATTTTTATAAACTGCACGTTACTTCAATCTACGGTTTTCTGAAGCCAAACAAATCAACGCGTGCAGCTGTAATCAAAACTATTATGTACATAAGGATCAATTACACAGAATAAATTTTATACCAATATCTCGGTTATTTCTTATTAATGATTAAACTTTAACAATATTCTTGTATAAAGCTGATTTACATAAGCTACAAGTTGAAGCTCTTCAATCAAACCTTAGTACAGTAAAAGGAAAGTAGATTCTAGCGAATCCGGTACCACTTAGCTGATATTCCCGTCACTTGGTCGGGATCCCCAACGGTAGGGTAATTGTCTATTGAATAGTTCTAATGTTGAACTAGTTCACTAACAAGAGAAAATAAAAACAGAAAAAAAATAGCTTTAAACTTTTAGTTTCGATTTTTTATCGACTCGAAGTTAAAGTAAATTATTTAAATCGATGGCAAAATAAAGACAAAGAAAAATTCAGTTAGAAACAGAAAACAAAATAGGGAAGCTTCCTTTCTGTCAATTTGTTGGAACTGCTTAGCATAATTTGCAAAATAATTTGCTCGACGTATCCTTTTTTGGATTCTGTTTTAGTCTTTTCAGAATAAAAAAGAAACGTATCGTCATGTTTGCTAGCAGTAGCGGCAATGCGTTCCGGTGAAATGGAAAGGTCAAACAGAGCATTAGTTGAGAGCCTTGAACGTCCATTGTCTTTTAATTGACAAAATATGTTTAAAGGATACCTCCTCGTTGAAGGAAAATAACCGTAGAAAACTATTATGGGTTGCGGAATGTTAATTATATTCAGTAGTAGATGAAACTATCAAATGTGAAACCTATGCAGGAAAAGTCTAGTTAAATGCTCAAATATCAATTAAAATAGTTCCTTGTATTTGCAATTTCGTGGAAATAAACTATTCATTTATTCAACAAACATCAACTGCCATTTTAAATGTGAGAAAAGGCACAAATTCAATGTAGCTGTAAAAAGTTAGGAAGCTCTTTATTACTCATCAAATAATAATTCAATAATAAACAAGGTTTCATACTTTGATTTCGATAGGACAGGGATGGTTAAATTATTATTTGTTAAAATAATCTGAATGTTATTTAATTTTGGATGATTTTATTTGTATACTCCCCAACCGTTTTTTGCTACTCGTATCGTTACAATCAATCGTTGTCTCACACACAATAATGTATACTAATATTGTAAATAACTATTGCGTATTAATATTTATTAATTAATATTGTAGATAAAATAATGTGCGTAATATACAGGTTTTATATCTATACACCCACACATACATACATTTATTATTATTATTATAAAAATTTTATATTATTCTTAAAATTTTTGCTATTGTAATGCTTGTTTTTTTATTTATTTGAATTTTGTTTAAGTGGTTCATATGGTTGTATAATTTTTATTTTCAGCTGATGGTTGTTGTCTTTGAATAGTGTTGACACCATTTATGATGACGTGTCATTGGTATTTTTCACATTTATGTCTTTTACATGTTTATGTTCTGTTTAATTAATTTGTATTTGAGATTTTATGTTTAGTTATTACGTTTTTTTAAATTTTATTGGTTTTAAAATTTTTTAGATTTATGTATATTTTGGCTGTTTGCAGTTTAATTGTATTTGATTCAATATTTGTAATAAGTTTACTTTCTTCTCTTTTATTGGGTCGATTTTCTGAATTTTGCTGATTTTTGGTTTAATACCATATTTTATTATAATGCATTCACTGAAGTGTGATGGTAATAACGTTACAAACACACTTTATTCAATTCAAAAGTGTGGAACAGGATTAATTACATTTTTTCTATTATTCTAAATTTTTTCTTTTAATTCACTGGGTTTTCAGTTACTTAATAGATTTTTTTTTTGTTTTTAAGCTTTAGTTCGTGTTATTAATTATAATAATTTTTATACGAGTTATATTAATTCTACTTTAGTTTCTTAATGATCTCTTTAAATATGTAGTTTCTTATATATATATATATATAAAAAAAACCAGTTATCAGAAAAAAGCGAGGATGAACTGAAATAGGTGATATGGGAATGAAAGGGAAAAAAAAAAGAATGCATCCGCGTTTAGATGAAACAGAGACACGCACCCACAGTCTCATTATAGACTTTCAAACACCCGGGAATCAAAATGTAACCTTCGCAAGCATGAAACTGTTAAATCTCTTTCAAAAACAAACCGCGCAGCTGTCTTCAAAAGTCGACAGCTGCGTTTCAGAAGCGATTCTCATTAGGACGTTCATTAAAAGCCAGGTAAGGAAACGGGAAAAAAGACAGAATTCGTCATGAAGCATGATGAATGCCTTTTACACAAAGCAGGAAAACGCATTCGGAATGTCTTTTGTTGGCGACATGTGTCCGAGAAGTCGCTTTCGGAGAAAGGGTTTCATTCGGCGGAAGGTGTTTGCAGAATCTCGTGAATGGCTTCGCTCCTTTTTTTTTTTTTTTTTTTTTTTTCCCTTCTGTTTTGGAAAACTTCCTCGAAAAAGGACGAGATTTATTTTCTCAAGGGAGTGAATAATAGTTGAAAGAGGAACTTCGGAGAGTCATTTTGAAAGATTTTTGTAGTTTTTATTATGATCCTGGACATGCCCATTTTAATTACATTAATTATTAAATTAGAATAAATGACAGTGATTAAATATATTTTTATCGTTTTGAGAGCTTTCAATTCCGCGTAATAATGAAATTGAACTTAATTAATAGAACTCAACTAATTTAGTGTTCATGTTTTTACGAGTACCTAAAACTATATACAGAAGAGGAAGCTTTCTAAAGATTATTAAATAAATATTTATAATGGAATTAAGAATTCATTCAGAATACAAATGTTTACCTTTAGTAAGAAATGGAATCTCCCCCCCCCCCCAAAAAAAAAAAAAAAAAAGAACATTTAAAATGTTCCAGTGGTACTTAAAATGTTTTTAACCATGTTGGTTGACGCGGTAGCCTAGTGATTATGGTCACGAACTAGCAGACGGACTGTTTCCTTCGAGTCGTGGGTTCAAGTCCTAGACCCGCTAATAGCGGAGCTGATGCATCTATCCTCTCCATAGTGAGGAACTTTGGAAAGAAAAGTCCTCATCAATTTGACCGATGTTTAAAATTACTCGCCAACAGCCCTTTTGCGATGTTAATATACAATTAATCAAGAACAACGAAGATTAAACATTTTTCAAAATATATTTGAGAGTGGGAGGACCATTTTACAAGCTTAAAGTGCAACATTGAACATTATTCAATTATTCTCAACTTGTTTCGTTTTTTGAAGATTGAACGTCTTCGGAGAATTATATTATTTTCCAAACGACTTCGTAACATGTGTTTTTCAAAAATTTAATTTATGACGGAAAATGAAATGTGTCAAATATTACTGTCTTTATCCAACACAAAGTAAGTATTCTGGGGGAAGAATTTTTTACATAAATAATTGAATTAAATTGGTACGAATTTTTAAGGTCTGTAGCCAAAGCAGCGAAAAAGTCATTATGTTATTCTAACATGAAGAAAAGGAAGAAAAACACACATATTTTCTTTTTAAAACAAATTTCATGCTGGAATGAATTTCCAGTTGGAATGATATAAAAGATAGAAAAGCATATAAATGAAGAGCTTCGTATTCACGCGTAATTTTCACGTTTTTAGATTTAATCGCAAGAGAGTCTTATGACAAATAAAGAAAGCAATGTAATTTTTCTAAGTCATGCTCTAGATAAGTAATATTCGATGACGAACTTTTTTTCTAGCTTCATATTTACATTTTTATTCTTTATGAGACAGGTGTACTGTATTGCAGACAATTAATAAAGATGACTTGTTTTCAGGACATCACATTTATTTGAGCACATCTTTCAAACATAAATTATATTCACAATTTTCACAAGCACAATTTTTCAACGTTCGTTTTTAAATCTTGGAACCAAACTCAATTCTATTTTTATGTTCGTTGCCAGTAAATTTTTTAAAAAACAAAAATATGATCTGGTGTTGCCAATAGCATAATTTTATCTCTTTGTAACAACTTTAAACATTTAAAAAAATATATCTTAATAAAGAATATTGAAAAAAGTATCACTTTAAGTTTGAATTGTTTGCTTTTAAAAGTTGAATAGATAATATTTTTAAAAAGATATCACATTAAGTTTAAATCGCTTGTTTTTAAAAAGTGAATATATCACACAGGGAAGATATCATCACCACTCAAAACGAAAGCACCCTTTGACAGCACTTAAGGCTTTCACGAAGATTCTCGCAAAAAAAGGCTGTTTGAATTCACTTATTTTGCATGAGTAGACAAACAGTGTACCTCAGAAAGGGTAACGAGGCAACCATTGCAGGAAACTTTGTTTCGTGTTGGTATCACACGTGCAAAGGTAACAATTTAATCAGGGCTGTTCCTGGTGGTAGTGTCGGTAGTGGAAATTTTGCCCCCGCGTACGGGCTCGCATATCCTCCAGGAAAGTGCCCGAGTATAATGGAAGTTAAATATTAGAGCTCCGGCTTGCAGATTTTTCCTTGTGCTTCTATATTATTATACATAAAGCATATTACATGTGCAAAAATGATTTAGTTATGTCAGGCAATATAAACAAGCGATTGTTTATTACCGTTGCACTGAGAAGCAACTCGAGGTATATTGAGAACGGATCTTGTAATTTTGAGCCCCAGTCAAGTGACGAGGACGATACCTGAGGGACATTTTCTTCTCCAAACTTCCACACTAAGCGAATGGGAGGACTTGGAACTTAGACAGATTTAACGTGCATCAACCCCTCTACACGGTGGGTATTTAACTGCATCATAGCTCGAACTCACGAATCGACGATAACCCGGCTCGAGCTCGCGACTATGACCACTAGGCTACCGCGGCCAAAGCAAAAGATAAAGGTCTTCACAATACCTCAAAACAAACAATAAAGCATAAACACTAATATCTTATATATAATTTCATAGTTAAAATAAACAAAAGGTTTCACAAAATGAAAGGAAATTAATAGAAAAGTTTTATTATAAAAGTTATAATGATGTGTATTAATATATTAGTCTATTGTGTTTGCTATATTAGACAAAAAATATTTGATTACTTATTTACTTGTAATGGCAGCTTTCACTTTATAGGTTACAAACCGCGTTGGGCGCCCCTAAATTTTGCCACCTGCGTGCAGGCCACTGCCCGCATACGCTCCAGGAAAGGGCCCGAGTCTAATGGAAGCTTAATATTAGAGCATTGGATTGCTTGCGCACAATTCGATGTTATTCAGTACCTGAGACCTCGAAATGCCAAAATAAAAGCAAGGCAGAAAATTCTAGCTAAAGTTTAAGTCAACCAGAAGTGGAAAATTATTTTAAATTTTCAAACTTTGTTTCACAAAGTTTCAATTAGGGAGTTTGAAATAAAAACTGCGTAATTAATTTACAAAGTTAAACACATTAATTTAATAGATTTGTTTAGAGGCAAAAATATGTATTTTTACTCTGATATCGATTGGAAGAACGTAATTTTTTATTTTTAAATTTTTTTTGGAAAATGCTTAATGATATCGTAGTCAAATACTATTTTCTTTTCACTTGGATTAATTTCCGAAAGAAAAATTTTAATTTACTACTATTACATCGCCCTATTATTTCTCCACATATTCATGTCTATTTTTCATTTAACATTCGGTTTCGCAAGTCGGACGAAGACTTTAGTCTGGGGAGAAGAATATTTCATCGGCTACAACTATGTAACGGACGAAAAGAGCACATTTGGAAAGGGTTCACAGAGGTGATCACAGACAGATTTGGGATGCTAAAAAAGTTAATTAGATAACATATATGGAGTAGAGATAGAATGGTTATTAAACTTATATCTGTTGATGAGCAAGTTATTACCAGCTTGAATGAAAAATTAAATGCAGCCATTTTTGAAGTCGAAGTTGTATACCGCTTTGTTTCTGATGATGAGGGATTTTTATTAACGTCGCTTCGAGAAGCAACATATTGGCGCTATTGGAGATGTCATTTACTGCCATGGTCGAGTGATGACAAGTGACGTTTCCCCTTCCAAACTTTCACACCATACCTAGACCAGATATAATATGCATCAGCCCCGCTACACGGTGGATCTATAGTGGATTCAGGGCTCGAAACCACGATTCGATGGAACCAACGCCGGCTACCACGGCCACTACAGCTTTATTTCAGAAGACAGCGCACAAATATCGCTTTTTTGTTTTGTTAATATTTTTTTTGTTTCAATTAATGATCGCATGAGGAATTCGATGATTGATTTTCATTTTAAAAGTATTTCTTCCTCCTAATTTACTGGCTTCGCTGAGAGGCCGAGATTTGAAAGGCCGATTAGCCTTGTTATTCTTTTAGTCAGGGCTTTGGAGGAATCTAAACACGATCTCATAATTTCATATGTACAGTGTCGCCCACAAAGCTGGCGTTTTCGAGCTCTCGGTAAACTTGACCCAAATATCGAGGAATGGCTTACATCTTTCAGATGACAAAGAAAAGTAATACATTCGTAATGGGATTCCTTTAGTTCGCAGTGTATTTAAGCTGAGGGCCCGCAAAAACCCATCAAAGTACTGATTCGCGTTTAAGGAAAAAAATGTCTCTCCCACATCAAAAACTCACGAAAAGCCATTACCACCCAAGGAACATGCAGTATCCAACAAATTCTAGCTCTAATTGAATCGAACGACTCCTCCTTTCTCTTGTTTCTGGACAATTTCGCCGCTTTTGTCGAATGCCAGAAAAAGCAACCTGGAAACGAGCGGCAAAAGACAATTCGAACGCTATTTCGTGCTCGTTACGATACCCGAGCCCACGTATTTGTATGTAATCACTTTCCATTCTGCGGATTTCTCACATCAATATATGAATTACTCTTGATGGAAAACAACACAATTTAATAATTAGGAGATTTCTTTAAAAAGGATGAAATTTGTTTGCAATTGCGGGAATGTAATAAGTTTTTTTTTTTACGAAATCAAAAAAGATGTAATTTTCCATTTTAAAATACTGCTTGTAACAGATAAGAAAATCCTTTAAAAGTGTCAAACCAAATAATAATTAATACGAGGATTGTTCAATAAGTTCTTAGAAAATCAAAGAGATGGCGCTCGTAGCAACGAAAATGACTTAAGTTTATCATGACTTTCTGGACAGCTGTCAAAGTCTCAGTTACTCGTATTCGTGATCATGCCTTTCGTACCTCAGCAATTCTTTCTTATAACTTTTCCGGCTGATGAAATAATCCTCGCCTTCTTCAGAGCAGTTTCATCGGAAGTAAACCATTGTTTTGATTTCTGATTAGTTTCCTGAGAAAAACGAGGAATCCATTTATCATGGACGGTAACAACTCGACGCGTCAGCAATCAAATTTTGATTTGGCGGTAAATGACTATGGAACTAAAACTAACCAAAGTTAAGTTTGTTCCTTCTCCGTTTGACAGATGGCAGCACCCATGGTAGCAACAATTTACATTAATGACGCCATTTATCTTCAAACGCAAGTACTTTTTGAACCACCTTCGTATTAGGTGTCTTGAAACTTTGTATAACAACCAATGAATAATTTCCGAATTTAGCTATATGGTGTTATGGCCTATTTGAATAGGTTATTTCAAACCCCATGTAGGTAACACTATTAGAACGTTTCCAGAATCAATAAAAACTTTTTATTACACATTCATTTCCAAGGATCTTTTGTGGCGATTGACCTTTATTATTTAATTCAATGGTCATTGTTCCTTTGATTGTTATTAATTACAAAACTCCAATTGAAGATAAGCAAGAGCAAGATAAAATACTTTATTTTTCCTTGAAGGATAGATAAGGCCACTCTCTCTTGAATCCCAATTAACTCAACAGTCCTGCATTATGATTTAAATATGAAATCTTGATTTAACAAATCACTCGTCCTGATTCAATCAGTTCACAAAAACAGCAGATTTTATCGAAGTGCTTTAACTAGAATCAGCTTCTATCCATAAAAATAATTAAGATGCTTCATTCCAAATTATAAATCTCAAATTAAGGTACCTAATTATATTCTCCGTCATTCTCATTTGGATTATCTTTAACTTCAGCAGTTGGGAAGTCAAATGTTTCAATAGAATGTGAATTCTCTTTCAGATAACTATACAGCTTTAAATTATCTAATTTTTAATAGGTTTTCTTTGTCTGGGTCAATTGTAACTTTGGTTCAAATTTTTAAGAGGTTTTTTTTCACATTTTAAAGTCCTCAATTGAGCTGAAATTTTCTATACACGATTGCTTTGGGTGACGATACGATAATTTAATTTTAATTAACAATAATTAATTGCATAAAACTAATTATTTAAAGAATTAAATTTTATGCCAAGTTTCTCGCCATGTCGCCAAATGGTCGCCTAATCTGTCGCTTAATAATATGTATCTTTTGTTTTAATTTTAATTACACACAGCTCAATTGATTAACACAATGACTAATTGAGCTAAAAATTTTTACACGTATTTATTTTAGATGAAAAATTTAATAAACATCAAATAATAAAATAAATTATTAAAACTAATTATTGAATAAATTCAACTTGCTTCAGCGTTCCCTTTTGCTCTTAAAATTTAAGATACAAAAATTATGTTCGAAAGAAAACCCATGCTAAAAAAACTCGTATTTTACCGGTGTTATTTACTCTTCATTGACACTTTCGATACAGAGGCTTTGGTGATAGGAAATGACGCAGGCGTTGGAAGTTTTTTCATCAACGTATATGAAGGAGCTTTCAAAGATTTCATCAGTCAACTCCTATACTGTAGTGTTTGAACAGGAAGGAAGGAATTGCTCGGGATTTGCTCAGATTGTGGATGTACCTTTAAAGGTGCGTTCTCGACAAAAACTGTATGTCAGGACAAAACTTAACTTGAAGTTGTTTTGTGGAATGACCGATTCATTTCTATAGCTTTATATAACATCTTTTATTTTTTCCGTGATGTCTTTCAAAATTTGTAACGATTATAAAAAAGTATTGGAGCGTTATCATAACGAGAGTGGAAAATGAGACGACTCTCTTCGAAATGAGATGACCGAAATATTTGGAAAACGAGATTCTTTCTTTCTGTAGACATTCTTGCAATGTAGAGAAAATAAGAATATTATTTTGAGTAAACATTTTTGCAATATTTAGAAAATAAGACAACTCTTTTGGCAAACATTCTAGTATTTTATGGAAAATAGAATACTTCTTTTAGGATATTATTCAATGCACCGAATTTGATGCTGTGTCATTTTTTTCACATGAATCTTTATTAAAGAAATGCAAATTACTTTTTTGTGTTTTAATAATGGTTTTCTTTATTGAAGTCATTTTTTAATTCTAAGAGTGTCATAACGTCATAACTTTATTTTTTAAGAACTTTTTTTTTTTTGCAATTTTAGCATTTCATGAACTTTAAAGTTTAAATTATGAAAAAAAAGGTATCTAACTTTTTAATTCTGGTGCATTTAAAGTCGAGAATGTTGGCAGAAACGCTTTGATCAATTTATTCAAAAATCGATTTTAATTTATACGAGAATTTTAATATTAATTAATAAAGTTTATTGCCATACATAATGTTTTTTTTACGTATTTCAAATATATATCATTAACTTATGCTACTGACAGGATATGAGTCTCTTCTCTAAAAGTTTTTGCATCTTTGGAAATAAGTACATAAAAATTCAAAATCTGTAAATTGTAAAGTATAATTTATCAATTTATTTCAAAAATAACACACTGACTCATCTATGTATGTCAACTATAAAATGGGAGTTCACCTTCAACTAACTTTTTTGCCTACTTTATTGTGTTATTCGATTCGAGAACCTCGCCTAGTAATAGAACCATGGCTTATGTAAATCAGTATTGTCATACAGTGAAGTGTAATCAACAGGAATTGAAGAGCTAGAGAGATTGAAGGTGTGAGTGGGATTTCCGATAGGAAGGAAGTTAGCGCACATTCGTCATTGGTACCAGAGGGTGTTGAGGGATCATCTGAAAATTGATCTGTAACTCGGACCCAGTGTACAAGTGTTTATTCCTCAGTCGAATCCATTTACACTGTTCCTGAGATGACATCTCAGTTATAATCTTTGAATAGGAAAGGAATTAATGAGTTGAAATTGCAACTCCTTACTAAACAAGTGAAACGTTTTTTGGTAAATTAGATGAATATTAGAAGAATAGCGTATTAAATTAGAGGGATAGTTATTTATATAAAAGAAATAGAATTTAAAGGAATGAAAAGAGAGACGATAACGACAAGCTGATCGGTGTTTGTAAATTGGAGATAGTTGTAATTAATTAAGTGAATTAATATAATTAAATGGTAGTAACATTGATTAGAAGTGACTCCTCGCTAGAACAATGGGAGTAGAATCTGCTACAATCAAGAAGTATCTTAATCGGTGTTAGTGGGTAAGCTAACACTTTATCGTTTAATTCTCAGCTACGATTAAAGTGCGTTAAGAGGGATTCGAGAGAGAAAGTTATTTTACATATTCTGAGAAGATAAATAGTAAATCGTGTTCTCTTTTTTCTAATTTATCTTCAATTGGAGTTTTGAACTTTGCTATTTAATTTGACTCGAAGTTGACTGCGGAGTTGAAGAATGAAGAACAGGCGCTGATTTGCTTGACTGATTATTTATCAAATCTTGATGGCTGAGAGCCTGCGTAACGAAACAATTCTCGCAGTCTGTCTAAAAATATTCGACAACTCTTTTACAAACAATTTTTTCATGAAGGGCAGAACTATTTTTGACAGAACCGTGCAGTCTTGCCATTATATTTATGCGTCTGAAGTTATCGTTAAACAATTTCTTTCAATTTCTTTCTGTTTATTTAATATTGCGTTGAAGTTCGACTGGCAGTCTCACAAAACAACAAAAGGAGTAACAATTAGAACAGGTGTGAGTGTTTTCCGAAAGAACAATATGAGGGTAAGTATTTTTGAATTCGACTGCCTTCTTAATATGGTGCGCCTTACATTCAAAGAAATGTCAGCTAAAATCAGATAAGCTACGCTAAAAGTAAGCGATTAATTGAAATATTTACTCGATAGTATTTAATTCAGATATAAGACTGCTATGGTAAGGATCCCGTTAAAGATTACGCATTATTTTTTACGCGGAATATCAACTGAAAATTCTCGAATGCGTGTAAATCTCCGTACATTTATATCTTAAACACATTTCAATAATTCGCTTTCATTTCAAATATGTGTTTCTATGGAACGAAGAAAAACAATCTTAATATTGTATTGTTAATGGAATTTTCTAAATGTAGCGTGCAACAGTTTGAAAATTTTTGAGGGGTATTTAAAACATACTTCCGAAACTTTTGCAAAAGCAAGAAGTGAGTATTGGGAAATTGTAAACCCTGTACAGATATTTTTTTAAAATAGTTTCCTCTCAGATTGAATTGAAATATTTTTCTCGAGAACTGAGTTGAACTTATAATTCTTTGTAAAATTTCTCAAATTTATTTATGTTATTTATGTTCGGAATACAATTTACACAATTGTTTCATGTACTTTTGTCGTCGTATGTAAGAATCAAACAAAATGTCTTATTACAGCGGAACGCGTGGTTCAGTAACTCGCGGTTTTACTATGGCTCCTTTTTTTTTTTTTATGAAATTCAGATTTTTTCAGAAGATATTAGGATTTTCTGTGAAAGGAAAGGCATTAGTACACTTTTTTTGTACTTCATATATCATGGGATAAACATGCCGCGGAGCTCCAATTTGCAAGAGTAAAATCAAACCGAATGAGGTAAATCAGAAACTTGAGAAAGAAACAAGTCAAATGGTGCACCTAAAACGAAAAAAAGGAAGTACGAGGGGGAGAAAGGACCTTTAAAAAAATTAAAATAAATAAATCGACAAGAGACGCGAGAGGGAGAAACCTCAAAAAGCAATAAAAAGGATGGAGGAGAAGGGGAAAAAAAAACACATCTCTAACCTTGAAAAAAAAGTGTGGCAACGAAACAAAAGCTGAAAAGAAGATAACAAAAATCTGAGTGAACAAAAGGAACTTTAAAAAGAGTCCGAAACGCTGAAGAGAAAAGAGTTTTAAGACGAGGCGATGGTGGTAAAAACGGATTCCTCTGTAAATCCAAATAAAGAGGTGGAAAACTAACGAGAACACGATACAAAGAAAACAAAAAGATCGTTAGAAAGTCCACGTTCTGAATGTCTGAGGCAAGAGGGGGAGGTGACAAAGGGCTGCAAGTTCTATGATCGTAAAGTGCAGCCAGTGGTTTTTGGCACCAAAAAAGGAGATAAAAATGGCTCAAATTATATTTATAATACTGTAACTAGAGGTTAGTAATCATGGACCCCGACTACTGTTAGTTAACGGAGTCCGACTATATATGAAGTTTCGTTTTATATACTCACGGTTTAAATAGTTCCCGGAAATTTACCAGTGCACAGGTTTTGTTCGAAAATTAAAATGAATTACCGATGATACAAAAAGTCGGCAAATTTGTAATTACCAACGATTACGAGGCGTACATTTTCTCTCGTGATTGATGAATCGTACAACTGACGAGGATAGCTGAGGCTATCTCATGTTTTTATGTAATTACTTTAAATTTGGCATTTTTTTTTTGATTTTTCTATTAAAAAGTAGAAGGCGCCTCGTTAGTTGCGATGGTGATTAATTTGTGAAAATGCAACAAATAGAATGCTTGTAAATTGAATTTTAAAATACTTAACAGTTGTGCCTTGTGTTAGATAGAAATATCTAACGTATTAGCTCGAATACGAGATACTTTTTGACTAAACATTTTCCATTAAAATATTAACCCTCGCTAAATTCGAGGGTAATAGAATGTAACAACTCTTCTTATGAGTTCGCCCATACCTTTGCCCAGCCTGCGTAGATTTTCGAAATAACGCGTAACCCGTGTTACTTATTATTTTAAATAAATGCTTATCTAATTAAATGTATCTGTATTTGAAAAATCTTTTTTTTTGTAAAATGAATGGATGCATTAAATTCCAATTATTTTTTTTCTATTTTTATAAAAAACTTTGATGTCGCGTCACATTCAAGCTAATACGGGATATATTAATTTCCTCTCTCCAAATATGACTTTTATGATTTAATACACTTTCATCAGAATATTCATTGTCCATAGTGCTAAAATTTTGCACATTATGAGAAAATGCTATTTCCTATACTGTGAACATAATTTTTCTCTAGTAAACACTCACAAGTTTTAAGTCATTTTACAATACGAGTATAATTATGATAAGTGTATATAATGCTATGTATTTAAGTAGTCTACATTTTATTTTTTAAATTACACATTTGTTGGATTTTATGGAATATATAATTTAAGGTACGAGGGTCGTTCAAGAAGTCCTTAAAAATTCCAACAGTCGTAGTATCGAAAATGGTCTGTTGTTATTAAGCATCATAACTCACTAGACAATTGTCTCAGTGACTCGTATTCGTCATCATGACACCTTTCTCACATCAAACATTCTTCGTCATAATTTATCCAACAGAAGAGACCATCTTTGCAGATTCACTGCAAGTAACCCACCGTTTTGATATTTGCATGATTTTCGTTTTTTTCCCGATAAATCCATTTGTCATCGACGACGATAACTTAATGTGGCAGTAATCAAATTTAATTTGGTAACATATGATTACCAAAACTAACCAAAGAATCAATGTCAAATTTGTTTCGGCTCCGATTGACAAATGGCAGCATTCAATGATAGCAACAGTTTACCTCAATCGTACCACCTGTCTTCAAACGCAAGTACTTTTTGAACCATCTTCGTATATATATTCAAGTTTTAATGCATTTAATTTTTGAAACTATAATTACGATCATAGCATAGAATGTAATGCTTATGAGTGGTATGCATATTTTTTAAATTACACTTTTGGTGGATTTTATGCAAAATATACTTTAATAGACTTGCAAATGTTAATACAGGAAATGATTATTCATTGCACTTACATAATTACTTACGTTTATAAATGTGATTTTCTTTGCATAAAACAGATAAACGAATACCCAAATACCTGAAAGCTAAAATATGACTTCCATCGCGCTTAATTTTTTTTTAAAAAAAGTGAAGATTATTGAAATTTACCGTAAAATAAGCTCTTTTTTCCTCATCGAAGGAATCTCAATTGCCTGAAATAAACTTGTTATACAAAAATGAAAATCCCGAGCCCGACCTGAGACGAATAAATTTAATTCCGTGTCATCAATACACAGTTTTATAGCCATCCGTTGGGCGTAACCTAACCGAACCAATCCACTGCACGCAAGTTAGTATTTCTGTTTAGACAGGGCGGGGAGGTTCCTACGCTCACACCCTGCCGCTGATGCCTATTTTTGTCCGTCCCATAATATCCCTAATTTTGTTACTTGTGCTCGGACGTAATTGAATAACATTAGAACTTTGTAGACACAGAATGGGAGAAATGAGAAACTCATCGCTGATAGAATCGAATCCAGTGTGACGTCACCGCTCATTCGAGCCGTCACGGCATCGGCTCTTTAGAATCGTTTTTCGCTCTCGTCTGTTCACGGAACATCGCGTGAACGGACGAGGGAGATGTCTCGGGGCGAAAAAATAAGAATTTGCCCGCCGTGTGGTGCTCGAGACGTAGGCCGGGGTTCCTATGACGATCGCTTTGTGAATTGATCCCCCCGAGCTACAAATAGGCACACTTTAAAATAACTTCCATAACGGGGCGTTTTATTTTCGGAGCCCACTGGGCTATTTTTATAAGCTTTTATTGAACTTGCTACGTTCACATGCATTTATGTTTTTTCCACTCGAATTGTGTGCTCGAATTTTAACATACTTCCTACCATCCTATCGAGCCGAAATTTTGTATATAAGTACGATTCCGATGACGTTACAACACTATAGTTCGCTCAATCACTGACAGATTTAAAGGAGAGAGTTCGAGGCATTTTCATAACACAGTCCGATTGAGTTGAACTTGGCACACGTGCAGAGCTTACGTAATTACGCTTACATTTCTGGATTAAAAACGATTAAATAAATTTAAGCAAAAACATTTTCAAATCAAGCTTTTATTTAAGGATGGAATAAAAGGTATTCAAATAGTTTCTTAAACGTAAAAGGTGGTTTTATTTATGACAGTTTGAGGCATTAATACTCCTTTTGATAAGTAGCTGTGGTGCGTAATGTATCGATCATTACCAAGGAATCTTAGTTAAGCACCACAAGTTTTTAAACATTATGTATTACTCTACAGTCAAACATTATTTTTATACCCTTTAATCTATCTTTAAGTAAAAGCTTTATTTAAAAGAAAACATTGTCTTTACACTTAAGAACGTCCAATTGAGTTAAAATTTTGCTCTCACGGATAGCTCACGCAATTGTTTTTTTAGTATAAATTTCCGAACTAAAAGAAATTGAAAAAATATAAGTAAGAAACATTTTGAAATCGAGCTTTGATTTCCAAAAGGACTAAAAGGTATAAAAATATTATTAAATAAGAAATAATGTATTATTTATAAAAGCTTGAGCATTACAGCAAGTAGCTATGATATGTAATACATTAAATATCATAGTAATACCATAACAACTACTAACGTTAAGCGTCATGAGTTTTTACAAATTATATAACAATTAAAACATTGCTTTTAGTCCATCTTTAAATAAAAGCTTTATTTAAAAAAAAACACACCCATTCAACACACGTGAATATCCTTGAGCTGTGGCCTTGCACTTAACAACATCCAAATGGGTTGAAATTTTGTACGCATGTATAGCTCGCGTAATTGCTTTTTAGTATTAATTTTCAGACTAGTTAAAAATATTTTAATAAATAGGGATAAAAATCTTTTAAAATCAAGTTTTTATTTAAGGATTGAGTAAAAGGTATGAAAGACTGCCATCGACCCCACTGCATAGATGCCAACGTCTGCAATGGTGTCGGGCTCGAGCGATGTGTACGACGAAATGGCACAGGGTCGTGTTATTAGATGAGTCAAGCTTCTATTTCTCCAATGATAGTCACCGCGTACAAGTGAGGGGTCGATGTGGAGACAGGTCTGATCCGGCAGCAATTGTGGAACGTCCCACAGCGTTACAACGTGGCATTAGGGTTTGGGGCATAATTGCGTACGATTCCAAGTCCCCTCTAGCTCGTATTCAGGGCAATATGACGTGATACGTGGAGGATGTGCTGTGGCAGGTGACACTCTCTACCTTCAGGTGGTTCCCATTGCCATTTATCATCAGGATAACGCCCGAGCACACATTGCTTGCCTCAACCAATGTGCTCGGCAAGGTGTACAGATGTTATCTGGCCACCGTTCCCTCCTAATCTTTCACCAATTGAATACATTTGGGATGTGATTGGACGCCATTTGCAGACCCTGCCCCTTCCAAGTTCTGAAGATGAACTGTAGCAAATGGTTGACAGGGAATGAAAAGCCATTCCTCAGGACGCCATCCGTACTCTCACTAACTCTTTACTTTAGACATGTTGCTTCGTCTTTAATTCTTTAATTTCACCTATATTATAAAAACACTGGTAACACAAGCACACTCCTCACAAAATCTCATCCCTATGCACCCACCTATATATACAGAATTAACACACCATACCATCGACCAATCACAGAGCGCTCTCTCACTGCGACCAGACTGAACAAGCAAGCAGGAATCCAATAGACTACTGCTGCAATATCCTAAGCCTAAACTCATGAATTTCAACCATCTTCTCTTTTAGATTAATTTTAACAACACTAGTACTTCAACTATTGATACTCTAATATTAATAATATATATTCAGCATATTTTTCAAAATTAATTTCATATTTTCCAAAAAGCTATTGCACTGTAATTTTATTTTATTATCTTAATATCTAAATCTTAACTTCTGGGCAAATGTAAAACCAAAATTCAGTCTCACCTCAAATAATAGCCAATTCACAGAGGATTAAAGCCCGAGAGGGTTATGTTCCTCGACAAAAATAGTCGGTTTGGTTTGGTTTGGTTGCTTCGTCTATCGCCATCCTACGACCAACTGAGCCGACGCGGTTCTCTCTCTTTATTATCTATATCATTTCAAAATAAATATCACTAATTGTTCGTTGCCGTCTCTCTCTGTTTGCGGAGTTTCACCACTTTCTGCGTATGCGTTCCAAGTGTTGCATTTTCACTGTCAAGCAGTGTATTTATGTAGTTGGATAATGCAATGCTCAATGGTAGTGAATCGTATAGAAACAGAAAACCGTTGTTTAAGCTCACATAAATTTGTGAGTAATGGAGGCGCATAGGTTTTACCTTTCACAAAACCTAAAGGAAGTGATATCATGGGGCCGTATCAGGTGACTTAGATGGCCAGCTGTGTGACATCAAATCACCTTGTACACTGCGATCGATCCAAATGCGAGGTAACTCCACGAAAGCTTCTAAAACTGCTTTCGTGAAATAGATTCAAGAAGAATGCACGAGTGCCAACTTCTGTTCATAATATGAAATTTGGACATTTTTCATTTGAATATTCATAATTTACTTACCATTCTGTGTTGGTTTTTTTGGGGGGGGGCGTCACAGCATTGAGGTAGATGATGTCATTAAAGCGTTGTTTATGTAAGCCAGATGGTGTTGTTTCCTAATGAGCATCACATGCGAAGAAACTACATCAATGGTTTGCATATACATTGTTTTGGTGACGTCGTCCATCTCACTATTACCGCAGTCAGATAACGGCTGCGGTTTCTTCAGTTGGGTTTTATTAACCCTTCCCTCCCAGCGTATCACATGCGATACGTTCGCGTCTGCTCTCCTGTGCTCAGCGTTTCACATTAGATACGCTACGAGAATGCCTGCTGCAGACCGACGTATTAAAAAAGATACGCTCGATGAGAACGTTTTATTTGATTTTTTTAATGTAACTAGATGGCTTTACAATACTGCGAAATCTATTTGGAGTGTTGACCTTGGTGATAATGGCTTGGATTTCACTTCTGGCTACCAGGAGTGTGTGTGTGGGGGGGTAATTGTTAAAAGCACGTGTTGCGGCGCGGCTCTTTAAATGTAATGACATGATTTAAAGGGTGCACTTGCTTTCGGTTTGCTTTTTTCTTTCTTGCTTGCTTCTTAGAAGTTCGAATGAGAATTTATAGATGTTTATGGGGGTTAGGGCTTTCGGTAGCAGATGCTCTCAGCTGTTTGTTTCATTCGGTCAGTTTTTATCTGTAGCGACAGTCATGACGAAAAGAAAGTATTTATCTGATAGTGAGATTTGCGAATTAATGAATGAATCCGACAGTGATGTTAGCGAAAATAATCCAATTCTGTACATAGCCATTTATGGGGGAAAAAAGAACGAAGATGTGCCTTTTGCTTAAAATCTTGCGTGAAGCGTCAAAAGTTGACAAAATTTGTGCATAAGACATGTGACGTTGGACTATACATTGAAAATTTTTTTTTTGTTATAAAAATACCATACAGCAAAATAAGATTCATATTTTATATCTTAATATTCCTTGTAATGGTACATCATTACACCGATAAATTTATGTAACAAATGTAAGTATATTTTGTATTTTCTTAAAAGATATGATTTTTTAAATTTTATGTATAAAACATATAATTTTCGATTAAATATTTTTTTTCTTTCGTACATATTAAGTTTAATGCATTTTAAATAATATATGTAAAAACCAAAATATTCTAACAAATAGCCGATTTTAGAGGAATTTTTTTCGTGAATTAGGCTTAATATCTAAAATCGTCTGGGCACAGTGCGACACTCCGCGGCAAGAAGCCGCAGGCCCAGAGAAGCATTTCTTTTTTCTCTCTCCAGTAGTGAAAGGGTTAACATCGCACTAGAAGCAAAACTAGGACTAAATGGCGACGGACCTCGTAATTTTGAACTTCGGACAAGTGACGAGGACGACACCTGAGCTCGGTTTCAAAGGAAACTGTCGCTGTAGTGAAAGGAAAATCGCGAATAGCCCACGCCTCAATACTAAAACAGAAAAGTACTACCTCGGATATTTCACTGGCAAAAACGCTTTTATTTGTAAATAGGAGGAGCCCGTCTGGGTTAGAAAGGAATGAGAATTACTTTCATCAGTTCGTAGTTTATTTGTAAGGCTTCGTACACCGAACCGTATTTATTCTTCCGCCCACACAAACTCTTTCCTCGCGGTTTATTGATCCCCCGGAGACGTCCCCTCATTAGTGTGGGCATCGATCGTGTCAACAAAAACAACGCTCTACCGCTACCCCGGGAGGGAGCACGCACACTCCGCTTCATTTGAATATTTCTAAACACCCAAGTGTGTCTGTCTCTCCCCAGCTGCTATTTCAGAACGCTGCTAAAAAAGCGATGGATTCTTTTTGCATTTTTACAGTAGAGAGCGTTTTTAAAAGCTTCTATTTAACTTGCTGTGTTCGTGAGTGTGTATGTCTTTCCAGTTCGAAATTTATATTCGAATTTTAACCCACTCTCTACCAGCCGATAGAGCGCAATTTTGCATGCAAAAAACGAAAAAACGCTAATGCGAAAAAACGCTGTATTATGTACAAGTAGTAACGGCATTGGAGTGGGATGGGGGAAAGCCTTGTACTTATATATAGCAACGTCTAAATGAGTTGAAATTTTAGTTGAAATATCTTACTTAATTGCTTTTTTAAAAACTTAAATCTCCAGGCTAAAAATAACTAAATAAATATAAGTAAAAAAAATTAAAAAAGTTCTATGCAAAGTTTTGCAAAGAGCAGATTTAGCCATCCAAAGTACGCTTTTTTATAGTTATTATTAAATTACTCAATTAAATAAAATATTGAAAGTAAACGATGAAATTTCGAGAAATGGACAATAGTAAACTTTCCCGATATCAGAATGAAAGGAAACGACAAATTATTAAACTGAACATATTTAAGTTAAATGTAATTAAAATTGGAGCAAGCGATACAAAATTAAGAAGTTATCGAGTACTTCAAAAGCAATCCACCTAAAACAATAGACCCTTAGGTGGTTAATTGTAGTAAATCAGAATTAAATTATTTGACTCCAAAACATTCCAAGAAGGAAGCCAAACTAAAAGTCGTAGTTTGAAAATCTTGAGGCAACAAAGAAAAATAAATAAATAAAAAGGCTACAGTACAGCTGTCTTAAAATTCGAATAATGTTATTTATTTTCAGTCCCATCTTGATTCCGGTTTACATATGATAAGTAACATATGTGAACTTACATAGTTAATACATAAATTGATAAGTAAATAAAATACTTAATTTTTTTTATTTGTTTCCCCTCTAATCCAATAAAAAAATTGGGGGAAATTTATTACGACATATTTTTTAAAATAGAGTTCGTTAGTGGTGAAAGCAGGTATCAGATACATATTGCATATGTTTTATTTCAATCTAATAAGAAATTCGGGAGAAATTTATTATGACGTATTTTTGAAAATTAAGTCGTTACTAACGAAAGCAGACATCGAAAATATACGCAAAAACAAGATAAAGTTTTGACAAGTGGTCAGGTACGATATTTTTGGGTTAACTAAAACAATAGCTCCTTGGGTGGCTAATAAACTTTTAAAATCAAGTTTTTACTTTCAGATGATCTACAAAGTATAAAAATAGTTTTTTTTAAATATAAAATAATATATAATTTATAAAAGTTCGAGGGGAGGCGTTTACTCTTCTTTCGATCTCTTGTGCAAGTAAGTAACTAAGGTACTTAATTTATCGGTTATTACCTAGGTGCTTTTGTTCAACACCTCGAGTTTTTATAAATTATACGTTATTTTACACATAAAAAATAACTTCATACTTTTTATTCCGTATTTAAATAAAAGCTTGACTAAATTTTTTTTACTTTATATTTATTTTGCTTTTTAGAAATTCTGTTGCTTATTAGCTTTTGAAAAATTTAAAACTGCTAATATAGCAGAAGTTAAATGGTATCTGATAGGAATTATATAAGAATTCGACAAAACTGATGAGGAATAATCTGGAAGGTTTCATGGTTTCCTTTTAATTGTTATTTGAACTGTACTGAAACGACACCAAATGTATTGGTAAATTTCAAGCAAAGTGAAGTAAGATACGAGAGTGATTCAAAAAGCACCCGGATTTAGGTGTAAGAAATGGAGAATCGAGAAAGGTAAAAATGGGGTATTAAGAATGAAAAGAGAGTAACTCACATTATCCATTCATCGCATTTTTTTTCTCTCTAAGTCTACGAGAAAGATATCCCTGCAACCGAAACAATTATTGCTGTAGCTTCTCCAGATAATGAGTTCCTCTTCGCCTTCTATGGAGAAGATTCACCGAAAGCTACGTATTATTGATGGGCTTACGGCGTAGAATGACGGATACCGATTTCATTTACGGAGACAATAACCTATTATTGGGTTCTCTCAAGTATTTCCCTTTAACTAACCACATAGAACTTTCATACGCGTTATTTGATTTGGGAGCCTCTTACAATAAATGAACCCTGACTCATGTAAAATAGATTGAAAATATTAAAGTATAATGAATACGACTGATATGATAAAATTTATAAACTGCGGAGGGATAGTAGTCACAAGGAGAGATTGAAAGTGTTAATTTAGTGATTAGCTTGAAATTATAAGTGAATAAATATCCAGATTAAACGTTTAGTACTGATTCGTATCTTGATAGCTTGGTGGTTAGATAAAGTTCCATTTTAGAATATTAATCTTGAGGTTAGAAAGCTTGTAGGGACCTGTTTCATACATGCAATTAGGAGAGTCAATGCCTCGCGTCACGGACTAACACGTGACTTCCCTAAGTCAATACTATATTTATATATTTTTTTCATTAAAAGTATGAATATAATTGACAATGTTCAACAGAATTTCTGAAAGAACACGAACGTAATTTAATAATAAATTTCGAAACTATATAACAAAATAAATTTACCAAATTTAAAATGCAAAATTAAAACTAGTAAAATAGAGAGTATTATTATCAAGTCAAAACATAAACATATTGAAACACACACAGCAGAATTGAACAATAAACTGAGAGTTACAGATGACACAAAATCAATAAAGGAAAAAAAATAATTTAAATTTCCTCTTAAGAATAATATGAAACCAATAATATATACAAGAAAACACAATAAACATGTATATAAGGTTATAATAAATTACTGAACTGTAGCTAAGTAAAAAATTAAAATATATTTAAAATATACTATATTATACAATATTTTCAGACTAAAACCAGTAATTAAATTTTTTTTCAAATACTCGAATGGCAATTAAAGCTAAAAACACTAAAAACGACACCAAAAATTATAAAGCAGAAAACATGAAAACTGCAATGTAGTAAAAAGTGGAAATGTGAAATGCCGTCTCTCGCACGCACGCACACGCACACACACACACTATATATATATATATATATATATATATATATATATATATATATATATTTGAAAGTATCAGCGATATTCTTCTGAGGAATTTCAGCGAGAATATTTAGTCGAAAAAATATTTTTAAGAAATGAAACGTATATTAATAAAGTTTAAGTTTGAATACAAAATTAGCACCTACCTGGAAATGATTATAAGTTTTCAACGCTTTAAGAAACACAAAATTTTATAAAGGGCTTAAGAAATATAACTTTTTTTTTAATCGCAAATTGAGCATGAGCTTAAATACATACGTTAAGCTTAATCTTTAGCCAAAAATATTCTACTCCGTAACTCAACTACCCTCGCTAGGTACTATATCAACATTGACTGTTCGGAGATGATAAATGTTCTTTGCAATGTTCTTTCGTTTTATTTTTAGTGTCCTTACGTTTTTTGTTTTTTCGAACGCTCCATTTCCGATGAGACAGTTGGAATCGTTTCGCATTTCACGTTTCATTAGATTCTTAATGCGCACGCTTCGCTTTTTTTTATTTGCTCATGTCATCTTCATTTAACCGTTTCGAATGATTTGAAACTAAACGCTCTGTTTAGTTTTCTTCGGGAATTTTTAACGCTTATAGTTTAATTTTAACTGTGTTCTTTATTTTTCAGTATAATTTTGAAAACTTCACTCGCAAAAAGTTAAGAAGATATTTCCGGTTATCAGACGCAATCATAAATGAATAAATAAAATAATTTTCTGGGCCTTATAGAGACTTATATGACGCATCTAAAAGTCCTTTTTCTGAAGTTCTCCATCTAGAAGTCCCTGTCTGAAAAGATTTGAAGAAACCTGAGACTTTAAAATGATTCGAAGTTTGCATTTTTGTTCCGTTTTGCTGTGAATATTTAGAGGGATTTTCTCTGATTCCACCGATGTATTATTTAAGAGAATTTAATAAATAGGCCGCTAGAAAGTAGAATTGTAAGCAAACGTGCAACTCTATAGAGAAAATATTTTTGTTTAGGCGATTTCTCATTTTTTTTTTGGATTCAGGTACATTTTTCTTAAAGTCTGGTTTATTCATTGTGCTGATATTTTAAACATTAGGAAATGAAGTTATCTTCTATAAATGTAATTTTTTCTAAGAAACGCTCGCAAATCATTGATAGGTTTCGATATTTGTTTTAAAATTAAGAAAAATTTAAATCATCAAATTTTTAAATATTTAAATTTCACTAAACACAAATTTTGAAATTATAATTATGTTTAGTGTACGGAATTTAATATTTATTAGTATTCTGAAATTTTTTAAAGTTATAAATGCAGTGGATCCTACGCAAGATGCACTTAACATATGTATATACACAGTTATTGATTATTAATTTCTTATTTATATTTACTTATGTATATAAATGTGATTTCTCCCGGATAAACAGATATATATATGTATGTATGTATGTGTGTATGTACATTGATATCTCAATTGACAAAACATTTTACAACCATTATTACTTTTAATTTTAAAAAAGTGATATTTATTAAGTGATGATTATTCAAACTCTGCATGAATTTTTTATTTTATTTTGTAGAATACCTTTCAATTACATTTACTTCCGTTAATAAACTTTTTGATGCATGTACAGGAATTAAAAACGTTGATGTATTTAGATTTTTTATGAAATACTTATTTTTTTCTGCAGTTGTAACATAACAGTAAATATAAGTCATATTTTTAAATTATATAAATATTTTTTAATCTATCTAATACCTCACTACTAATAAAAAAGACATGAAATATCTACTAGTTTTTATATATTTTCAGCATCTAGTATATTATACAGGGTTATTCAAAATAATTCATCCTATTTTAAAATTCCTTGTGTTCAAAAATAAACGACACATAAGGGTAAGTAATGCATGAATGCAGAAGGAAAATACAGAAATTTTTATTTTACAAGTGTTCGATATAACTTCATTTAGTTACACGAATAACGTCAATTTGATTTGTAAATTCAAGCCAAACACGTTCCAAAGTGTCAGTGGTCATGGATATGGATTATGCAGCAGCAGAAATCAGTTGCTTAAGTTCGGTGGTGGCATATACACTTTCTTTTATGAACCCCCAAAGAAAGAAACCGCACGCGACCATATCAGGTGATTATACAAGGGAATCACTTATCAGGTAACTTAGACGGCCAGCTGTGTAACATCGTGTCATCTGGTTCACTGCGGTAGATCCAAATGCGAGGTAACTCCGTGAGATCTTCTAAAATCACTTTGTGAAATAGCTTCACGAAGAATACACAAGGTTCAACTATTGTTCACAGTATAAAACATTCACAGCTTTCTTTTGCATTCATGTATTACTTACCATTCTGTGTCGTTTATTTTTTATTCTGTGAACATAAATAATTTTGAAATCGGATGAATCATTTTGAATAACTCTGTATATTTAATTATGAATTTTGAAAGATTTCTGTATTCAGAATTTTTCTCATTTTTTCTTGCCCTCATTCGTCGAAATGGCATTGAAGTCCTTAAGGTAATCGGGCTGCTTCACCGCCTTCAGGTGACAGGGTCGACACCTGAACTGGTACCCAACTCTCAACATCCGCATCACTCCATCAGAAGAGCTATAAGTCCGACATATATCAAACTAATAATTTTGTAAAACTTTTTTCATTCTTTAAAAAAACCGTACTCCTCAATCTGTCGTTTGACCTTTAATAATTTCACCTTAAATCGAAGGTTCATACTAGGTAAAGTACTACTAAGCTGACAAACAAGAAAAAGGAGACTGTAGTAGAAAATCTTGAAAAAATCAAACAGAAACATTAAAAAGACTACAAATAAACTTATGGTAATCTTATTTCACATTAATTTACCATCTACCGAAAAATACAATCTCCCTCTTTTCCTTCCTTCTTTTTTTTATTTAAAAATGGACTAAAAGATTTAAAAATAATTTTTAAAAAATATAAAACAATATCTAATGTATAAAAGCAAGAGGCACCTAACTTAGATCTCGATCGATCCAATAAGTAGTTTAAATACTTACTTTATATGAGATCAAAAAAAGTATGAAAAAGCCTCAACGATTTAAAAATTTATTATTAATTTATATTTAACAATTATTTTTATACCTATTATTTCGTCTTTGATTAAAAGCACGACTTAAAGTGTTTTTTTACTTATATTTACTACCCTCCCACTGATAAGGTGTCTGAGTGAACCATTTGATTTAAACCTCAATAAATATGTCACAGCCTTCGTCGCCACGAGCCTTCGCGGGTTGAGATCCTTGAGATAATTACTTTCCACTAAGTCACCGGGATTTGCGATTTTTAGGACGCCGAAAAAGATTTGAGAAAAAGGGCTCTTAAAAGCGCGTCTCCCTTGTTTCGAATAAACTATTTTAAACGCGCGTTTGTAGAGATCGACTTCGTCAATTGACTGCGGGCAGATGATAAGCGTCGTTCCAAAGCAACAAAAAGCACTTCAGATTTATTTTGAAAATTTCTCGCGTTTATTATTTTTAGATAAGGGGAGTTGTCTTCTAAAGAGTCGTTGAAAGAATGTTGTTTTTTCTACGAAAATACTTCCAATTTAGTTTCGTAAACACACACACACACAAAACCCAAGAAAAAAGATTCCTAATTCATATCTGATTGAGTTACTAATGTGTCGTTAGCGTTCATATTTTACCGACGATTTTTGTGCCATTTTAGGGGTACAGATACAATCAGAGGGGATATTGCAAATTTTTATTATTACTAAATTTTAACTGAGATCTATTTGGATAAAATGTATTTCGTATGTTAATTCATCCTTATAAACATAATGTCACACAAGTGTAGCTCTTCACGTTCATTTGTTTGGTTTCAGGAAGCAATTGAAGTCTCCCGCAGTATGAGAATTCATTCTGCTGAGTACTACCATGAAAACCTTCGAAAGGTCAAGAAACGTTGGGAGAAATATATAACTTTGAAGAGTGATTCTCTCTCTCTCTCTCTCTTGTGGCCGCGGTAGCCTAGTGGTCATGGTTTCGGATTCGTGGCCGGCGGTTTCGTTCAGTCGCGGTTTTGAGCCTTGGCCTCCAAAGATCCGCTTTGTAACCGGGGCTGATGCATGTTAAATCTGTCGGGGCCCAAAGTCCTCCCATTGACGTGAAGTGGAAGTTAGGAGGGGGGTGCCAGCTCAGATGTCATCCTCCTCACTTGACCGAGTTTCATAATTACGAGGTCCGTCGCCAATAGCCCTCGTGTTGCTTCTAGTGCGACGTTAATATAGAAACTAAACTGAACTAAACTCTCTCTCTCTCTCTCTCT
>BMAW01023919.1:2128042-2279477 GCA_019974015.1 Nephila pilipes | reverse complement strand
ATGTTTCGAACCCCCTCATGCCGGGCTAAACAGATTGCTGTACTAAGTATGTGGTCAACAATCACTCATTTCTTCTTATTAAAATGCCAAACAATATATTGAAAAAAATATTTTTAAAGATAACTCCAATTTTGAGAACAAGATAAAAAAAGGTACTATACTATAATAATTTCAATTCAATAAAACAGAGCACCCGCTTAGAGCAAACGCCATGCAAAATATGAAAAAAGCATATGAAAAGATGTTTTTTCAATACATTCAATATTCTTCTTGAATGTTTTGTATTTTTTGTACTTGATTTGCGTTTTGGATAAATAAAGCAAAGACTACTCACTATAGCGGTGCTCACTGTTATTTTAAATTTTTTTTTTACGCAAATTGGTAAAATGTACACAGTTAATAACTATTTTCTATAGTTATATTTATTTTTGTGTAGCTTTTATTACTATAAACAGAAACATGGATTTTAATGTTGTTTACGCCATTGGCGCACTGGCGACTTTTGTATCACGTGACAAAAATAATTAAAATGGCTTCCACTTTAATTTTAATACCTGAACAGAATATTATCGTCAACTGTATTCTCTATTCTCATCTATGATTGAATCTCTCCTCTCCACTGTGCAATCAAATCGTTTGGCCTCGTTAATTAATTATATAAATGCCTATTAATCTCAAAATTCATAAGTTTCAATAAAGAATTAAAATCAGAGAAGGGGTGCAGTTGCCCTAGGATATCGCGCGAAGAAAAAACGAAAAATATCGTGTAAATGTGTGGCATACCAAAACCCAATGCAGCCTTGAATTTGCACAACATTTTTTTTTTTTTTTATCGATTCCTGCATTGTTGTGTTTTGGTTACTGCCTGTTTGCAGAGCAAATATTACTTTGGAAATTTAAACATCGGATGTTAATTTTTATAAACATTGTAATTTTACTTGTTCCAAAGAGTTCTAATTTTCAGGGTCTCCTTAAAAAAAAAAGAACTTTAGTAACGGATCTAATTTCAAAGAACAAAAATGTGACTGTTTTGATCCAGAGAACAAAATATGGAATTAACATCGGATTTGCTTAAAAACTGATTTAGTTGCCTTTATGGGGTGAAAAAAAAGAATATAATTAAACTAAAGGTTAATGGAACTAAGCAACTAAAATTAGTTTTATAGTACGTATATGTAAGCGGTCAGTTAGAAAGTATGATAGCAGTTATGTGAGGAAAACCATCGACAGAATTTGAAGGATAATGCGTGTTACACTCCACTCAAGTTTAATTTTGTTCCGAGCGTCGCCTAATGGCTTTTTAAGGATTAGAAAAACAAAACAAGGTCAAGTGGAAAATGTCAAGTTCAGCGTCAAAAGGTTAATAAAAAAAAATCTATATTGAAAAACCAAGAGGAAAACTAAACCGCTGAAAAGCGCCATCAATATGAAATGAAAAGACAGCACAATTGGGGAACCCGAATGGGAAAGCGGGCCATCCGATGTGGATGGAGTGGAATCCCGCGACGAAAGCGCAGATGATAAGGATGATGAATGTCTCTCTCCCCCCCTTGTTTGAAACTTGGCTCATACGCTCAATTATTCGCAGGGCTACGAGTCATCAACAATGCAAAGCATCAAAATACATATAAATAATAAGAATGTGAATGATGGGATAGTAAGGATAAATAATTCTGTTTAATTCGTACATATTATTGTGCCAGGAAATAACCGAAATACCTGGATATAATATGTTTTCAATATTAATTGATCCTCATATATGCAAGGTTATAAATTACAGCTATTCATGTTGATTCATTTAGTATCACGAAGCTGTCACAGTATCGTGAAGGTTTAATTATTACAAAAGAAAGGATCGAGATAAAAGCTTAATTTTTATTTATTATTCTTAAGACTTTTGTACATAATCATCCTCCAGAAGTATGTATTTCTGCCAGTGGTGCTGGACCAATCGAAGGCCGTCTTTGTGGGACAGATTGAACTCCTCCATGCTTCGTGTTACTTCAATCCACAGCTTCCTTAAACGAAACAAGTAATATAAATTTTTTTTAAAGTCAATTCTTACTTAGGTCAACAAATAAAATTATTATTTTTTTTTTACTTTTTATTAAATAATTACAACTAATATAAATATGATATACATATGACAGAATCATAATATTAAGTGGCAAAGGAAGTTTTTTTTTCCAACGATCTACACACTTCGTCACTGACGGTATTTATTCCTAAATTTATATTCTCTGCTAAATATATTATATAACGGAAAATTTTTTCTCCCATATAAAACTAAAATGAATTATTTGAAAATCAAATAAAAAATTTTTATGCTTCGATGAATTCGATCCGAAGGCACGAAGATTCTACGCCGACGCTCTATCAACTTTGCCGTTGCAAGACAAACGACACAATAAAAGCACTGGCTTCTTTCTAAATTCATTCGGTAAATTAAACGGTTGGAATGAAGTTTAGTCCAACCACCCTTGGCGACAGGAATTATTTGGCGGTATTTTGCTAAATGTGGCTACCCTGGTCTGCTCTGCTGATTCAACGTTCAGACAAAAAAAAAAAAAAAAAAAAAACCGCCAAGTTTGGGAATTTTTGAAATCGCGCCAAGCGGTTGGGCTAAACTGCATTTTCATAAATTAAATTTAATTAGTATTTGAAAAAAACTGCATCAACATCAAGTGTCCTCCACTACAAGTTTAAAAAAATGTATTTGAACTTGAATGGATCAATAAAAAGTATTTTATTAACGATTGAAAATTTGAACAAGATATATATATATATATATATATAGAGAGAGAGAGAGAGAGAGAGAGTGAGCTAATAGTAGGAATTTAAAAAATCAACACGAATATCCGTAATTTACAACATTATGTACACACGGATCTATTAATATGCAAAATAAATTTAATTTAGATATGTAGGTTATGTCTTAGTAATATAGTAAAACCTTAAAGATTATCATCATATTAGACTCAACAGCACAGGGGAGGCCAATGCCTTACTTTGAAGCTTCCTCCAAGATAACCTGCTTAGTCTGCCGACTCCTCTCCCCAATCACCTTAAAATGCGATCCAACAGAATCGAGTCACCGGGGGCTTCTTCTTTTCGAACTACAAAAGGGATTTGTAACAAAAATCTCCTTTACTGGTTTCTTTAACGGAATCAGCCATCAAAGATGATAACTTAATTTCTTATAATTATTAAATTATTCAATTAAATGTTAGGATTAAAGCAAACGAGATAAAATATTAAAGAGGACACTGATATCCTTTTCAGATACTAAAATTAAGAGGCAAACGATAAATTATTAAATTGAATACATTTTAAGCTAAATGTAATTATTTCTGCCGTTAATTGAAAACAAGCAACGTGCATTTCACACTTTATTTTGAAAAGTGGTCGAGTGACCCATTTATATACATTACCTAAGCCAACAGCCTCTTTTGAGTGTTTAATAAATCGATCAATGAAACGTTTAGAAAGAATATTAAATGTTTGAGTACCGAAAGTTATGTACGTAGATATTAGGTCAACAGGAAAGTTCTGTCCGTTGGTGAAGTGAAAGAAATAATACATTTTTCATAGATTAATAATATTTATTGTACAATACAACTTCCATCGTTACTAGGATTGGTCTATAAATATTCCAGATGAAAGCCTCGTGATTTAAGTACGAAAAATTTGTTTAATCGTATTGTCATCTGCACATTTCTGCTTGTTCGGAATGAATGAAAACCAACCTCTTATGGGTCGGATAACAATTAGTGATGAAAAATGGATTATTTTTTTCTAATACATCTTAAGGAACTTTTAGAGGAGGAGGAGATAGATAATCCATACTTGCAGCATGGATTATCTGTCCCCTTCTCCTCTAAATCGAGATTAAACCCGAATAAGAGAACGGTGTGGATAGGGTGGGGCGTCCAAGAACCAATATGTTTCGAGCTTTTGAAACCTAACAAAAAACTCGATTCGGAGAGATACTGTCATAAAATGGATTATTTAAACAAAGCACCGAAAGAAAAGAGGACGGCTATGTTCATTGTGAAGCACATTACGCTGCATCATGATAATGCCAAGCCACACGCTGCTTTGAGGATTCGTCAAAAAATCACAGAGCCGGGATGGGAACTTCTGTCGCATTCACCCTACTCCTCAGACCTAGCGAACTCTAATTATTATCACTTATTTGCAGTGATAATCACTCTGCAGAATTTTTTCAAAGGAAAAAGAATCTGAACTGAAGTATATGTTAACCTAGAACCGCTCGAGTTCTTCGCCTCTAAAGACAAGGAATTTTCCAAAAATGGTATTTACAAATTACCATCACGCTGGGGAGTGTTCATAAGTAATGGCGGAAATATGTTGTTCAATAAATATTATTTAATGTATGAAAGATTTATTATTTTCTTTCACTTCCGAAGCGGAGAGAACTTTCTGATTGACTTAATAATAATTTTTGTGTTGTTCTTTAGCTTAAAACCAAACAATCGATCAACAAATATAGCAAAATAAGAAATATTCAAAACATTTTGACTCGGTGATGTATGTGACCTTTCTGCTACATTCGTTCGTAATTTCATTTTTAAAATAAGGATAAGGAAATATTGAAAGAAAGGATATGTGAAACAACGTATTTTTATTATTCCGAGAAAAATACCATAAAAAATTTGCTTTTAATTCTATGAGAGTTCAAATATCATAATCTGAACAGTGTATAGTATGTGTTATAACAATGTATAGACATCTTAACAAACAAACAGCTGATCACAATAAAACCAATCTTATCTCATTAAGATCTCATAAATTCGATGTTTTGGCATATTCTATAATCCATCCGTTCGCTTTCGGATTTTTTAGAGTGGATTCGGGGGTTCGTCGACCTTGACCGCTAGGTGCCGTTTTAACCTAGTGTTTATCGTGACTTTCATTTTAGTACACTGTTCTTATTGTAGCGGGTTACATACCACGACACTACAGATGTGTACATACAATTTACTGCACATCAAAATGTTCTCCAAGAGCAACAAGTGTTCTTTAAGGAGCACAGTTGCAGTCATGGTCGCCGACTCGTGGCCGACGTTGTTTTCGTCGAATTGGGAGTTCTTGCCATCGAAGATCCGCCGTGTCGACACATTTAATATGGCTGATGTATCGACTCTCCAAGTCTTTCTATTGGCGGGATGTGGATGTTTGTAGAGGGAAGTGACAGCTCAGGTGTCGTCCTTGTCAACTGATTGAGGTTCAAAATAATGAGTTCCGTCAACAATAGCCCTAGTATTGCTTCTGAGTACAACGTTAATAAGTATTCACAATCCCATTCAAGGGCTAAAAAAACTTATTAGGCTACTATGTGATTCAAGTAGTTCGTTGCAGCTTGTTTTAAATATAATTGCACTAATATTAATATTCAATTAAATCAATGTTCAATGCGTGAATTTAATTTTGTTGTTGCCAGAATGACGAAATGCTCTGTCGGATATTAAATCGTCTTCGTACGCTCTCTCCCAGGAAGGGCGACACACATTCAGCACGCGTTTTAACCTCTAAAATGCTTATGGCTTTCGTATTCCCTAAAAACTGTACTGACACTCGGTTATCCTACACCGCCGTGGTTCCGAACGTGCCAGACTAAAAAGCCTTACTGTAGTAACAAGGTAGCGTTGTTCCGCGAGTGAAAAGATCGAACAGACCTTCAATAAAGAGAATGCTTCAATGTTCTCACACTCAAATTGCCCCGAGTCACGGCTCCATTTCGAAAATTCGAGATATTTTTAGGTTCCGTCGCCGTGTCAGGAACACGCAGTCTTCGGCCACCGAGTTTACGCCACCGCAGCCATGATTGATCGCAGAATGCACTCTTCGCAGCCGGCCGAGTGGACAGGCCCGCTATTTGTCCAAATAAATGATGAGAGTTCTCCGCAATACCGCGGAGTGCACACGAGAGGGATGAACAACGGAGCATTTGTTGTTTTGGCACAGGGCCCAGGAGAGGTATCGTCTGGGAGGGTGGGGCGCGTCAGTGGGTGACGAGGTTCGCGTGCGGCCCTGGCCTAGAGAGCGTGAGAAAAGCAGGCCCCGAAATAGTCGTCTGGTGTGGGTGCTTGGCCCCGAGGAATCGATTCTTCGCGCCTGTGACCTTTCGAGCCCTCCCCCCGAGGCAGGAAATTAACATATCCTGCAGGAGTTGAAAGGAGCGTCAAAAGGGATGGACCAGGCGAAAAAGATTTATTTCCTTTAGAAGCGATTTTCATGTACCAGGCTTCCGAAGTCTGGCAATTTTCGTCGTGTCCCCGGAACCTCCTTCTTATAATGGCCGAGAGAAGTCACGTGAGCATTAGGTCCATTTCATGTCACTCTGCATCTGTTCAGTACACTATTGGTAAATATATGCACAATCCAACCAATTAGATTTATTCTTTGTTTTCCTGGAATTTAAAGCGCTAATTTATTTAAATTTTCGGCTGCTTTGTATACGTAGGAGCCTTAAAGAGACATGAGACCTAGAGAGTACTATTAACTATAATTTACAATAATTAATTTAATATATTTTAGATGATATTTATAATCAGATAAAGTACTAATCGCACTTACATTTGCTATAGAAATATGAATTTTTTGTGTGCCCAATAGGAAAAGTAGTACAATGCCCTCGGACATGATGTCCTAGTAAAACGCTTAGCAGATCTCCGATGTCCCTCCTCTCCAGAAATTTTATGTGGAATGAGTTATGCCACGCACCTGAAAAACCACGGGACGTAATCCTTTTTTTTATTGTGGATAGCTGAATTAATAATCTCAACTATTGGTCATTGAGCACCCCAACCAGAAAAGGAAATGACTCTTGAAGCATCTGGTATGGGGTTGCTTTTGGTTCCTAAGAGATCGGGCTCTCTAAGGTCAAGACTTGACTTTAACGTTCATAGGAAACAGAAATATTGTTTTACCTTTCACTCTATAGTTGTCTTTAATCCGGAAATTGTCTGGATATGAGGTAGACCACTGCATATTCTTCCTCCAAATGGTGGTCTATTTAATGCGTGTGCGGTAGCTGGTATAACACTTGCTGTGATTTATGTGCGGATGTCTTAGTTAAATGCACATGTACAAGTTATTGTGCCCCGTTTCGAACCTTTTATATTTAATTCTGGGGGAAACTTGTCCAATCGCTTTTTGCACTGCTCTTGTCAACTATACCAAAAGCGATTCTCCCTCGGTTATTAAGGCGTTTTAACTCCTGCCGACATTATTGGAGAGTGCACTGCAATTTCTTTATCAAAAACTTATTTTATTGAGCAGTAGTAATATAGCAATAGATATACAACAGCTTCGTAAATTATGTTGTTTTATACTCTATCTGTAGCTTTCCTTTTAATAAACCAGACATAAACACATTAGGGGCTTTTAAATATTTCATGGGTCGGCTATATACTATCTTAAATTATTAATTTCAAAAAATTGGTGACTTAATATACTACCCACGTGACCCTCATTTGTCAACTATGACTTCTTTTAGGTACCTGGGCTGCCTCACCAAGATCAAATGACGAGATCGACACCTGAACTGGCAACATTCACGTCATATATGATGCCTTTGAATGCTGCGAGATACAACATGCATCAGCTCCTCTACACGACAGGTCTTTAGTGGAAACAGTACTCGGAAGCCTGGTTCGACTGACACATCCTCCATTTCATGACTCTTTGGCTATTAGGGTCATCTATATTTAAAAGTTCCGCACATTAGAACACATTAATTTATTTATTGCTTATTAACGTAGCTCTTAGAAGCAATACGAGGGCTATTGGCGATGGATCTTATCTTTTGGAACTTCGGTCAGGTGACAAGGAAGACACCCGAGTTGAGATCTCCTTCTCCAAACTTCCACACTATCCTAAAGTGAGTACTTAAAGACTATCAAATTTAAAGTGGATCAGTCCCGTTTCACAATCGACCTTTAGAGGCATTTTGAAAGAAGAAAAATCCTCATACCAATGTGGGGTCATTGGGCGTCGACAGATTTAACATATTTAATTCTCTTTAGTTTGGATATTTAAAACTAATAAAAGCTTGACCTATACATGCGTAGAACATTTCAACTCTACTGGACGTTATTAAGTGTAAGTCTGGGACCCCTTTTGCCTATCTAAATCCCTCCCTGTTGGAGCACATCATAATATTTTTTTTAGTTTAGTTTAGAGTTCATTTACGCCGCACTAAAAGCAACATGAGGGCTATTGACGACATATCTCGTAATTTTGAGCCTCGGTCAAGTGACGAGGACGACACCTGATCTGGCACCTCCTCTTATAACTTCCACACCACGCCAATGGGAGGACTTTGGGCCTCGACAATATCATAATATTATCCGTGTATTGTCATGAGAATTATACGTGTACAAAAAAATTTCAGCTCGATTGGATGACAGGAATTACGTTAAAATTCGAGTACAAACTTTGAACTGAAAAATTTTGAACATATGAATATACAGTGGTAGATCCAGGAGATGGGGGCACGCACCTCCTCACCTGTCGTAATTTCATGCATAGACAAAATAATATATCTGATTAGGGAACTCCAGTCAAATGTTAAAGTAATGTCGTTTTGCTTCAAAAAATTTGTATTTCACAGTTTGAATTTGATGGCTGAATTAGTGTTTAGTTTATTTTTAGATTAAGGAATAAGTAAGCATGACTATAATAAACGAAACAAACTGACACGATTAAGCCTTATAAAGATTTTAAAAAATAAAACAATTGAGATCCTCCCCCCCCTCTATCCGTGTCCCCATTTTCGATCATTTCTGGATCCGCGGCTGTGAGCTTGATGAGTCAAATAAAAGCTTATAATAAAACCACCATGTTAATATTTCTAGATCCATAAAGTAACACTAAGCAATATCTGTCTTTGTACGTTAGTTGCCGATTCGAATCTAGGCCGAAGTTATGGATTCTTATTTTTAGCAACGACACCTTGAAAAAAAAAACGACCACATCAAGAACGAATTTTGGCAGCCATTAATTACGTAACCAGTTGCAACCGCTAACGGAATTTTTATTCCCTTCTTTAACACTTCGGCGGTGGCTTTTATTAAGCCGAGATAATGTAATTTATGATATCAACATGGAATTATCTTTGAGCGAGATGACTATCGCCTTTTATCAGAGTAAGAGCTTTTCCGTGTTTTCTGGAACCGGATGCGATTCGCTTTTGCGAATCGAATCCCCAAATACCATTCAGCGTGAAACATCTGAACGCCTTAAAATGTGTGTCACTTCGATTCATAGCTCTCGACTGATTGATTGAATTATGAGAGGTAAAACAGCAGAAAAAAAACTATAATCCTTTTTTACAAGTTTTTGTTCAACTTGCTGGGTTCATTTTTCCATATTGTGATGTTAGGATATTCGAATTTTTCTCGTCACTAACCTCGGATACTTTTATCAATTTGAATTGTATAAAATTACAATTTCTCCCAATCCAAATGAAACGTGATTAGGTAAATTAGGCGATGGTAGATGTGAAGCGATTTAGATGTAATGATGTATAAAGAAAACAGAATTAATGGAAAAAGAAGAGAGGTAGAGAGAATAACGAGAATTGTTATTCTTATTGAAATTCTTCTATTAGTTTAGTGAATTGAAAAGCTTCGTAGTTACTATTGAAGAGATATTTGAAAATAAGAACGAGAGGACTAAAGTACGATAGATTTCTTATTTAAATCATAAATTAGGATTGTAGGTTAGGTTGGTATTTTAGAGTTGAGCTGAGTTAGTTTTACGGACGTCGCACTGAGAAGCAACACGAGATGGACCTCGCCATTTTGAACCTCGGTCAAGTGACGAGGACGACACCTGAGCTGGCACCTCCTTCTCCTAAATTCGGAAAACTTTGATCCTGGGCAGATTAAATGCGGATCAGCCCTGTTACATGGCGGGTCTTTAGTAGCATCAGGGTTCGAACCCACGTTTCAAAGAAAACCACCGGCTGCGAGACAGCGACCATGACCACTAGGCTATCGCGGCCACTGGAATTCTAAGGAGAAGGAAATTAGATATTCTAGGGCGAAAATTAATAAAGATTCTTTTTTGTTCTTTCATTTCTTTAATTAGTATTTGGTCATGGCATATTAAATTAAGATATGGCCAAAGTGATGGGTAATGAAGGGTAAACGTCACAATACGTATGTAAAATATAAGTCTTTCCAGTTCAAAATTTATACTCAAATTTTTACCATCCGATAGAGCAGAAATGTTGCATTCACGTATCAACTCCTATGAAAGTCCAATACTACGGTGTGCTCAAGCAATGAAGGACTTTGAGAAGAGGGAGGTGAGGAGGCTTGGGGTGGCCATGCACATAACAACGTGTAACTGAGTTGCAATTTGGCACACACAGCCTTAAATTTACAGACTAAAAAGATTTATATATATGTAAGAAAGGAAACATCTTCAAAACAATAAGTTTTTATTAAAAGAATGAATTAAGAGGCATGAAAATACTTTTTCTTAAAAAAATATAAAATATATAATTCATGAAAGTTAGAAACGTTCATAATTCGTGAGTCCACAACCATGACCCCCGGGTTACAGTTCCCTCACGTTTTGAAAGTAGTTATGGTACTAAATTTATCAGTAACTATACCTAGGTGTGTTATTTAAGTGCTTTAAGAGGTTATAAATTACACATATAATTTTACATTAAATTATTTTTACAGCTTTTAATCGATTTTTAAATAAAAGCTTGATCAAAAAAAGTTTTTACTTTACTTGTATTTATTAAAGCATGCATTTTCAGATGTATAAATATCGAAGTGTTTTCTGTTCCGTAATAAAGATCAAAACTTATTTTCATCGTTTGTTGCATTATCCAAAAGTTCCCGGTCAGTGACATTGCACCAGGAATCAGTTTAAAGTTTATTGCAGACATCATATCTAAGGGGTATATTATTTTTCACAAATCAACTGTATATGTTCCAGATCTTTCATTGAATTTGTATATAAATATAAGCGAAACTTTTTACATAAATTTTTTATTTACAGATAGACTGAAAGATATAAAAATAATTTTTTTAAAATGTAAATAATTTATAAAAGACGCCGGTTAACAAAGATACCTTTTAGGTAATTAACGATACTTTAAGCACCATTTACTTATCAAAAGAACTGTTAATGAATCAAGCTTTTATCAGTTATTCCACATTGAAAATCATTTGAATATCTTTTAGTTAATCTTTATTTTAATGTTTGATTAAACTTTTTTCTTATGTTTATTTAATTAGCTACCCAAGGGGTCATTGTTCTCCAAAAATGTCGTACCTGACCACTTTTCAAAAATTTATCTTATTTTTGTGTATATTTTTGATGTCTGCTTTCACCAGTAACAAACTTAATTTTCAAAAATACGTAATAATCAATTTTCCTCAATTTTTTTAATGGATCGATGTGAAACAAATATGAAAATTAAGTATTTTATTTAATTATCGATTTATGTATCACCTTAAATTCTATGTAAGCTGCAATAAAGATATGACTGAAAATAAATAACATTATTCAGAAATTTAAGACAGCTGTGAGGCAACCATTTTTTTAGCCTCCTAAGTGGCTATTGTTTTAGGTGGATCACTTTTGGAGTGCCGGATCACTTTTCAATTTTGTATCGTTTGATTCAATTTTAAGTACATTTACCTTAATATATTCAATTTAATAATTTATTGTTTCTTTTAATTTTGATATCGGAAAATTAAAGGAAGCAATAAATACCTTTGTACTATTGTCCATTTCTCAATATTTCATCGTTTACTTTAATTTTTATATTTAATTGAGTAATTTTATAGCTATAAAAAAGAGCATCTTAGGTGGCTAAATCTGTTCTTTGCAAAAATTTACATGGAACTTTTTTTCGAATTCATTTTCTTTTTAGTCTGGAAATTCAGAATTAAAAAAGATAATTACATGATCTCTTCGTGTGTGCAAAATTTTAACTTAATTGCACGTTGTTAAATTTAATCAGTCACTTACTTATCACTTGATCGTAACATACCTTTGTTTTGTATTGTCATCGGATACCTACGCGTATGAAGCATTTCATCTCGATCGGACGTTAGGTAGTGGTTTAAAATTTGAGTGCACGTTTCGAACTAGAAGCACACGTAAGAACGCCACAAGTCCAGCAAGATCTTGTGAGAAACGGTTTCCTACGTGTCAATCAATTGCTAACCGGAAAGTCTTAAACCTACACAGAAGAAATGGGACGGGGTGCAGGGGGAGGGGAAGAGTACGTGGAGAGCCTCCTCTAAACAGCCGTCCGTGACTAATTTCTTGATGGTCGCTTTTTAGCAACAGGGTGAGGAAGAGGGGGTGTTTCGTCACGAAAAGCGTCCGGTAGGTCCCGGATCTCGCGAGGGAGGATCGATTAATCGATGGAGATGTCTTTTGTGCTGACCATCGGAGGCGCCCCTGCTTGACTCCGACCACTTAAGAGGCGCCTAAAAGTAACGGATTTCATCTTCGCCCCCTCCTCCCCGATCAGTGAGCAAAGAAAGGGGCGCGAAAGGAGGGAGGCAAGATTGAGACATTTTTGAGGTTTTTGAGATTGACCTCGTTTCTGTATATCAGGGGACTTCCGTTTGTTTGGAGAAATTTGCGAGGATGTACGGCATATTTAGACAAACTTTGTTCATGCTGGTAGATTGCGAAATAAGTATCGGGTGTTCATTTATCATACAGGGTTATATTTAAAATTTGATTTCAGAATTCCTATTTTCATAAACGACAAAGAATGATAAGTAATACATGAATACAATGGGTAAATATGAAATAAAGTTTACAAGTGTTCGATATAACTTACTTAAGTTACGCGTATAATGTCAATTCGATATGCAAATTCCCGCCAAATATGTTGTAAAGTGACACCGGTAATCGATTGTACAGCAGCAGAAATCCGTTGTTTAAATTTCCAGAAATTTGTGAGTAATGGTGGCTCGTGCTCTTTATTTTTTACAAACGCTCAAAGGAAGAAATCGCATGGGGTCATATAAGGTGACTTAGGTGGACAGTTGTGTAACATCCAGTCATCTGGTTCACTGTGACCGATCCAACTGCGAGGTAGCGCCATGGAAGCTTCTAAAATAGTTTTCGTGAAATAGCTTCACGAAGAACACAAGAGGACCATCTGTTGTTCACATTCACAGTTTTCCCTTTTATTCATGTATTACTGAACATCCTGTGTTGTTTATTTTTGAAAATAGGGAATTTCGAAATCGTACGATTCTTTTTTAATAACCCGTGCTTTAAATAGCATTACAAATATGAAAATAACGGATATTTCCTACAAAAAAAAAAGGAAAACTTTTGAATTTTACTTTCAAAGACAAATGTTCTATTCGTTTTCCTTCATTGCTCGACAGATGACATCAAACATTCCTTTACCTTCCCATAATTAACATTTGTGCTTAATTCCTGATTTTGTGTTAAAAATTCCAGTTCCTTTCCAAACAAATGAAACGTGGTGACGCGAATTAAGTAAGGTGAAAATGTAGTGAGTATACATAATCAAATCGTATAAAAGCGACAGAGAATTGAATCTTAGGATACAGAAATATTACGGTAATAAAAATATTTCGGTTTGTGAAAGATAGCAAAAGTGTGAAGACTGAATAGTGCGAGAGTTACTTGCGTGTCTGTGCGATCTATCGGGACTAGGACTCGACGCTGTCTGGTTAAGTTTCTCCACTATGAATTTGCTCGTAATGTAATCCGTTTAGAGTTGATATTTTATGAAAGTTGGTAACATCCCCATGGAGGGACAGTTAACCAGAGTAGAGCATTGCCATTGTTAAAGAAAAAAGACACAAGACTTTTTCTTGACTAATTGACTTCATTCTCGAACTGTTTTTGCACGACTCTTTTAATTACTTTATTTGTGTTCGGAAGGAAGTTTAGCTTTAAGCTCACTAATATTTAAGATGACAGTGGAGTCTAGTAACAAAAGTAGGCCTCACTGTTTCCAAATCTGTCCACTACATCGTATGGCCGGCCAGGACTCGCTCTTTCGCACAAATTTTCATTTTATTTTCCCTCCCGTTTGTATTGCCTTTATTTTATTCCTTATTTCTCTCTTTTTATTGCCTTTATTTCCCTCAATTGGTTGATGAAGGATGAAGTCATTCGAAATCGAAGCAGAACTTCTGCCAGTTATCTGCACGATCCAAAGATTGCTGCAGAAATTATAAATGAGCATAGTTCCCAATGGGATAAGGAGAGTTTGGCAGCTCTCCATTATTTCTGTAATCTCCCAATTCCATTGTTGCTTTTTGAAAAAAGTAGGTAACGCACAAGACGACATGTCAGTTAACGTAGACGTCTCTCTAAATCAAGAAATGCCTCCCAATGGAAAGAATCTAGAGATGCTTGAACATGAATGCCAAACAGAAGGTGTTCCGAATTCCTCGGCATTGTCGGGCGAAACGTGTCCGTCCTTTTATTCTCTTTGCGGAAAGATATTCGAAGATGAAGAGTTATTCCTTTCTTCTCGGTTTCGGCGGGCATTCCAAGTATGCGGCGCGGTTGCAGCGCACCGAGGTAGAGCGGTCTCCACCCCGTAAACAGGGCTCCCCTGGCTTTCGAAATGCCACCGCGTCTGTTTCCGCTCCAGTTACCGAGATGGACACGTGCCAAAACATTCCCACACTTCAAAACGCTGAGTGCCTCGATAAGCAGAGAGCAATTAATTCCTAAGCTTTCCCTTCTGTCCTCACATTACAAAAGCGTCAAAGTGCACCCTCTGGGAGGTACCTACATCACAATCCCTTTTTTTTCCTCCTCCGACGAAACATCTCTGACATTTTCGAAAGGAAGGCCAAACACAAAACATAATGCGTCATCCTGACAGTTATACAATTCATTGGAAAGAGAATCAAGTATTTGGTGGGTCAGTTCATTCGTGAAATTGAAATTCAATAAAAATTGCTCCGCGAGTCTCATTCATTACAGGACTTCAGTAGGATTCCGTAAACCCGCGGGTGAGAAACGCGCGAGTCTGCTTTACGCGCGGTTTTACTAGGGCTCTCTCGATAAGTCTGTAACATGTGCAATTGCACATGTTACAGACATTGTGCCGTCAGAATTCTTATTTTTCTTTTTATTAAATTCAGATCAACTCGCACGAGGTTATGTCTTTCGTTAAGGCCTTTTTTCATACCCTTATTAATACCTTCTTTTTTTCTCCTTTGGCATAAATACCTTTTCTTTATTTGAATTTCCATTTCTCAAAAAATGAAATGCTCCAGTTTACATAACTTTTGCAAAAGATTATTTTCCCAAGGTCTCGCGGTCATCGATTTTGGCTGGACGTTCAACCACTTTGTAGTGGCCGCGATAGCCTAGTGGTCGTGGACTAGCGGCCGGCGGTTTTCGTTCAGTCGCGGGTTCGATCCTTGGCCGATAAAGGCCCGCCGTGTAGCCGAGGCTGATGCCCGTTAAATTTGTACGGGGCCCAAAGTCCTCCCGTTGGCGTGGTGTGGAAGATAGGAGAGGGAAGTGCCAGCTCTGGTATCGTCCTCGTTGATTGACCGAGGTTCAAAATTACGAAGTACGTCGCCAATAGCCCTCGTGTTGTTTCTAGTGTGACGCTTTTAAAATTCAAATCAACCACTTTGTATTGGTGAAGTTATAAGAATTATATCGTGTTTCTTATATAAATAATTTCTAAGTTATTATCTAAGCTATTTTTGACAACAGGGATCTCAGATAAGGATACAGTAAATAATATCTGTCACGCAAGATATTAAAAAGAAACAAAATGCCACACAGTTAAAAACAACAATCCAATGAGGATTAGTTGATAAAATGATAAACAAAATTTTCTTTTAATTTTTTAAGTATTCTTATATTAAATATTTTTTGTAGCAGGCAATTGACTTACATATTCTAAAAAAAGCATACATAACATAAATTTATTTTCTCTGTTACTCTGTAATTCAATGCAGATGTTCGTTGAGCAGAAAATTCATATCGACGTTGGAGCCTACAAAATAGCTCAATTCATATTAATATTGCAACCCGCGATATACTTAACTCGCAATTTTTTAATCATGGGGGCGCCCGGCGGGGATTAAAATGGTCAGATCGAGTATGAAAAGCCATTGAATGGATTAGGCTGAAAATTACCGATCTGGATAGACAGTGTTGCAACGTAGCAGGCAAAGTATTACAAATTTAGAGTTCGATTATTTTAGAGTGATTGTAACGCCATCAACAAGGAAAGAAATCGTGCTGCTTCTCAGTGCGACGTTGATTAACAATCAATCAATCAAAAAATCGACAAGGAAAAACGAGCTTATCTTACGTTAAGTTTAAGTAATTCTCACTTTTTTTTTTATAGAAAACATTTTCCGCAGAATTTTCCCTATCTCTGAAATGTTAAAAATGACCAAGTTTGTGAGAACATTTAAAAAAAATCAACTAGTGGTACAGTCACTAATTTATGGTTGTGTATTTATTCCTTTGTTACTTTAAATAAGAGTTATTGTCAAAAAAAAAAGCTATTCAAAAAGTTAAAATGTAAACTAATCTTTGTCGTTTTGAAACTTTTCACTCGCTTACAAAAGATTTAAAAAATACTAATTAAAATTTTGTAAAATGCTCTCATTAAAAAAATAATAACAATGAAATAAATGATCACGAAAATTGGTGATTAAATTCGGTCATTTTTAACCTTACGTAGACAGGGAAAATATTGATAAAGTAACTCTTTGAATTAAAAGCAATGAAAATTATGTTGAATCTTTGACTTATCTGCATATTTGAACATCTGTTTATCAAAGAAAATCCCCTTTATTAATATAAATAATTACTAGTACATAATTATGATATTACTAATATATTATGTTAATATAGTATTGCACCGATATATATCTATTATATTACTACTATATATAATTAAGTAACCACATTTACAAACCCTTTTCTTTCTCTCTCCACTTCATTTCCTTATGTGGTGATTGTACCGCACCAATCTGATACGTATTATTTTCTATCCGCGTACATCAATTACGTCGCCATTGAGCGATTTAAAAATCGTGAATAGTTTTTTTTTTGTATTCATACTCTTATATTTCATATTCTATAATTCCAAATAAACCCAGAAAATTTTGAAATCAAAGCCACATTGAAAGTTATATGACAAATACTTATAGCAGTGAACAAATTTTGTAAACACTTACATTCTTTAAATCAGGGGTGGTCATAGTGCAGTTCTCGCACGCGAGGGGGTGCGACTTTTATACAAATAAAATATTTAAATGAAATATGGTAAACTTAAACTATTCAGTGTCGGAAAGTGGTTAGTTTATTGTCTTTCTATTTGTTAATTAAACTATCTATTGGGAAAAATTCACAAAATATTGTCAATTTTGGGTAGAATAACGTAGATTACGAAGATTCACTCCAATCTACAACATCTATCAGCTTGTCGTTTCCTTTCAATTCTATTTTGCTCATATATTAAAATCCTCAATTCTCTTCACGAGATTTCTCATAGTCATCTAATTTATATAATCACGTTTCAGTTTGGTTTTCAAGGAGTTATTTTATGCAATACAAATAACCAAAAGGTCCCCGAGGTTATTGAAAAGAAAATCTCGAATAGCCCAACATCATGGATTGATTATTTTTTACATTGCACTTAGAAGAAACACGAGAACTACGTTTTTCAATTTTGATTTACTGTCAAGCGACATGAGCGACACTTGAGTTAGTGCTCCACTCTCTTAACTTTCCCACAACGCCAATGTGAGGACTTTGAGCTCCGACAGATCAACTCTATGACGCGGCGGATTTTTCGTGCAATCAGGACTCGAGTTTATGACTGGACGGAAGCAGTGTTAGCTAAGAGCTCGCTACTATGACCACTCAGCTAACGCAGCCACCTAAAATGGTTGATAAATAGCTATATAAGGATACAAACTACATATTTGTGAAAAGGAAAGCGGTAAAGTGAAATGTTAAAACAGTTACAATGTTTCCATTGCCATTTCCCCCCCTTCAAAACTTAAGATCTTCTATCGACGGGCAGTTGAGGTCGCAAAATCTAGACCTGAGAATTCTTGAAACGTATAGTTATGCGCTAGATACCTCAAAAACTTATATTCAATATAATAGAAGTTTAATGCACTTCTGTAATACTGATGAAGCTCCCCCAAGAGCTTACCTTCTTTAAATAAGTACGGAAATCATGATCCCGAGGTACCCTAGTGTTCTTTTCTTTTCCATGGGGTTTACGGTGTCTGGTAAACCAGAATGACGCGTCCCCGGGATATCCCGGAGAACATTCTATTTTCGACCTTCCTACTGGTTGAATATTTGTCATCCGTATTCCTTCTAGATTACAGTTACACATTGTTTATCACAGCACAGCCAGATTTGGCTCTTGCGCCATAAAACCTAACTTTCACTCACTCACTACTCACATTACGATGAAACCATTCAATGCGAATTTAAGAATTGAGAAAAAATTAATAAACGTTTCTCTCTTGACTCAATTTTCTTCTCCACAAAAAAAATGAAACATATCTCACGAAACTTTCCATCCATTTAGAGGATAAATTACTCTTTTATTTGAAAGAAACTTCGGATCGAAAGGATTGATCAAATTTCTTATCTTCAGTAATCAACAGCAAAAAAGTTATTACCCAAATAGGAATTTCATAAACTTTCATTCCCCTCACCCAAAAATAATTATTTTGCTCAAACCCATCTCTCCCAGTTCCCTGGATGTGTTTTCCCAGAACCCAGTTAAGATTTGTTTTTCAATTTGTGGCGATATTTCAGGTAAGTACGCTATTAAAATACTTCTAATTTTGCATTAAAATCAACTGTTAATTGATGATTTTTCGATTAAGTAGAAGAATTACTTACGGGTATTTGAAACATTAAGCTACCCGCGATTTTTTTTTTCTTTCTAAACTAACGTTAGGGGATTTTTCATAAATTGAATAGCATAAAATAAAACCATAACTAAACCAAATGAAACGTAATTTACGCAAATTAGATTAAACAAAGAACGCAAAAGAATTGAATGTGGCAAATATTTGTACAAACGAAGCCAAATGGAATGTAGAAGAGTTTGAAAGTGAGCAGTTAGACGATAATGATTAATAGTAATTAGTCGCAGCTTATGAATTGTTAAGAGTAAGCGGACACTGGTATACCTGTTCGAGTCACCCAGTTTTTGTGATTAAGCTCGCTGGATCTCGAGCATGTGTGGGTAAGAGATCAATTTGATTATTATTCCAAACTAGATTGCGGGAGCGTTGAAGGTTAGTGGAGAGGATATATATATATAGTTTAGTAACGAATCACTGAGTAGCAATACAAGGACTGTTGGCAACGGACCACGCAAGTTTGAACCTTGGTCAAGTGACGAGAACGACATCTAAGCTTCCGAGCTTTCAACTGGAGAACTTGGAACCTTTACCAGATTTAACGTGCATAAGCCCCGCTACATGGCAGTTTTAAGTGGCACTTGGGTTCGAACCCCCAACTCGACGGAAACGAGTTCGAGACTAAGACCACTAGGCTACCTTGACTACCAGAGAGATACACAGAGAGAGAGACCAATGTAATATAATTGAAGCAATTTAAAAAAATTAAAAAGTATAATCCTCTCTTCTTCATTTACTATCGACTGTGAATTTGTTCGTTTGGTTAGACTAACTCGGAGACTACTCAGCTTGTAAACGATTATCTCTGAAACGAACAGAGATAAATTTCATATTAAATAGAACGCTAGAAAATTAAATTTTAAAATTGTAGGTAAACGCGCAACACCATAGAAAAAACATTTTTATTTGTGTTTTTATCAAAATGTATTTTTAGAAATCCGATACACCTGGCCCCCCCCCCCAGAATCTATTCCATCGATAGTGTTGGCCTCTTCTACATTATAAACTGACGGTATTTCTAATATAGTGAATGTAATAATTTTCTAATAAACTTTCACGAATTTAAGATCACACAGAAATTGTGAAAAAATTAGAGGATATTTGAAAAATGAAATTGAAAAATTTATGTGATTTAATTAAACTGAAATTTTGAAAATACAACTATGTTTAGTGTATAGAAAATTATGTTTCTAAGTTTTCTTGAATTTTCGAAGTTATAAAAGCGGTGAATTTTATGCAAGATGTACTTGTAGATGATTACTAGATTTTTACAAATGTAAATATATACACGGCTATTAATTATGAATTGCTCGTATTGGATTATTTATGTATAAAAACGAGATATTCTTTACATATAGACAGACAATACAAATGTACACATTGTTAAAATATGACTTCCTTTGCTTTTTTAATTTAAAAAGAGAGGCTTATTCGTTGTAAAATACGCTCATTTCATTTTATTGATGCCATCTCGATGACTCTAACGTCAGGACTACTCGTTTCCCCTCCAGCCCAAATGTATTACTTTTGTTTGACGAGGAAAATATTCATATCAATCTCTGACAGCGGTCTTTTGTTTCGCTCCGTCCCATCTCCCATTGTGATGTGTGACAAGGACGACGGTCACTTCCTCGAACACCGCCAATTACTCACGTGCTCCCAGAGGACGTCCGAGGGACCAGGATGCGAGGCTCTCAATTAGACGGACTCATTTTAAAGTCACGAGGGCTCAATTACGTTTGTTTTAAATTTAAATCGTAAAAAGAGCGTAATTCGATTCGGTTGTAGCGGCGCCGCGGTGACGTAAACGGTGGATCGACACAAACCCAGAGCGAGGTCGCCGACTGTTAAATTGCCCGCGTGCACCCAAGCGATTTCTATTTCGATATTCCAATTCTAAGGGGACATTTTAAATGTTATCTGTGTATAAATTCTTTTTCAAATCAGTATAGATTACCAATAAAACTAATAAGAAACTGAACACTTTTACTATACAATATTCGTTTGTATTTACAATGATTTTCGCGTTTTCAAATAATTTGAAAAAGTCTTTAAGAGTTATAAACAAATATAAATTGGACACTTTCAAAATTACGGAATTCAATATTTCACTGCGTGCAGGGTTTTGAATTACGACATGGATCAAAATTTACAGAAGTAACGTTATCTAAAAGAAAGGGATTCGGTTTTGAACATATTTTTGAAAATTATTTAAAGAGAAGTGTTTTTAAAAAGGTACGAGAGTCGTTCAATAAGTTCTAAGAAAATCCAAGGGGGGGTGCTCGTAGCATTGAAAATGGTTTATTTTTAGTAAGCATTATGATTCTCTAGACAGTTGTCTGCGTCTCAGTGATTCGTGATCATAACACCTTTCGTACATCAAAAATTCTTTCTCGTAATATTTCTGGCCGATGAGACCATCTTCGCCTTCTTTGGAAGCGGATTAAACAGAAGCAACTCATTACTTTAAATATTCTGCAAGATCTGTATAAAAATATGGGAAATTTTAATATTTAATGTTTTTAATAATTATCAGAATCAAAATTTTAAATTATAATTATGTTCAGTGTATTGAATGTTATTTTTATTAATACTCTTCAAAATTTTCAAAATAAAAAATGCAATGGATTTTCTGCAAGGTGCACCTAGAGTTAGTGTACTAATTTAAAAATATAAATGAAGCTATTGAATTTTAATTTGTTATACATTACTACGACATTTGTTAATATGATATTGTTTAATGTTTACAAATAAGATTTTTTTTACATAAGCAGATGCATAAGTACAGAGATATCTCTGTGTTAAAATATGACTTCCATTGCTTTAAATTTTAAAAAAAGTGCGGAATGCTTCAACTCGGCATAAAATAAGGTCCTTTTTCTTTGTCGAAGGCCTCTCAGTTACTTAAGTTTGCTACAGAAAAAATATGTACTTATAAAATCAATCATTCGATATCAATGTAATGTGAATACTTTTCAAAGCTTCAACGATCTCGATTAAAATTACAAATTTTTTTCTAAATGTGTAAGGCAATGAATTAATTGCGATATTGCTACAAAATTTAAATACTTCAAGTAAAATTTTAAATGTACTATTCACACGTACAATCTCTTAACTGGTATCTGAGATAGCCATCTCATTTTATTTTTAAATTTCAAGCTTTCTTCTAACCAAATGAAAGGTGATTACGCAAATTAGATTAACATAAGATGTGTAGTGAAAGGAGGATTGCTTATAGCGTCACACTTGGAAGGAACACAAGGGCTATTGTCGACGGATCTAATCATTTTGAATATAGGTCACGTGACGAGGACGACACCTGAGGTGACACCTCCCTCTCCAAACTTCCACACCTAATCAACGGGATAACTTGGGACCTCGCTAGATTTCCCGTGCAACAGCTTCGATGTATGGTGGATCTTCAGTTAATGGGATTCGAATCCATGACTCCACAAAACAACACCGGTCCCGAGTTCACATCACGAGCATAAGGCTACTACGGCCGTGTAGAGAACGGATTTACAAACAAAAGCGATGGAGAATTCAATATTGGGGTTAATAGGGAAAATAAATGTGAATTGATGGCGGTTGACGCTTAGCAGCACATGCACGTGATTATCCATAACAGACGGACTTTGATTAGGGATCCATTTTGGCGCGATCTTATAAATTTATTTCTCAAATCTTTGATTAAATTCACTCGAACCCGAATGAGTTGGTAAGATAGAACTTAATAATTCATTCTTAACTAGGTTTCAGGTACCTTGAGAATGAGTAGATAGATAGATTGATTGTCGCACTAGAGGCAACTCGAGAGCGACTGCTGACGGACCTGTTAATTTTGAGCCTAGCTCGAGTGACGAGAATGATACTTGAGCTGCCGTTTCTCTCCATACTTCCACGCCATGCCAATGTGATGACATGGAGTCTCGAAAGATTTAACGTGCATCATCCCTGCCAACACGGCGGGCCTTTAGCGGCATCGAGGCTCGAACCCACGTCTCAATGAAAACAGCGGCCACAGAAGAGTAGGCAGAGATTGTTTACTAAGTATTCATAACTAGGCCTCAAACATTTATAGGATTTAACTCCAACGGCTCTCTACAGGTGAATAGTTATTATTTTGGCTTCCATTTAATGAATAATAAACTTAGATATAAGGATCATAAAATGAAATGATACATAAATGTCACAAAATTTTGTTGAAAATATTTAACTATATACCAAGTAAAATATTTTAAAATTTAGGTAATGATATGCGAAGAAAAATAATGCAAAAATTTTGTTAAAGAATTGAAATATATATGAAAAATGGTGTAATAAAAATGGAATTATCAAAATGCTACAAGAGAAAATCTAATATGATTAGTTACCAATTTTTATGACAAAATTTTAATAACACATTTGTTGGTAAAATCGGATCTGTAATGTTTTCATCGCATATAACCAGTACCAATTTAACTTAGAAAACATAACTTTCATTTGTGTCATATTCGGTATAAGAAAAAGCGAGACATGTTCAGGTAAAAGGTCTTAAATTGGCAACCTCAATCTAGAATCAGTCACGAAAAGTTGACTCAAGTCCAGAGGAGGAACATCGACTAAAAATTTAGAAATGAGGGGACAAGACTAGTTATACTTGGGGATCACTAATGTTATGCTTTAAGCCTTTAGCGACAGCCGGTGTTTTTCTGAATTTGACGATCAGGAAACAAAATCGCACTAACGTTTGTGGTCGCGGTGGTCGGGTGGCCATGGTCGCGAGCTAGAGGGTAGAGTTGTTTCCATTGAATCGTGGGTTCAAATGTTATGATATTTGACTCGCAGAGTAGCGGTGCTGAGAGTGGAATGCCAGTGGTGTCGTCCTTGTCACTTGACTGAAGTCTACCTCCGATAGAACTCGTATTGGTTCTAAGTGCGAATGTTAATAAACAAACAATTCTTTATGAATATTTGAAACAAAAAAAATAATATTCGTCTTTCAGTTTAAATATGTATTTTTTTACTCAAGTTAATTTTGTAACCCAAAAAGTGAAACGTAAATCCCCTATATTTTCTATTTTAGTAAGAAAATACGTGGATGCAGCGACATTTTTGTGTCATCTAAAAAGCAAATGATTTATTTTACGATATCTACTTTTTATTTTATATTATACTGAGATAAATCATTATATGTTATTTTAATTAAAAAAAAATTCCAAATTTAATTAATGCAAAATAATAGCATAAAATATAAAATATATTTGGGAAACTAAAACTGATACGGTTGTTTGTGGTTTATATTAAGTTAAATTTCAAAAATGGGTTTACTTTAAAATGTTCTGTTTTTAAAATTGCGTTAATTAAACGTATAAATATTATAAACATCCATTAAATTTCCAGATCCTCTGTATAGCTTCGAGAAACACTTGTCAGTTGCCCCCAAATTTTTAATTTTATTTCTGAAGTTCGTAAAATGTAAACATAAAGAAATCCAATCTTCATTTTCCCACGATTCATTTATGAAATGCAAGTTTACAGTAGTGTGATACTATAAAAGAGAGAGAGAGCTTCCTGAATTCCATTTAGAGAAAATGGAATGATCAAAAGACATTTAAATAGAATTGAAATTACTACATAAGAAACATGCAATGAGGATGAGGAAAACGTTTTCGAAAAATATATTAAAATTTTTATTCGTAAAATAATCTTTATTGTAAAACAGTTTTAAAAATGATGATTCGAACTTTTTTTTCCAACTTGATTGTCTTACGTTAAGGTAAAAAGAGAATGTTTTGTATTTGTACGATAGGAAGCAGCATCAAAACTTTTAAAATTAAAAGTTGTAACAACAATTTAATACATTCCGACTTATCAGTCATAAGTTTATGAAATTAAACATATAAAATCATATAAGGTAGTTCATTTTCGACTATAGCATTGGATTGCTTTTACACGAGGAGTTATCGTAAGGTTTTGATGATTGCTAAGAAATAATTATGATAAATCTGGATAAAATTTATTCTGCGTGTTAAAAGATCTTATGAACAGGATGTTATAAATTACAGCTCTTAGCGTTGATTTGCGTGATTTCAGGAAGCCATTGATTGAAGTAATACGCAGTTTAGGGAAGACAGAATTCAATCTGCTGAGTTCTACAACGACGGCCTTCGAAAAGTCGAGAAACACCGGAGTAAATGTATAACTCTGGAGGATAACTATGAAGAGAAGTCTTAAGAATAATAAATAAAATTAAGTTCTTTTTTCAATTCGGAGTATTTTTTTAATAATTTAAATACAATAAAGTTTTAATTATTATATACGATGTACCGTGGTAATAATTAAAATTTTAAGTACTGTGCTTTTCTTCCATCTGCGACTTTTTGAAACCAAACAAATCAACATTAATAAGTATCATTTACAACATTATGAACTCAAAGATATATTAATATGCGGAATAATTTTATCGATAGAACTCAGTTACTTCTTAATAATAATTGATACATTACGATAGTCCTGAAAAATACATTATGCAAGAAAATAAACTTTTTTATTGAAAGTTGTGCTTGTGCCATTGCATTTGTTGATGGAATTACACGTAGGTTTCAATAATAAATGCTGGGAATTTGCCAAAGTCTTCTAATTTTCTCTAGAAGAACGAATGAATAACAATATTTTATTTTCAATGTTATATACTTAATAGTTCTTAAAATTACAACAAAGTGAATAATGTAAAATCTTTAATATACATTTAACCTTTAGAAAAAATTATAGATCAATACATATATATTTATATTTAAAATATAAATATATATTTATTGGTGTTTTCCTGAAAATTTAGTGTTATAGGATTGTGGTACATTTTTCTTCAAAACCTACTGTATCAGTACGGATGATATTTTGTTCAATATGAAATGAGATTATTTCTCTCGTACTGTGAACGTAATATTTTTTCTAATAAACTCTCACAAACATCAAGTATGGCACGATATTTACATACAAATTATGAGAAAGTTCAGTCTTAAGTTATAACAACTTTTAAATTTATAATTTTGTACTCAGTACATAGAATGTTATATTTATATTATAAGTACTTGGCAAATTTTTAAAATGAAAAAAAAGCAGTGGATTTTGTGCAATATGTACCTAAAAATTAGAATAGGATTTACAAATGTAAAGACACAGCTGAGGATTATTAACTGCTCGTGCAGAATTATCAATGTTTATAAATGTGATTTTCTTTGCTTAAATAACTCAAATATTCTAATATCTCGATACTAAAATATAGCTTCGGTTGCTTTTAATTAGAATAAGTAAAGAGTGTTTAAACTTGACTTAAAATAAAATTATTTTTCCGTTTAAGGCATCTCAGTTATCTTAAAAAGTAGTTGTACGGTGATGAAAATTTTCCAAGAAAATAGTAACTTTTCGAGACAAAATAAAAACCACAATCCTCAACTTTCCTTAAATATCATAATTTCTTTTAAATATAAACAAAATCTATCGATTTAAAATATAAATAATATTTACCATTGCATTCGAAATATTTCGTATAAAAGATACAATGAAATGTCTTTAATGTGGTAGTTGAAAATGTAAACACATGATTGCCTGAAAATGTAATTCATGCATATCCGAGAAGACAATAAAGCAAAAATCTCTGAATGAATCATGAATTTATTTTGTAATCATTAAACAGGGATCTAAAAAGATACGGGAGGGCTCGACATGACACAGATAAACATCGCACAAATCGTCTCCACACGAAATATTTGGAGGGAAGTCAAAAACCAGCAAGGAAAAATGCAAATGTATTTAAACATCCACACAGCAACATACATATTTCCCCCCGTTAATTTAAAAATTGAAAAATGGTGTTACTTTTTTTCAGCGCTACTTTTAAAAACTTATGCAGTTATTTAGTTGCTCCCTTTTTTTTATTGGAAACATTTTTGGTTATGAAACATAATACGATAGAAGCGAAACGAAACTAGGAGAATACAAATTCGTTGCAGTACAAGCGCGAGATCATTTAATTAGAAAATACTATCATTACTTCTGTCGGTTATTTTGTATACGCTTTACCTTCGCGTTCCAAAATCAGGCCAAATGTAAATTTTGGTTCAAAATTTTTATACTATGCTACGCATTCATTTATAAGCGTTTTTTCTCCAAATATAAAATGTAATCTAAAGTCATTTTTTATTTATCGGGAAAGTGATCCTCACACTACTTTCCAACTAGATAATCATATAAGGGATAACCATAAAAATGATTGAGCAGTCGAACGAGAATGTACGAAGGGTTATAGTAACATCCCAAATTACCACTATATAAGAAATTACAGAGATATTTTAATAAAATTTATATTCTGCATATTAATGGATTCTTACGTATATAATCTTGATTTGTTAGAATTCAGGAAACTGTAATTTGAAGTAAATTACAGTTTGGAGAAGATAGAATTCAATTTGCTGAATTCTTGCTGAGAGAAATGTATAACTCTGGAGAGTGATTATGTAGAGAAGTCTAAAAACAACAAATAAAAAACCACTTTCTAACCGTATTATTTTAAATAATAATTAAAACTTTTCCATTCCCCTTGGTAATAATTTAAATTGCTGAGGTTTACATCATTTTACGGCTTTCCGTAACCAAACAAATAATCACGAACAGTTGTCTCAACATTATAAACATAAATCCATTAATATGCAGAATAAATTTGATCCAGATATCTGGGCTATTTCTTAATAATAATTAAGCATTTCTAACTGTCCATAAGATTCGTCCTTAGGAGGTAGGCATTACCACAAAACAGTTTTATTGGCCAACGCCACAAGATAAGGAGGCACGAGCGATACCCTTACACATTTTCGGATCAGAAACAACAAATTCTCTGAATTCGAAGCAAGTGCATCGGGAGCTAATTTTTCTTCGAAAAGTGTGCAAGCAGTTATTCGCCCCGAATTTGCAAAGGGGAAGAGTATTATCGGGATTTTAGGAAAAACTGCGACACTTGGTCTTACACCCTGCAGGAATGCACTCCGGAATTCCGGCGAGGAGTAACCCTAATCTTCCTGCCCACTCCCGCACAAATAATCCAAAAAGTAATTCCTTCCACTGTGCAATGCTTTTAAAGAGCAAGGAAAAAAAGAATGAAAAGTCGTAACACTCACCCTGTCGTCCATTCGTGAGGTGTGTAGCGAGGATGGAGACGTTCATCCCTTTTGGCGCAACGGTCGGGATGCAGAGGAGCATCGAGCGGACCCGGGGCAGGGTTGCTCACCCACCACGCCAACTTGGCGCGATACGGAGAAACGGCGTCTGTTGGCGATCGATTTCATTCATAGCGTAGAATTTAAAAAGATCGATCCCTGGCATTTGTTTACGAAACGCCTCAGACATCCTCCCTCCGGCTAGGATATGATTCTCGAATATACGTGATTTTGAGAAATTGTTATTTTTTGCGTAATTAATTCAATAGCGGCTGTTTTTTAATGTCTTTCAATGTACACATTAAGAAGCGTAATGGGGAAATCGATTTGCTAAGAAAGGGGCAAAAACTTCAGGAGTCTCGGGAATTTTACCAAAATTCCATGTAAGCAAAAAAAAAGCATTTTTCAAATCGCTTGTAACTTACCAGTGAAATAAAGCAGAATTAAGTATATATTTACATTATATTTATAAGTATATATTTACATTATTCGTATATATTTACATTATTCTCTCATATTCTTCATACAATTTTTAAAATAAATCCTTAAAAGATATAAAGAAATGAAAATTTGAAACTTTTTTAAAGTGACAAAAAACAATAATTCACTGCGATCAGAGTTCTGAAGGACAACACTCAAAGTATATAAAAGTATCATCATCTAGTAGAAAAATGTTCAACTTTGAAGTGATGCTTTTTTAAAGGGATGTAGAGAAATTTTTTTAAATATAATCATTGCAAAAATTTTAAGAAAAATCCACTCAAAATAGATATGATTTTTTTTTTGTAAACAATTTGTTAAAAATTAATGAATCGGTCATAAAGTAACTTGTATTGAGCAGGTGAAGGACATTTCACACTAATGTGGTAATGAGAAATCCTGCGTTCAAGCTAAATTTTCTTGTTTTGAGAAAAAAGAAGTTAAGGTTGAAAAAAATAAAAGAGGACGCTAAACAAGGTTTGGTTTTTTCTCGATAACGCTGGAAACTTTAATAGTATTGTTAAAAATTTGCTATTGAAATATACAGTAAGGAATGGGAATACCGCTTTTTCTAAGAAATCAAGTATGATGAAATTTAAAGGTTTTGAGACACCTTATTTTAGTTTTAGTTAAGTTTAATGTTTATCAGCGTCGCTCTAGAAGTTACACGAGGTCTATTGGCGACGGACCTCGTTATTCTGAACCTCGGTCAAGTGACGAGGACGACACCTGAGATGGCCCCTCCTCTCCCAACTTCCACACCCCGCCAAGGGAGGACTTTGGGCCCCGACAGATTTAACGTGCATCAGCCCCGGCTACACGGTGGGTCTTTATAGGCCAAGGCTCGAACCTGCGACTGAACGAAAACTGCCGGCCACGAATCCGAAACCATGACCACTAGGGTACCGTTGCCACTTGAGACACCTTAACGTAATGGGGCGAATGGTTCGTATTCTAAGCTGGTTCTTTTAAGAAGGGGAAGAGATTACATTCTATTTCGTTGCGAAGATATCATAAAAGTAATATCCAAACCTGTAACATTAATTGGACATATATGTATTCTAACGATATCATAATGCTATTGCTCGATTTTATTAACAAATAGAACTCTAGGCAAAAAATTTGAGATTCTTTTACTTCAAAAGACCTGTTGTACCCTATTTGTGCCTTAAATCTTCGGTAAAGACAAAGACACGGCTATGTATAATTCCTTGAAAATAATTTTGTGCACTTTCGATAGTTTTAAAAACTTCTACACGCTTCCTAGTGGTTTTCTGCGGTGGAATACAATCCTGTTTCTGATCACAATAAAAAAAAACTTTTCTCAGATTATACAAGAAGAACATTTCGTGTTACACATTTTGTTGAGTTTACCTAAATAAAAAGTGAATGCAATATTCACCCGTCTTTGAAATTAATGTTTCTTTTGTGAGCTTGCATAGAGAAAAAAATCCGTATAGACACGCATATCCCATCTGAGATGATACTTCATTATCTCGATCAGGGACTCGGTCATTTAGAGAAAAAGTGATACAGATTCATTGAGGGATTCCGAAAGACGTGAAAGTTATCTATAATATATTTGATTCCTTTGATTTATGTGACTTCTAGGTAAATTAGATGAAGTTAAGAAGTGTAGTGAGTATAAATATAAATATGTGATCAAGTATAAGTTAAGTACCAAATTTAAGTTTTCCTGAATAGATGACAGTTCTAAACATTCCAATATAATGGAGTGCCTGATTTTAGGATTTAGAACTGTAAATTCTTTCTCTGCAAGTAAAATAAAAATGTCCAATAAAATGAACCTTGGGCCTCGAGAGGTTAAATGTTTATATAGAGTAACTGACCTTTGGTATTTCTCAATATTTGACAAAGTTATATTGACACTCAATAATTCGGCGAAATCGCTAATCCGGTAAGAACGTAGTCTTGGATATATCGGATTAACAAAAGATTATTATAATAATGAAGCAAAATTTTGCTCTGATCTTTATTTTTACAATCATTCAGTTACTTTAATTCTGTTTTTTATGAATCACATTAATTGTTAAAATTAAAGCCACACAAGACCTGAGTAGGATCCATGAATCAATCTCTGTGCATTCCTTTTTCGGATTGTCGCATTTTGCCACTTAATTTAAAATGTAGCCTAGGGTTTCCCAAACGATGGGTCGCGACCCGGTACTGGATCATGAAAAACTTTTTGGGTAGCCTTGTTTTAGCCTAACACAATTCGCAATGCAACACGGGAATATTTTTTATGAGATTTTTGATTTTTTGAATAATTTGAATTTGACTTTACAAGGTCACAATGGCCACTGTTTTAAAGGGCAAAAGAATGTTACAGTAGTCGTGCGGAAGATGGCTGTAGCAAAGCTTCTATAAAGTTTTACACAATGAGTACAATACGATTTCATTGCCAGATGATATTTTAGCTGCTGCCAAGGATCATTAGCTACGCCCGTGGAGACTAATCTTAAGCAATGTTTTACCTAATACACAGTGACAATGAATGGATAAAAAATAATCCATTTACATTTAACGTAGAGTTCGAGACAGAATTGATGGATTAAGATGTTGAATATATAATTGAACTGTTTTTGTTACTCATCACTCAAAGACGTATACGAGAGAATACCACCAGGGAATTTTTGGGATGTGGTGACGTCGAGAGCACCTAGTTTTAGCAGAAACAGCTGTAAAATTTCGGATGCATTTTGTAACGACTAAAGGAGTGCCAAATGATTACTTTTAAGTAATAGGTTCCAATATATTAGTTCCTATCTGGTAATAGGTTCAAGGGTTCTAATTTTTTCAGGTTATATGTTCTTATATCTTTTTATGTTCAAAATATGTGATCCTATATCCAATTACTTTCAGTATATGTGTTCATATATCCTATTATTTTTTTTTCAATATATAATATTATGTTTGAAATATGTTCTTCTAAATTGATTTTGGTTTTCATTTCAATACATCATTGATTCTGGATTACATTTTACTAATGCACTACATTTTGTGATTAAAAAATACAAATTTAAATTATTCAAGTGGTGTTAAAAAATTTGTCAAATGAGCTTAAAAAGAAGTGAAAAAATTAATCGGTTTTTGCATAGAATGTATAACTGACGCGCTGAATAGGTTCCAAACATGTAACACTATTATTTATCCTATTTTTGGAAATAGTTCCAATTAGATAGAAGCCAGATTTTCAGCATTGGGTTTTCCAAAAAATAAATATAGAAACAAAAGCTTAAGATCCAAGCTTAGGCTTTTCCTCCAAACGTGAAGTTTTTAGTTAGCAAGAAACAACCTTTCACTTTCTTATTAAAATTTTCTTTTTGAAATGATTTCATACAAGGTTTTATTTTACTTACACGTCTCAAAGAAGGCAATAAGGCTTTTATAGGTCACGAAAAAGAATTTTAAAAATAACCAGGTCAAAGGAAATAAAGTTTGGGATATGTTTCGGAATTTCCTCTTAACATTCAGACAAGAAGGAAAACTATTCTGTTATTGTTATGAAATTTAAACATATTTCTATCGAAGTTTAATTTGAGTTAAAACAAAGCCACATTACGTAACACAGGGAATTTGATTGTTTACTTACTTCATAATTTCAGTTAGAACTGGTCTCATGAGAGATTACAAGAGAATTTCGAGTGCTTAAATTAATTTGCAAATCAACAAAAATATGTGTAATCGGAGTCTACGATAATTAGTTTAAAAAAACACTTTTTGGAATTTTTTTTTGCGATCGTCTACGATATTATAATCCAAGTACGTAACTTTGGGTTTCATTGAAATCGAAATAAAAATTGAATGCCGATGTGACATATCTTTAAGCTCTCCACTTGGCCGAGGTATTCATGATCGTGAATTCATGGCTGGCGACTCAAATTCAGAGCATTGAGAAATTTATTCAAATCTAGAACATCAAAGAATATGTTGTAAGATAAAATGTCATTTTTTAGAAAATGCATCACATTGTCTATATATGAACATATTTTTTTACGTCATTAGCCTCCTTGAAACCTTATTTCTTTTTTACATGAGTGTACAAGAGCTGCTTTCACAACGGTCATCGGAGTATAATTTTTTTAAACTATTAGATTATAGGCTTCTAAAACAAAAATTTCGGCTGTTACAAGGTTTTATATTGTTGTTTCCGCCTCCTTTAGTCTAGGCAGAGACTAGACCAGATCATTAATAGAGTTATGGGCAAGGTAATAGCTTTGGTAAACTGAAGCACTCCAGAGTAGAAGTCTGACTAGGCTGCTTCGTAAATTTTAACGTCGGGCAAATGCCGATAAGCACAACTGATTGGACTCAACACTCGTCTAACTTCCATACCAACACGTGGACTTTAAACTTCAACCTTTGAGTTTTTATGCATCTAAAGGCTCATCAGGTAGCAAGACTGGTGCTCAATAAATGTGTCGAAGCTCCAAGTCCTCCCATTGGTAGGGTGGGGAAGCTTAGGGAGGGACGTGTTTGGTCATGTATTATCTTCTCCTTTGACTGAGGTTTAAAATGGGGAAGTACGGTTTCAGTAGCCCTCGTGTTGCTGTTAAATGCATTATTTATAAACTCTAATAAATGAATCAATAATCAATTCGGATGACTACTCTCGTAGTTCACTCAAGATGAGCTCGGAAACAGATCTTCGTGGAATATTTCTCCACCAGAATGACTCATTGAAGAAAAAGAATCAAATTAGAGTAAAAAAAAAAAAAGCAGTTTTACTAAAGACGAGTCAACACATTCCATTGAATATTCGCAATTAAGTACCTTTTTTTCAAAACCTGTATGTTAACAAAAATACAATATTAGTGTCACTTTTATTAGCAATCCGGGGATGTTGGCGACGGTCTCGTGGATGGACTCGTCATTGACTAGGACGCCACCTGAGTTGGCATCCCACTCTCCACACCAGGTTAGCATCAGTCTCGTGACACGGCTTGTGTTTAGTGGTTTCAGGCCTCAAACCCATTCCTCGACGGAAACAACACAAGCTGTGAGATCGTGATTGTGACTACTTGGTTATTGTTGAATAGAAAAACGATAGCTTATCTAAATACAAAGATCTTATCCAAATATGGAAAATAGTAAAAGAATGTAGAGTAAAATAGTTTATTTAAATATAAAAAATAGTACAAGGATAGAATAGACTATCTAAATATAGAAAATAGTACAAGGATAGAATAAACTATCTTATCTAAATATAAAAAATAGTACAAGAATGTAGAGTAGAATATCTTATCCAAATATGGAAAATAGTAAAAGAATGTAGAGTAAAATAGTTTATTTAAATATAAAAAATAGTACAAGGATAGAATAGACTATCTAAATATAGAAAATAGTACAAGGATAGAATAAACTATCTTATCTAATTATAAAAAATAGTACAAGAATGTAGAGTAGAATATCTTATCCAAATATGGAAAATAGTAAAAGAATGTAGAGTAAAATAGTTTATTTAATTATAAAAAATAGTACAAGGATAGAATAAACTATCTTATCTAAATATAGAAAATAGTACAAGAATGTAGAGTAGAATATCTTATCCAAATATAGAAAATAGTAAAAGAATGTTGAGTAAAATAGTTTATTTAAATATAAAAAATAGTACAAGGATAGAATAAACTATCTTATCTAAATATAGAAAATAGTACAGGAATGTAGAGTAGAATATCTTATCCAAATATGGAAAATAGTAAAAGAATGTTGAGTAAAATAGTTTATTTAAACATAGAAAATAGTACAAGGATAGAATAGACTATCTAAATATAGAAAATAGTACAAGGATAGAATAAACTATCTAAATATAGAAAATAGTATAGGAATAGAATGAAATATCTTATCGAAGTATAGAAAATTTTAACGAAGAAATCTTAAAAATATCTATACCCAATACTTTTAGTTGAAAATTTCCATTCTCGGAATAAAATAACGCTTTTTTCTTTAAATGTTTTCGAAAGGATAATTGACCTTTTAAATTTTGAAGCGCAGCTTCAAAAGGCTCTTGACGATGATCGCAGACAACGAGAAGGAAACGGCGCTCTTTAATGAATCATGATCGAACAAAATGAGGATGTTAAATGTCACGAGGATATTTTTTTCTTATTTACCGATTTTCACAATTATTTATCAAAATAAATTTCATGGTCGGCCTTGAAATTTAAAAAAGTACTTATTTGTTAAAATATTAACATAGAATACCTTCCCCACTCCGTCAATTTTTTTTTTGTCTCAGCTATTTTATAAGTTACACGATCTAATTGTATATGAATCAAAAATAAGAGAATTTTTTTCCTTTTAAATTTCTTTTTAATATATTTAGCGGTAAATCACAAGGCAATGATGTATGTTTAAATTAATGTGTTAGATAGACTATTTTGATTTTAAATACATACATTGACTTTGAGTTTTTACACAAAGAAAGCAATGGAATAAAAATTTGAATTTTATGATTTTTAGAGATTAATAGCTGTGTGGGCCAATATCAATTCATAGCAAATGTTTAAATAAAAAGTTATGCAATTAAACTTTATTAACACACGATGAAAACAACTTGAATTTATATTAATGACTTAACAAGAATTATGTAGAGTCGGACACTTGTAACACGCCGTTCAGTAAGACAGAGTCTATTTTACACGCGGCCCTACTATGATAAACAATCACTTGTGATATCACTCTTAAACATTGTGGCATCCTAGTTCTTATTTTTCTTTTAATGCAACTTCTATTAATCTTTTGTTTGGAGGATGTCATGACGTACCCTCCCCCCCTGTTAAGACAAGACATTAAAATCTTTTTTAAATTGTTTTTTATTTTATATATATGAATCCCCGGTTCTCACAACTTAAATTGTTCCAATTCGGACTCTTTATTGTAAGAGATTATTTTCAAGATATGGCTGTCAGTGACCTTGTTTATTCGTTAAACTATTTTGTATTGGTCAAATTCTTAAGAGTTATTAAGATTTATTCCTGTATAATTGATTTTCGTAATAATTAAAAAAATAATGTCTAAAGAATCTAAAGGTTAAACAAAAGGCTTACACGATCGAGGGAAAAAAGGTTATCACGATTTCGAAAAGGGGCGAGTCAAGAAGAAATTGCCAAAGAACTTAATCTACTTAAATGGTAAAAAATGAAAAAAGATAAAATCCACCAGTTCGTTGATAACGTTGTGACATTGGGCTACTCGCGGTTTCTCTTCACTAACCTTGGGGACTTTTAATTGAGATTGATTCATTTGGCTAAACAACCTTTGCCCAACCAAAAATGAAACGTGATACGTAAAGTTATTATGTAAAGCAGTTAGGAATGAAGTGAAGTGGTTGAGTTAGGAAATATATAAACTCCGACTGAAAGTAGCAAGAGTGACTGAAAGAGGGGCTGAAGGAGTAGAGAGATTGAAAAAGAGAGGCTGTAGGAGAAGTGAAGCTGAAGTGATAGATAAGAGGAGGGAGGAAATAGAGGGTTAGATTAAAGATTGTTGCAAGACGTTCCTTTGCGGTTGTTCTCAACCGTTGATCCAGAGTCTGAGTTGCAGTCGAGGAAGGATTAGTGGTAAGAGTCTGTTGGATTACTATTGCTGGGTTGAATTTAGTTACTTGAAATATTCCCCAGGAGAGCATAGTGAGTTGTTGTCATAGTAAATATAAGTTAATAAATTCCTTAAATATTGTTCTAGAGTCTCTTTGATTATTGTGTCTTAGTGTTTAGTAATTGAATCTAGTTATGGCACAAAAGGAATCCCGGGCCGGGCGAACGTCACAACGTTGATACTAATAAAGGAACGGCTAGAAAAAGGGTTAGGACAATGGAAAACACCAGTCTTGACAAATATAAGTTTGAGGTTTCGATTTTTTGCTCAATTTATACGAATACTATAACTTGTGTTTCAGAAACTACGGAACCGACTATCGTATGTTTACGGGGTTAGACAGCACATTAGATTTTGAAAGCACTTTTTAATAAAAGAATTGTTGGATATAGGAATGAAATAACGAAGATTTGAATACAAGGTGTGCCTATTAAATAACGAGAATGATGCTGTAAAACATTTTATTTTGATTTCAAACATGTTTATTATCACATTCAATCAACGCACGCCTCCTCTATCTCTTCAACGCTCCTCGCGAATCTTCCATTGTTCGAAACAGTGCTGGAAGTCTTCTGTCTGCTCCTTCAGGACGCGTGTCGCTTTCACAGATTCAAAAATTCAAATCTTGTTCCTTTTAATACAGATTTCACCATCGAAAGCAGACAGAAGTCGCTTGGCTCAATTATCCGGGGAATAAGGTGGATGGTCTAACACTGTGCTTGGCTAGAAACCTCTTGACAGACAATGCGGAATGACTTGTCCTTCCATTATTCGCGGCCAATTTGTTTTTTCCTTATTCTTTTTCGGAGATCAACAAGAACATGAATGTAGTAATGTTGATTAATAGTTTGACCTTCGGGAACCCAGTGAAGGTACACAATTCCACGAATATCGAGAAAAAAAATCAACAATGCTTTGAATTTTGATTTATTCATTCGAGCTTTTACTTCTCTCAGTGAAGATGGGCTCTTCCAGTGCGAGGATTGGGGCTTCATTTCCGGATCATTAGTAAGAAACCACAATTCGTCGTGCGTTATTATCCATTCAAATAAGTTTGAGTCTTTTCAATGGCATTCAAAGTGTCAATACAAACATTTTTGTGAGTTTCTTGTTGTTCGAACGTGAGAATTTTAAGTACTATTTCGGCATATATTTTTTGCATGTTAAAATTGCTACGTAAACTTTGGTGTACTGATACTTTGTCAATTCCTACATTCTCAGCAATCGCACGAATGTTTATCCGACGATCAGTTCGGACCAGATTACTGACTTTTTCGATATCGTCATTCCTTTTTGACGTGGAAGGGCGATCAGGGCGTGAATCGTCTTCAACGTCTTCTTGGCTATCTCGAAACGCGCACGTGATAAACCACTCAATGCCATACACTTTAAATATTTTTTGAGTGGTTTAAACGCGCACGCACGTTTAAACCACTAAAAACACGCGCACGTGATAAACACTCATTGCCATACACTTCCTTCAAAGAATTATAAATTTAATAGCAGTTTTTCAAGTTTCATGTGAAATTTCACAACAATTCGTTACTCTATTGCTACGCTTATCATTTATATAGCTATAATGCGAACGTAGTCTAGGACTATACTGATTTGTTTACAGAAGCGAGAGGTACTGCATTGGAAAGAGGAAGTTTTACGCTAAACAGCTATCAGTTGCTGGCGTTGGGTTATAGATCAAAAGTATGTAATGGGTTCCAGGGCACATTTCACTTTGCGAACTTCTTCTGTAGCAACGTCATTATCGATTCTTAATATCCACACTTCGTATATTTCAAGATATTTTTCATGTTATAAAATTTCTTATCATTCCTGTGGTCGCCTAAAAACTCTTGCAACAGATTATCTCTCTGTTTATATTTCCAATAAGCATGGCCATCAATTCCCAACTAGAGTAGAAAACCTAAAATTAACAGAAACTCCATAGAACTTTCAAACAATATCACTAGAAACTGACCAAAAATTCTGGAAGAGAAATAAAAAATTCATTATTAGAGCCTTTTAAGTAACTTTTGAAGTTTTTAAGACTTTAAAAAGCATCGTTAATTACCACATTAAAAAGAGTAACTTAGCGAAAGATTATTAGTATGTAATGGGTTTTAAGGTACATTTTCATATGACTAACCTCTGGAGCTACTACGATGTTTGATAGCGGCACATCTCCTTGTGAAAGAACCGTGTCGCATGTGAATTAACCTTACAGTATAAAAAGAAGAGAGGTGAACAGAAGTAAGGAGATAGACAAATTGGAGAGATTCATAAAAACACTATATTGGTTCGAGAAACTGTAGGATAATGTAGGTACGAACATAGGATGACGCTCCCCAGCAACAGTTCTCTTCTGAAGGAAGAGAACCGTTACAGTAAGAGATGTCATCAGTCAGTCCTTTTCCTTGGCGACGGATTTGGGTGACAATTTTGTTGATTTGGCGAGAAGCTTGGCATTTTTGGTGACAAATGGAAAGTTCTCGAAAGTGCTGGAACCTGGGCAAAATATTGACTGGGAAGAAAGTTTTGGAATTTTCGAGAAATTTCGATGTGACGTCACACTTGGCCGGAACAGGTTTTAATAACCTCTGTCAGAGAGTGGGTCTGTTTACATAATCTATCTTTGGAGTCGACTTTGGAGGATTGGTTAGGGAATCGATCGTATAGAGGTTAAGTTGAACTGTCAAGAATAGCAAGGCCGAATGAATCCGATATAGATTTGACCAGAATCTATAGGAGCCTGCCTTGGAAGTGCAGAGAATTACGGCTGAGATTTGTCCATTGCGTGGACGAGTAAATTGGTGAGTTGAATGTTTCTGATACAACTGTCATTAACAGTGCTGTTTTTTCTTGTATTTGTGTCACTAATCTGTACAAGTCATGAGTTCTCTGTTTGCGCTGCTATTGTCCAAGCTTTGTTATTTATGTGTTGTCCGGAGATTTGTAACTGAAACGTCATTTGTCGTTATCCTCCTAGTTCGACTTGATTTCACTCCCACACGTGCAGAAATTCAGTAACAATATCCTGACTCGGATCCTGTCAGTTGAGATCGGCTTTTTAGAGTTATCCAGATAAGTGGATTTCTTTATTATAATAATTAATTAAGGAACGCGATTAGTTAACAGATCCACATTAATTTTGATGTTGTTTATTTCCAAGCTTGAAAAAAGTGGTTAAAGTTTGTTGGGTGACTGTAATGTGTCCTTAATCATAATGAAAACAATTCATTAGAAGTAGTTATCATTTGTATTATTTAACTCTAATGCATAATTCCTTTTTATTCATAATATTTTCAGTAAGACCAAAATTCTTTCCCTCTGCCTCGACTAAGTCGAAATAAAAATCAACGTTAGCGGAAAATCGAAGTAATAAAGTGATTATAAATGAATAATTTTCATTAATTACATTTTATTCTTATTGCAATATTTTTATGATTCATTATCAGAAAATTTCTAAGATTCATAGTTTTTAAAAAAGTGACAAATTTTCATAAAATATTTTAGAGTTTTTGTGATTTTTACTTTCGGTATTATTGTGCTAGAATTTTTCACTTTTAAAAAAAATTGCGGGATTAAGTACTATTGTCCTTTTGTAGAAAGTCAATAATGAAGAGGCAGTTGTTTAGATATTGAAAAATAAATTGCTATACATCCATTTCTTCTGATAATAGTTAAAGTCAGCCTTGATCTAAGAGGTTTGTTGACACGAGCTCTCGAACGGTTATTTGTAAAACTTGGCAATAACGGACATGGGTAATCATTGTTGCGCCGAAACCCACTTTAACTGTAAACAACGGACGTGGGTAAACACTGTTACACCGAGAGAGAGAAACCCACAAACACTTTACTTAGGATTGATTCAACCAATTTGATTGCTTAAGTTTTAATAAAAAAATTAGTCTAAAAGGCTCGTTTGGTAGAAATTATACTTCATATTACAATAACGAACAAGGTCTATCAGGCGCTTTTGTCGTCTTTGGGCTTGATGTGTAATTCTGTTACTTTACAGTAGGCGCTTCAAGGTCACATATTTTTGCTCCACTGCCATATGTAACTATGACAACAACAGTTGAGAATGGACATCACTTCTTCTCCTCCCACTTCGTTTTATTTTCTTAAACAGACTTCTAATGAAAACGAAATTTTTCATCGTTGGTTTTTTTTTTTATTAAATCTGCATCATTGAAATATTAATTTAAAATTTTCATAACATTTCATAAATCTCGTTAACATGAAATTAAAAACATTTAGTCTTCTTACAACTTTATGTAACGGAATTAAACAACCCATTGGACCTTTTTAAATTAAACAAATTTGTATCCGCATAGATATTATATTAATATTGTATAAGGATATGTTTTATTAATTTAAATACTTTCATTAAAAAGAAATTATCCTTTTGAAATAAAGAAACGCGTTATTTATAGATATTTAAAGTAAACTTTACATTTAACATAAAGCACGTCCAAACGCAAAGGAATTCAGATCTCAACTGAAGTGAGGAAAATAAATGTAGTAGCGATGATAAATTAGTCCCTACTATGGTAACCATTGGAGGGAAGACGAAAATAAGTGAACTTGACACACCTATTCTAAGTAACAGACTATAGCTAGTATTTAGGTCATGCGGATAGTCTGATACTGGATCCCCTAGTTAACTTCCAAAACGAATTTGACTCTCATTTATCGACTCCTGAAGGGCTGGGATCATCCATCGCCATTTATCCAAACGGGAGCGACAGGGAATCGAACTTGGGTCGGCAGTACTAGCAACCAGACACGCTAACCACTACACAACCGCGACTCTTATTTTACAGAAATGGTGTTTATTTGCTGTATAAAGTTGTGAGAATTATGATCTTATTTAAATAATTTTAATTTTGTGTACTGTTTGTGATTTTGTGGCCAATTCTTAGGATTCTGAGTCCATATTCTTTTGAATTATGCTTTTTACCAAATTTGTTATAAAACAATGTCTGAAATGAGTGAAATGCTTTGAATCCGTAAAACATCCAGAAATTGCATAAGAATTGCATCCAGAATTGCCCAAGATCAGAAACAGCATTTTTAATTGCATTATCTCCTTCCTTGAATATAATGTCTTCGTAATAATTTAATTAATGTTCAATTTTAAGTCTATATGGTTTAGCGTATATATCTCATGATTACTCATTACTTAAATGAACTTACATTTCTTATAAAACCCTGTATATTTATATAATATCCCAAAAGATTAGTGAAAAGGAAATGCTTGTTACACTTTCTCTATGTAGAAAGGTGCTTCGAAAAATATGATAGTTTCAAGCAAGTGGTATGATACATAGAGTGATATAAATGTTTGAACTACTTTTCTATAGGATGAATTCAAGATGATTGAAATAAGGGTCTTGACTTTTTATTCGTAATCAAGGCTCGTCATTAAAACCTCATGGGTATTTAAACGCTAACTTGAATTTTAACAGATTTGATCCATCCCGACTTTGTTCCTGCTTCTGTTGACGAATTTAATTCATTAGTCTATTCCCATGCTGTTATTTTTCATAACTTTCGGATATAATCCATAAATTATTTCTGTACAGCTCTTTTTAATATTATTTAACAAATGTTCATAAAATTTGTGAGAAAATAATGTCGCACAAGAAACATCCTATGGGTGATTTTGGAGTATTCTTTTTCCTTTTTCGATGTTCATCGCACGAATACTCAATTGTTCAAAAAACCGCGCTATTTTTATTTCAATAATTCTCACTTTGCGTAAGCTTCCTGAAAAACATTTTTTAGCGAGCTGCATTTAATGAATACATAATAATAATAAGACTTAAATTGTTTCAAAAAGGAGTACAAATATGAAAATGAATAATGCCTCGTTAAAAGAGAAACTTTTCGATTTTTCTCTAAAGTTGGAGGGATGCCTGAATCTTGTTTGGTATGTTAATAAGCAGCACTCGTTTCAGAGAGAGTTAAAAAATGCTGCCGTGGCTACCATACACAACAGATATCCATCTGATAATTGGTTTCGTGTATACGCAGGTGGTTCTGCAGAAAATGTAATAAAAATGCCGGTGCAGGAGCATATTATAATATTTTCAGTATAAGTTGCCCCGTTGGAAAATACCGTGACAATTTTGATGGTGAGATAGCGGCTATAGCATTTATAATCGACAAATTAAGAAATAACCTTTATCAAAATATTGTTTTATTTATAGATTCACAAGCTGCTTTCCTCTCATTTACTAATTTGAATTACAACTAAAATGCCCGAGTTCATTCATGCAGAATAAAGCTGTATGAACTGGTGAAAACAAAAAGCCTCGTTGCTCTTCAATGGATTCCAAGTCATTGCAACATTCTTGGAAATGAGTTGGCAGATACAATATCCAAGGCCGGATCTCTTATGACCCAATCAAATTCTTTTTTACCTCTGCGTGATATAGAAAAATAATCTACAGTAAAGTAATAGGTAACAGAATTTCCTTGTATGTTGATGCAGATGTAGATAAGAGGTAGAAAACCCTGCTGCTCAACAAAAATAACAGAATCCCTAGTTCCTTGTCTAGGGCTATTGGAGTCGCTTGTTTTTGGATGACAACTGGGTACGATTACCTGCAAAAATATTTACAAAGGATAGGAGCCAAGGATTCGGCTTGTTGCCTTCTGTGTCGTCATGGTGATATGGATGGTGACCATCTCAAGAACTACCCTGAAGTCCTTTTGATACTAATGACTTTACTCTTGTTTTTATACCTATTCATCGTTATACTGGCCCATAATTATCGAATGATGGAAGAATCATTATGATAAAAATAACAATCGAATGATGGTTATTTCTGCCATCATTATCGAATGAATGGTAGAAATGCTGTAGACGAACAAGGATAAATTTTTTCCCCTCTCAAACATAAATGTTCTACACGTCTTTCTTTCATTACACCACAGGCAATCATACGGTAGTTAAACTCCCAAAAGACTTTGAAGCATGTCGTTGTCAATGTTCTTAAGCTAATATAGCGCGGCTTCGAACGTAATTGTTACTTCGGGCTGTTCTCGAGTTTCTATTCACAAACCTCGGGGACATTTAGGTAATGTGAATTGTAAACAATTACAATTCCTTCCCAACCAAGGTGAACATTTGATTAGGTCATTTAGATTAAGATAATAAAGGCAGTGACAGTGAAATAGGGTAAGTGTAGTATATAAGTGAAAAAGGATTGAAAGAAAAGAGAGAGACAGAGGATAACGACAAGCTGATAGATATATGCAGATTGGATTGAACTATCGTATTTTATCATTTGGATTGAAGTGACTTTTAGTTGGAGTAATGGGAGTTGAATTTGTGATAAATGACGTGTGATTCGGTAAGCTAAAACTTTATAATTGGAATATAAACTAGGATTAACTGAGTAAAGAGGGATTCGAAAGAGAGGGATATTCTATTTTAATACCTAACAAACTGTGTTGTCTTTCTCTTATGCATCTCCAATTGGATGTTTGAGTTTAATGACTATTTAATTTGACTTTAAGATGACTGTAATGTTGAATAATGAAGGAAATACGTCACAGCAAACATCAACGTAAAATCTTCCAAGCAATTCATTGTGGAATTTCCAGTTCATGATATGTTCTGATTCCCGTGAGCGAATAGAAATACTGTTTCAAGTACTCTCCATCCCCTCGTGTTAAGCCCTTGATCTATCAGGACTCGTTCCTTTACACAAATGGTGTTCTTGAATTCTCGAAACCAGAGCAGAATACCCCGATGGCCCAGTGTATGAGATCTCTACTTTCTTGAATGCTCGCTGCATTTTAAAAAGAGAGAAGAGTCCTCATATTCTAAAATGCCAAAACGCTTTCCTATGTCGTCTCGCCATTTTGAGATACGAGACGCAGAAAATGAATCGTTTCTTTTCAGAGACTTTGAACGTGGAAATGAGTTCGTCTTCATCTGGGGGCTCATTCGAAAAGTGAAAGCATGGAAATAAGAATAGAATACCTGCTCTTTTTCTTCCTCAATCAAGTACTGATCAATAAAAATTATTCTTTTTACAGTTATATCATGTTAAAAACCTATGATTACTCTGTAATCAGCTTATATTAGCGTGGTTATAAAACTTTCTTGGGGATTTTAATCAAATTTCCAAACAAAAATTATCTTTCTTTTAATTAATGGCCCTGAAGATTTAGAAAATTTTATTTCGATTTATTTAAATATGAATACACTTACAATTTTATTTATGCTCTAAAGGAATTTAAAAAAAGTGTTTTTTGTTGTTGTTTGTACTTTAAAATGTGTGTGTGTGTGTGTGAAATATGCAGTGTATTTTTTTACCTAGAAATCTCAGATTTAAGTATTTTATCATTAGTCTCTGTGAAATGCATCCCACGAGTAATGTCTTATTCGAGCGATAAATATAAATATATTTTTACTCTTCTTATGCTTCGGGAAGTCATTGCTTTGATAGAATTTTGGAAACATTCCAATCGTAAATTCCTCGTCCTATGCGGAGCTAGGAACATAACATTTAGGCTTTTTGCTCTCTTTTCGTCGAAAGATAAACCGTATTTCGGAGTTAGATAACTTCTGTCAACCATTTCGTTGTTGGGAGGGATTCTCTTATTTGTTCTTAAAGAAAAAAAGAGCGATAAGATTGAAGTGGAGACAACACAAAACGACACAAGTATTTGATAGGGTTCCAAAACAAGCGAGTTGTAAATTGTTTCAATGAATCCGTCTTAAGCAATCGTCACTTTTTATTGTCCGCTTTTTTTCTTTGGCGCATATGTATTTTGTGTATCTTTCGATAGGATATTCTGTGCGAATTTTCACCTGAAAAGTTGTCTTCTTCAGAAATGAACGAATTCTTACTTGCGTCTTCAAGGAAGCATTGCTAATTCTTTTTGTCTCGAGTAACTCGATTTTCAAGAAAATGTTCGATTTGGATCAATGGATATCAATAAAGTAATAGGTAAAACGTATGATATATACACACCATATGATACGTATGATAGCCAAATTAATGTGGACTGTTACATGATTTCAAAATTTTCCCTTTTAAATACAATGGAAGCAACTATAAGTGGTTAAATAACGTAAGGCTACATTTTTTTTATGTAAATCTATTTCTCCCATGTAAATATTTATTTATTTTTAACATTGGATTTCAATTTGCTTGTAATATTGATGCTATTGATTTCAGTATTAAAATTTGTAAAATTATACCGATTATTTGGTCGCGTGATCTCAATCCGACCCTTCTATCGGTTCTCCACCCTAACCTCGCTTCAGGATCTCCCTTCAACAGACAAAAGCTTTTCCTTACGAGGAATCTTTCCCCAGAATATTCTCATTTTATTCCACTACAGTTATGAATCGATCCTACTCCTCGGATACATCCGAGATAAAAATGCAGGTAGATCATTATCAAATGAAAATAGATGCTTCTGGAGTTTCCAGATCAGAGAGAGTCCAAAGGTTCATTTGAATAAAAACGTGGCTCTTTCTGCTAAACGAAAAGAGATTTGTGGCATGAAAAGGTTAACAACATCACGTTGTGACAGAATAATAAGGAACACCTTTTTAGAAAAATGAAAAGAAGTTCTGCAAATCTAACTCAATCGATTCAAGAAGCTGGGATTTCTATTTCGAGAAGAGACGCCCAAAGACTGCTATCTGAAGAAGAATTCTCATCTCATCGTCCTGTAAAAAACTCAAAGATAAAACGTGTTGCATTGGTTCAAGAAATAGTAAGGTTCAACTAGGTAGTCAATTCAATAGGTGTCAAATTGGTTCAAGAAGCCACTAAATAGTTGTGGACTGGAATGATAAAAGGTAATAAGAATATATGTATATATATTTTAATCCTTTTTCGAGCATTAGTGATTTTATTTCTTAAATTACATGTGCATTTCTCATCCGAATTCGAGTTTGAAATTTTGGTTGATAATAATACCCACGTTCGGTGACGTCCAAAGGAAAATGTTTATCCCGATTGTATTATCAAAAACGTAAAACATACCTTAAAAGTTATGGTGTGATCTATAATCAATTCCGAGGGAGTTGGGCGGATTCACTTCACCCAAGAGGTTCCATGAGGCAAAACCAATACAAAGAAGTATTGCGAACTCGCTTGGTGATCCATCTTTGAAAATGGTTTTCAAATGGTAGATATTTTGTTTTTGGGTATGACTCAGAGCCTTTGAATAAAACAAGAAGCATTGTGATCACCTTAGCAGACAACGACATTCCTGAATTATTTTAGCCAGGTAATATATTGTTACTAAAATGTTTGGCTGCTTGGGAATGAAATCAGTCCAACACAGATAATAACGACAAAGCACGCTTTAGTCACACATCGTCAGGATGACACGCTGGTTGCAGAGCTTGGACAATAACAGCGCAGACAGAGAACTCATGACTTGTACAGATTAGTGATACAAGAACAAAACGGCACTTTTAATGACAGTCACAGTTGTATCAGAAACATTCAGCTCGCCAACTTACTAGTTCACGCAATGGACAAACCTCTGCATTAATATTTCCAAGCCAGATATTGGCCGCTTTACAAATTCACTCAGCCAAGAAACCGTTCATAGAGGCGATACTTTGGTTAAGTTTAATGTTTTGAGTTTTTGACAGCAATTGTAAGTCTAGGAATTAAAGATGCTTAAAGATGTGCAAGTTACCTTCTAGTTTTGTATCTAAAGTAGAAGGTAACTTGCACATCTTTGTACCTTCTAGTTTTGTATTAAACTTTAATTACTTCTTATGCTTTAGTGCTTGCTATTTCTTAGGTTATAGTTTGCATCAATTTGGGTTTTTCTGATGGTTTTTACAACGTTTTTCTGAATTTCACTTGGTGTGTGTGTGTGTGTGTGTGTGAGTGTGTGTGTGTGTCATCAAATTTTCGATCGTTAATTTAACCAACTTCCCATCAAGCTAGAGCTTTGAAATTTTGGGAATCGTTCGTACTCGCCTAACAATGCAATATTTAGACGTTTGCGATAAGTTTTAATTAATATTTTCTTTAATAACGCAGTTTAGCCCAATCACTTGGCGCGATTTCAAAAATTTGCTCCAAACTTGGCTGGTTTTTATTTATTATTATTATTATTTTATTTTTTGTTTAACTTAAGTCCGTAAAACGGAACAGGGTAGCCACATTTAGCAAAATATCGCTAAGTAATTCTTGTTGCCAAGGGTGGTTGGGTAAAAATGCATTCCATTCATTTAATTTACCGGATGAATTAATTAATTTTAGTTAGTTTTAACGTTTTTATGTATTTCACTTGGTGTGTATCTGTCTGTGTGTGTATCACTGTGTCATCAAGTTTTCTATCGTTAATTTAACCAACTTCCCAGCAAGCTAGAGCTCTGAAATTTTGGGAACTGTTCTTACTTGCCTAACAATGCAATATTTAGATATTTGCATCCAGTTTTAACTAATATTTCAATAATTTTTTTAATAAACTTTGCCGCCATATAAAAACGTTGTTTTTAAAAACGTTGGTTTTTAATTCGAATTATTTCCTATTGTTTCCTCTTTTTTGATTGTTGCTGATTTTTTTAGTTTGCTCATTTTGTTATATTAGGCGTGCGCTGATGTTTAATGGAACTTTTACTGATTGTGATGGTTTGATCATTAAAACGTGCTGAAGCAGAGTTCACTACCATAATCTGGTAGCAGCATAAGGAGTACATAGCTTTTGTTCCGTTTATAAAGGATTTTCTTTTTTCTATTAACCCCTGCTTTTTTCTATATATGTTCTTATTGTTATAAAATTTTTGTATTTCTTTTTTTTTTAATTAATTTAATTTCTGAAATCAAATAATTAATAATTTTGATTTTTAGCATTTTTATATATGTAATGAAAGTAGTATATGAAATAGTCTAAAATTAATAAATTAAAATAATAAAGAAACAAATATTAGAGCTATAAAATAATTAACAAAAACAAAATGAAATGAAATTTTTTTGGAGGATAGAAATAAAATTAATAAGATAGAGTAGGAAAATCAAATTAAGATGTGTGAACTTAATTTTTCTAATTTGAAATTCTATTCGTTTCTGAAATTTTTTTTAATTCTTGGTTTATACTTTTTTTAAATTGATAATGTAATTACTGAAGTGTGATGGTTGAATCCACAAAATTGGTTTAAATACACATTTCCCATTCCAATGTATGGGACAGAATTTAAATAGCATTGACTCCAATTTTTTTCATTATTTCTTTATTTTCCCTTGAGATATGCTATTTTTAAACTCATTTCTTATTTTTTATTAATGGTTTTTATATATTTTTAATAAAATTATTAAGTATAATCTGTATTTCTGTAAGCTTTAGCATTTTTACTACCTATTTTGTATGTTTCAACATGGAATAGTTTTTTTTTAAAAAAAATTAGGATTATTTTGATATTTTATAGTATTTTTCATTTATTTCAGTAATATTTGTAGGTCTTTAATTTTAATAAATTTTATCAGATTTGTTTTTAGAGAATTTAATCTTCTGTATTTTAATATGATTTTGTGTAATTTAAATTTTATAATTAACATTATATATATATAGCTTATCCCCCCCTAAAAAAACCTCCACTTTTACTTACCGAAGAAAATGAAGAAGTGACTTGATTAAGCGAAAGAGCACATTCGTGGGTCAAGGGCTCAGCGGTATGCAGTCATCTTTGGGGATTAATCCAAATTCAGCTTTCATGGATCCGACGTAAAGTTGTACATTCAGATGAATAAAAAGTGAAGTGTTTTCATCCTGATTGCATATTTCCAATTGTGACAGTGAGCCAAATGGGAAGCTTATCCAGCAAAGGGGGGTGAGAAACTGAATTTTTTTTTAACTGGAACTGTGAATGCATCAGTTTGCACCGACATGGAGGAGTGTTTAAAACCAGTTAATCGGGATAATTTTGAAGTTACGGAAAAGTAGATTTTTCAACAACACCCTGTCATACGACGAAATTGGTAAGTAGGATCTAACTTATTTATGAACTATTATGTAGCCTCATTTATATGTGTGTCTCAATTTACTCAGTAAAACTGGCATTACAAACATAAATGTTGCCCCAGTTTCTCCGTTTAGGTGTAGGTTTTTTTTAAAAAAGCTGACAATGAAGTAATATACTGGAAATAGTTTGGACTGAACGTTATTAGCATATAATGGGTACTAAAATTTCTGCAAAGAAGCCAACTACTTAGAACAAATTGCAGGAAAACATTTTTAGATTTTGGCTCCATGAAATTGGTATGATTACATTCAGAAGTTAATTTTTTCCATGCCAGACTGCGGCAAGACTGTTGTCGCAGCTCGAATAGGATGTACAAAGTATTGAAGTAATCACACCAAAGAGCTTGCAACATAATTGTAATTTGTAATATTTATTTTTAATCACTGCTTTTATGTACCATTCTCTCCTTTCCAAGTTTTGTTTAAGTATATTATTTTCATTTTCTGAACTTATGCAGAGTAATTTAGGAGTTTCATTAAATATTACTGTATGCAAACTAATCACATAAGTTTATTTTATTACAATATCAACTTTACGTAAAGCATAAACATAGCTCACACATACACACACAGTTGCGAATTCATATGAATGAATGGCAACGGACGCCGCATAGGAAATTGAAGTGATTAGAAGAAGAACCACTACGTGAAGAAGAAAGCACTATTGAGGCCGAAGAAAGAAGGCTATAGAAAATTGATGGAACATGGCAGACTGCGTAAGCTGAGAAAAACATACATATGAACATAGCAAATTAAATAAATGGTTGTAAAAATAGTTAATGTTTTGATGTAGCCATGTAAAAGTGTCTCTTTTCTTGATACATATTTTCTGTCTCATATTATATGAAGGATTTTCATGTATTCAATTGCGTTCATTTCTATATAAATACGTAAATTATTATGGAAGAACTTTCCTTAATGTACTCCTTAGAGAACGCTGTTGATGAATTGTACGAAGAGTTGAAGGTAGAATCAATTATAATTTTAAATACTTTTAAGAGCGTTTTATTCTCGTGTAACTTTAAAAAGGAACTCAAGTTGTTTTCTACACGTATAAAGTCATGTTTTAACAACTGAGAATCAATGAATGATTTTCTTTAAAAAAGGGAAGAATCCTCTGATGCTAAAATAATACGAAAACTCGTGACAGTAAATGTGTCAATTCGTTGCGTAGTTTTTGGCTTCGCCAAATACTCGCCAATCATAGCAAGATTGTGGAGGAGCAGCTGTCGGTTGTCACACTCTCTTTTCAGCATCCAAAACAAGAGCAGGATTGCTGCTTCAAATTCTGTCAGGCAGTGGAGATAACTCATTCAAAACAATGCACGAAATGCAGCTGAATTGTTGGCAAGGATCACATGTAGAACACATACCGGAAAGCACCAATAACATTTGCTCGACATTTTATTCCAAGTAGAGAAGATATTAAATGGATCCACTGGCTACATTAGCATTAATAATCGTTATAGAAGGATACATTCAATATAAACTGTAAACATATTGTGAAATATTACAATAGTTTTCTGTTTATTAACATTTTATAAAATGTGGAAAATATAAGCAGATGTTTAAATCCGTTCCGGGAGGGTCGAGCGTCCGCGTGCGGGGTCTTTGTTGAGAGCCCTTGTATAATTTCAAGAAATATGAAACATATTACCTGTACAAAAGTTTATTTATTGATGTTAGACAAACTAAACAAAGGATATCGGCAATGCAAGATTTTTTATAAGAAAAACTTATATATATATATATATATATATATATATATATTAATTTTAAAGCTACATAAAATATAAATAAGATGAGTCGAGTCCTTTAATTCACCCATGAAAAATTTTGATGGATCAAAATGTTTCTCATGGGTGCAGATGACACCAAAACACTTCCCGGCACCCATTCAAAGAAGGGTACCCTGTGACACGTAGCAGTTTTCCGACAACAAGACATGAATAGAATGTAATAATATTCATTAAAAGATCACAAAAGGATTAGCAATGTAATAATACGTTAGTCTATTGTGTTTGAAACATTGGGCAGTTCGCGATTTTCTTTTCACTAACCTCGAGGACTTAATAATAATTTGAATTGTGTAAAGTTACATTTTCTTCCCAACCCAAATGAAACGTGATTAAGTATATTAAATTAAGATAAGAGGTGCAGTGAATTGAATTAGAGATAGCGTGTATAACTGACATAGTTTGAAAGGAAAAGAAGAGGAGATAGAAGAAAACGATTTGCTGATTTATACTTTGGATTGAAGCCTCTTAATTAGTTTCATGAATTGAAGCGAATTCTAGTTAAAGTATTAAAATGAGAATCATCTGTTTGTGTGAAGTGATCGAATAAAAACGAGGGAATTGGTAAGCTAAGCTATTTAATGATTCTTATTTAAAATTGAAGTAGTAAGTGGGATTTGAGAGAGAGCTTCCTTTTCTCCCCTTCATTGATAAATAAAGTATTGTATCATGTTCTTACGTACATTCTATTGGAGTCTAGTACTTATTGACTATTATATTACAGGACGTTACAGTATTTACTACTTTGGACAAAAAAAATTACTAAATACTGTATTTGTCCTTGCACAAGTAATTTCCGCCTTACAGGATAACGACCGAATTTAGCACCCCTAAATTTTGCCCCTGAGTGTGGGGCCTGCAGATATGATTGACATTACATTTAATGTTTCTTCGGATGCTGTGAAAGATATTTCTAAGCTTTTACAGATTTGTGTGGTGACATGGCAGTAATAACTGTTTCCAACAATATTGATACTTATTTTAAAGGATTGTAAGATATTAAATAAATGTTTCAACAAAGAACACGTCTTTGCGGTCATCAGTGAAATAAAATTCTTATTTAATGTTGGAAATTGGAAGTGAATGGATGCAAATTTGTCGGTAATATGCATTTCGTAATGCAGTTTTCAAAGACAAATTGTCAATTGGTAAAATTTCTCTTGCATTGTCTTTCAAGAAAGTAAATACGAAATTCATAAAAAAAAATCCGAGATAAAATAAGGTTTATTATTTTTGGTTTGAAGCCAAAACACATTTTTTTTCCTTTTAAATTATAATTCTAAGAATTCGTAAAATAACATTGGATAAAACGACTTTTTTGTTATACATGCTTGAATATTTCCCCCTTATCAAGAATAGGCGTTGTATTTTTTGGATTTTAATACAATTAGTAATAAAATCTGAAATCTAGATCGATTTGTGTGAGTGAAAATAACAGAATGTTGAACGTTGTTTTCATATTACATGGAACGAGTTTTTTCTATTGTCGCCGCGCGAAGGACTGTAAAAATTTTATATTATATCAAATGCTAAATTGTGTTAATCGTATTTTAGTCGCCGGTCGAGAGATAAACAGCCAATTATAGCAGATGAACCGATCACGATTATCAGTGATATTTCTAAATATCGTGTCGCCATCTAGTGCCTTAACATAAATACAATATCCTTTTTCGAAATTAAATGAATAAATGATTTTGCGATATTATCGAGCATCAAAATGGATTTAACGGGGATGGGAAAGAAAAATCTTTCTAAATAAAACTTAAGCGATTGCAGCATGCATTTAATATGTTTACGCACATTTTGAGCCTGTGTGGACAATATAAATATCCGACGAAATATTTCTAGCAATTTCAAAATTATATATAAAAATTAAAGCATTGAACATTAATTTAAGTGATCTTGCATTGATTAAAAACCCAGCTCCGAAGAAAAATTAACGAATTAGAACAATGATAGTTAAAACATGTTATAACGAGTTACTCTAGTCGCATGCTTACGGCTATTATTTTATTAACCATTGGAGCACACTTGGGGTTCGAAAGCCTTTTATTCACAGTACACTATAAGGTCGTGATATAAGACAAACGCCATGTGTAATTCGCTAGAAAACAAGAAATAAAGTATTGAAATAAATACTGATAGGTACGATAAACACTGGTGAAAAGGCGGGCAGCGCTGTGTCACGACTTGGCAGTCAAATCCTACGAACTACACAATCCACAAGAAAAATTGCGAGAGGGAACTCCGGAGAATGGATCGTGCCGAACTATCGAATGCCGGATGAACGAGGGCTTACTGTGCTAAGGAAGCAAAATAAATGTAATAGGTGCAGAAAAACTAACGAAACAAAATGAAAGCTCTTGCAACAAGAATTTAAAAGTAATACGCATTTTTGAAGTAAAATATTTCACACACACATGTATTGAATGTTTGCTTAAAAAAATAAAAATTTTCGTAATTTAAATTCAGTATTTTATTAAAAGCCAGCTGAAATAGGAAACAGTACATACACAAGGATAACTTTATTTGAACCTTGTTTTAAATCAAACAAGTCTTACACTTTTTTATTTTGCATTTATGGTTGATAAGTAACAAACACTCTCTCTCCAGGAGAGCGTAGGCATATCATTTCTGTCAAAGGTGATCCTGTTGACTCAAGTTTGAAAAACAATGGTCTAGTTTTCTGAACATTTTCCTGCTCCTTATTTCTGCCAGACACAGACTTAACACAGCCAATAAATCTTCTTAGTTTTGAGCCACGATCACATGACGAGGTCGACGCCTGACATGGATCCTACTCTTCGCGTCATGCATTAGGGTATCCTTCTTCACTGCTTGGGATCCGAGCCATCAAATGCTCATTCAAAAAAAGTGTTAGTAATGAAAAATTAAATTCGTTTCATTCACAAAGCAACTGTTATTTCGAACGTGGAGTGATTACCAACTCATGTCCTCAACCAATGGTTAAAACTGAAAATTCTATTTACCACGATAACAACAAAATTGGATTCGAGTCAGGAACAATACTAGTAAACTCGGTTCAAATCACATATCAGCTTTGCGACTATCACTTAAAACTTTCTTGCAGTAAGATTGCGTACAGTATAATCTCGCTAATCTTCTATCTCCTCTCAGCACTTTAACATTCCAAACTCTCTGATTGATCGTCCTCTATTCATTACGCTTCTGTAGATATATAGCAATGCTAATTTACATAAGTCACGGTTTATTCACAAGGCGAGGTTGTCAAATCAAATAATGTCATAAAGGAGACCCAAATGTTAGTTGGCGTGAAAAGCGTATGAAAGCTAGTTTCAACACCAAAGTTGAGGGTTTTGCGAGATATAACGATCAGCGGCCCTTCCCCACGACGTGCATTTTGGGAAAACAGAGATACAGTTTGATTCACTGATTGTTTTATTAACAAGAAGGAAGAAGACGTGGAAGCAAGAAGACGGTTATTGGTGATAAGCCTCGACATTTTGAACCTTGTTCAAGTGAAGAGAATGATACCTGAGTTAGTATAAACCTTTCCAAACTTCCACACCACCTCAGTGTGAGGACTTATGACCTAAACAAAATTAACGTGCAACAGATCCTGATGCCATCTGATCCTAATGCCACTGAAGACCCTCTACACGGCAGGTCTTTAGTGGCATCAGGACTTGGCTACTCGGCGAAACAACCCCGAACGCGAGTTCGCAACTTTGACTGTAAGGCTACCGGATTAACTCATTGCAGAGTACTCGACTAAGGGGGACTCAATGGTTCAGTTCAGTGATTTTCAAACTTTCTATTCCTCAACGAAAAGTTTTAAGGTAACTGAAACGCTAAAATACTTAAAATTTTTATTTTTTATATTTTATTATTAAAAAATAGAGAATCCTTCGTTGATTCCGTAGGTATATCATTTAGGAGAATTCGATAAACAGAATGGTCGAAAATTGAATTTGACGCTCGTAAACATACGTCACAGAGAAAAATATCTGTGTTTGAGTCTTTCTCAATGATGATGAGGTGTTTTAGGAAACTGGTACACTTTCCTCAAAATCTACTTCCTCCATGGGACTGAAATTATGTGCATTATAAAATGAGGTTATTTTCTATACAGTGAACACTATTGTTTTTTTAATAAACACATTTTAAATATTATGCAATATTTGGATAAAAATTTGCATAAATTTGAATCACAAAATTTGAACCTTTAAAAGTTTAATTTTTAATATTATAATTACGGTCATGAATAGAATGTTATGGTTATAAGTACTGTGCAAATTTTTAAAGTTATAATTGTAATAGGATTTGAGTAAAATGTAAGTACATTCAAATTCCCCTAACACGCGAATCTGCATTACACGCGGATTTCCCCTGTCACCCTCGCCAAGTAATCGCTTAAGATTTTACTCTCGGAAATTATGAAGACGTATTTTTCATTTTATGAAATTCAAATGAATCTTGAATTAAGTTTCTGTCGAAAGTTTTACAAATGAGAACAAGAGAAAACAATATTGGAAATAAGAAGGCATGATTTTATCCTCAGCTGTTGAGGATGATCGTTCAGTAACAGAGGATGGCAGTGTTACAAATGTTTTAGGTGAAGAGGTCTGATATATAATAAGAAGATGAGTACTAATACACGATATCGAGAGGAAGGGGGAGGCACCTAAATAATTTCGCATGGGACTCCGAATACACCGCCCGAGATAGAAAAGGAGTTGATCTTTGGAAAATTGAGTACAGTGAACTTTATCAAAATGAAACAAATTATCTATGACATTTGGTGATATATTTAAAGGAATATAAACGGGTTTATTTTTACATCTATATATTATCACTTTTATTGCTCTTATATTATCATAATCTATGTATGTCCACAATTGTTTTCGTGTATTCATTTGTGAATGTAAAATTAATACGTGAAAATAATAAATCATGTATTGATTTGAAATCTTTAATCGTAATATCCTGTATGAAACTTTTTTGAAATTAGGTATGTATAAGAAGCTTTTATTCCCCCCCCCCAATCTGAACACACCTAAAACATACAATTCGGGGGGGGGGGGAGTCATTTTGAAAGAAACAGTTATCTAGAATTATAATTTTTTTCATAATATTTTAATATTAATACTACTTCTATAAATTTTAATAGTTTGATGGAATTTTTTCTCAATTTCTTCTATGTGTTTTTTACAACTCTGCGCATGGGTTTAGCTAAACCAGCATTAATTATATTTTTTTTAAGAAAATTTTCTATCGAAAACTATGATAAATGTTATGAAAAAACAGTAGCTATATCTAATTTTGTGATTTAAAAGCTACTATTTAATCTAATTTCTTATTTCCTGCACAGAATTATCAAACATATTATACAAATCAAGCAGAAAAAAAATTTAAAATTTATTTTTAAATGAGAAAAAGCAGCTCTAAGTTCTTTTAAGTCCATGAACATTGTAAAAGAAAATTAAAATAATTCGCTCACTGATGTAGCTATGCAATTTCGTACATAATATTCAGAAAATTCATGCGATTAAAACAAAAATTACTTTCGATATTTTTTAGAGTACCCTTAAATTGATGAAACTTTGGCGTCTTTTCATTTACTTCCTATCTCTGGCGGATGTTTGTTGTATTAAATGTGTTCAGTGTCAGATAAATCTTCAGAAAAAAAAGGTGCAATTGAAAAGAGTTCTTTAATTAATCAACTGTCAAGACGGAAATAGGTGTGGAAGAAAAAGAAAACATTTCCTCGAACTTACTTCCTTCGACTGAAATAATTATCTCGAGAAAAAAAAAGCGAAATGTTTTTTTAATGAAATAGAGGAGTGATTAATATTCAGGGTTATTCAAAATGATGCAAAAAATTACATATTTTCACAAATAAAGGACACATTATATATGATAAGTAATGCAAGAATACAATGGGAAGATTTAGATGTTTTTTTTTTTTTTTTACAAATGCTCGATATAACTTCCTATAGTTATCCGTGTTAAGTCAATTTCATACGTCATTTCGTACCAAACTCTTTGTAAAGTGTCAGGGGTCGTTGGTTGTACAGCAGCAGAAATCCGTTGTTTAAGTTTTTATAAATTTGTGGGTAATGGTGACACATATACTTAAAAGCCCGCAAAGGAAGAAATCGCATGGGATTATATCAGGTGACTAACTGTGTAACATCGAGTCATCTGGTCCACTGCGATCGATCTAACTACAAGGTAGCTCCGTGAAAGCTTCTACAACAACTTTCGTGAAATAGCTTCACGAAGAAAATACGAGAAGCATCAACTATCCACTATATAAGACTTCCACGGTTTTCATTTGTATTCATGAACAGCTTATCATTCCGTGTCGTTTATTTTTGAAAATATAGAATTTTAAAATCGGATGAATTCTTTTGAATAACCCTGCATATTTGAAATTCCTTGTTCATTTAAGTAGACTGATTACTTCAAAAAATATCCTATCACTGTTAATGTAGTTTAACAATTTCCAATTTCACATTTCTAAAAAGGATCATTTCCATTTGGGGAAGAAAATTTTCAAGATGTGATTTCAAAAGAAAACAAAAAGTCTTTGATATCGTTTTAATGAATAATAATTTATATGTATAAAATAAATTAAGATGAATAATAATTTTTCTACATTTTTCAAACCGAGACATTTTTTTCAGTAATTAAATTTACTTTTTAGGTATAAAATTGTTTCTCTATACATACCTTCAGTAATTTTTTTAGTTGTTTTGTGAGTAGTTTAACTTTAATCTCCTCTTTTAGTACATTAAATCGTTTTTCATTCTTTCATTCAGTTTTGTGCATAGGATACTTCTGAAAAAAATTATCAAACTACATTAAATTATCAAACCCCTTTCGAGCTTTCAGTACTCCTCCATTATTTTTAAATTTCACCTTCTTTGGAACATTTTGATAAATTTACAGGTAATGCTCTCTACTTCTTATCGACAAGAGTTTTTGCCTTATCCCTCGACATTTTCTACAAAAATCGTGAATATGTCAGATTTCGTTCTTTTTTTTTGACAGTCATCAATATAAATAAGACATTGTAACCCAGTTGAAGACCAAAAATTTCATTCTTTACGTTTGGATACTTTATTTTGAATCTTTATTCTAGTTAAGGCTATCTAGAATTGTCAGTTATTTTTTGTTAGGTGTTTTTGAGATTGATTGCATTGTTGTGTGATAATTTTAAGGATATGTTAAAATCATCCTCAAACAATCGGAATTCTTCAGCAAAAAAATAACTATGCCGTCAAAAAGTGTAATATTTAGCACATATAAATATATTTTAATGAAACTGGAAGAAGAAAAAAAACCTACACATATGTATTCGTATTAATAAGGATGAATTTATTTGAGCTTTTGTAGACTGAGTTTCGGTGAGAGAAAGAGTGAAATGTTTTCTATCCTTTGGCGGCGGATTACAATTGATCTTGAGTGACGGCGGCGTTTCGAAACTTCAATCTATGGATCCGAAGGAAACTCTTCTGATCGCCTTTGCAGTGCTCTTATCAAGTAGACCAAAAGGAATGCCACTTTGGACTAGTTACTTAGGTGTTTTAATACTTACCGTCGTTGTTGAAAGCCGGCGCATATTGTCGGCGGAGCTTTTTTGAAAGAAGATATTATTTCAGTTTAAATCAATATAAAATTTAAATGGCGATGTAGGATATGAATGAATGTTGATTTGTGATTTTTTTTTTGTTGCCTTTCCAGATGTGATTCCGTATTAATAAGTTCACTGGAGCGCTTGAGTCTCTTGTCAGAATATTATTCCTTTCTGAATGCTGTTCCGAATCCGAAATGACGCTTCCTTGCAAAGTTTTCTTTTACAGGAAAAGAGGCACAGAAAGTATGAGACAGTCTAGTCTGTCTGCCTTTGGATTCTGCTTGATCGGGAAATCAACTGAAAGCGGTTGGCTCTTGGAAATGGATCTGCCAAGGAGTAACCGGATGAATTTTCAGAAGTGGCCTGAGTCTGCAGATTATTACAGCGGAGGTTTGTTCTTGTGGAAAATACCGCAACCGATGTAACCATCTTGCCTCAACGCCAGAGGGAGCTGCTCTCCATCATAACGATATTACTTTTAATAAGCCATATGACACTTCTTTGTTTGTTTTTGTACAAGGAAGTTGTAATTCGTTTCGGGTCGATTTAATCGGCCAAATTTATAGATGTTTTTTTATTAAATATTTTAAAATTTAACTGCGTATGGATTTAGTGAGTGTCAGTGTCCGTTACTGGAACCATTAGTAATAGATAGTTAGCTAATTGCTATTTTTTTCTTCATGGTGCATCGGCCGGGAATCGGCACTGCTCCTCGTCGCCATTACTAACTACGCAGTTAATTCCGCCATTATAGAGAGCTTTGGTTTAATAGCATAGTTTCGTTTCGTTGTGGGCAGTAGTCTTCTGCGCAGTTCTATAAGTATTCCATTGGATATTATAATGTTATAGTGTGATATAGTGCATCTACTTAAAGCTGGATACTCTATACTCTAGGAAATTAGGGTGAGTTATTTATTTTCGATTCCTTTGTTTGTTAGTTAAGATGGATGCTGATAAAATAAAAAACAAGCGTAAAGCGCTGAAATGTGGCGCGACTAAGTTTGTGAATAGTTTAGATACTACTTTAGTTAACGAAAGTAATGTTCATACTTTAGAAATATTGTACCACCAATTAATTGAGAAAATTGATAGTCTTAAAGTTTCGGACAATGAACTTCTTAGTGTTATCGATGCAAAAGACATCGAAAAAGAAGTCGAAGATAGTGAAGCCTATATGGAGAATTTAATTACCTATAAATGTAAAATTACACAGAAAATAGCTAGTCTAACTAATCCCGTTGTACCACCTACATTTGTTAACCCCACTAATGTACCTAGTTCGACAATAGATACCGTAATTCAGGAGCCTAAGTCATCGATTAAATTACCGAAATTAACTGTTAATAAATTCTACGGTGACCACAAAAATTGGTTGGAGTTTCTTAGTCAGTTCGAGAATGCGATTGATAAAAATAGTGATTTATCTAAAATAGAGAAACTCATTTATCTTAAAAGTTTAGTTGGAGGTGTCGCAGCGAAAGCCATTTCCGGTTTTGCATTAACGGAAAGTAATTATGATGCTGCGTTGGAACTATTAAAAACTCGCTTTGGACAAAAGAATTTACTCATTAATGCGTATTTAGGATCTCTTCTTAGCATAACTCCCATAAAAAATACGAGCGATACGAATAGTTTGAGAAAATTATATGATCGGGCTGAAACTGAAATAAGAAATTTAGAAAGTTTAGGCATAAATTCAGAATCGTACGGTAATCTTTTAACCCCGATATTATTGAAAGTATTGCCCTCTGATTTAACTCTAGAATTCAGTAGAAAAAATAAAAGTGATAATTGGGATTTAAAAGCTCTTCTCGAGTTTCTAGGTGAAGAAATTCAGAGTCGTGAGAGAGCCCAATCTTTTCATTCGTCCGTAAAAGAAAAACAAATTCCGAATAGCTCAAATCAAGAGTGCAGTAATTTCGCTTTCGGCTCAAGGTCTTATAACAGAAGTGCTTATGGTAAGCAGAGAGGCAATAATTCTTCGGCAGCCGAGCTCTTAGTCAATCATTCAAGTGCTAATAATAAATGTATATTTTGTGGCGAGAACTTGCATGATTCATCTTCTTGCGATTCGGTGAGCATAGAGATGAAACGAGATCATTTAAAAAGAAATAAACTTTGTTTCTTTTGTTTTTCGGGTCGACACTCAATTGCATTTTGTCCAAAGCTTAAAAAAGAAAAAGGGTGTTCGTTTTGTGGTTTAAAATAACATTCCAAAACACTTTGTTATAGGTTTCATCAAAATAATTCGGATAAAACGACTTCTAACTCGCGTAAAGAAGAATCCGATGATTCTGTTGCTAGCGTATCTTCTTGCCAGACCGAAACCAAAACACAGAGGGTTTTATTGCAAACTGCGTCGGTCGTTGCTCGTTATAATAAACAGTTTAGAAATTGTCGTTTGTTAGCCGACACAGCGGCGCAGAGGAGTTTCGTTGAGAGGAAATTTTCGAGATTATTGAAACTCCCTGTCATTCGAAAAGAAAAGCTATCGGTCTATTCGTTTGGAGATACATCTCCTGTCGAAAAAATGTTTAATGTAATCAAAATAAGGTTAGAAAATAAAGATGATCCAAATTCTTATTTAGAAATAGAAGCATTAGAAACAGAAAAGATATCCGCTGCGCATATTCCCCCGCCTGACATAGATATTTCGATTTATAGTAAACATTTGAAAGGCTTGAAATTAGCTGATACAACTAACAGTGATGCTAACGTTTCAGTTTTAATCGGTGCTGATAACTATTACGATGTCATGACGGGAAGAATTAAACGTATTAGTCGGAAACTTGTAGCTGCTGAATCTCTCTATGGGTGGTGTTTAATTGGTATATCAGGGCCCCCAAACAAAAACTCTAGTGATTCTTTCGCTATGAAAGTAGTTGTAGAGGAAGATATTTCAAAACAATTAGAAGCGTTTTGGCAATTAGAAAACCTTGGAATTGAACCAGTAAACGAAAATTTAAATTGTAAGGATAACAAAATTTTACAAAAGTTTGAAGAGAATATTCAATTCCGAGATGGTAGATATGTAGTTAAACTTCCTTGGAAGGATAATTTGAAAGAGTCACTTGATAATAATTATGAAACAGCTCATGAAAGATTTTCAGAATTGTGTCATAAGTTTAAAAGTGACCAGTCTTTATACACTGAATATAAGAACGTAGTAGATAGTTATGTAGAACAAAACATAGTTGAACGTGTTCCTAACTCAAATGTAGTAGGTGTCTCGGAATTTTATTTACCCCATAGGGCAGTAATTCGGCATGATAGGGTGTCTAGTAAACTCAGAATTGTCTTTGATGCTTCTTCGCATAAAAGAGGCAAATTTTCATTAAATGACAGTTTGCATATAGGTCCCAATTTGTATCCTGATTTATTTCAACTTTTATTATCATTTCAAAAGCATCCAATCGCGTTTACAGTTGATATTAAACAAGCATTTTTAAATGTAGAGTTAGATTATTCTGATAAAAATGTAACAAAATTCTTTTGGACTGACAATCCAGAATCCTTTTCAGAATCTTTAGAAGTTTTAAGATTTAATAGAGTTTTATTCGGAATAAATAGCTCACCCTTTCTGCTGACTGCAACGATAAAATACCACTTGAAGAAGTATTCTTCTCTTTTCCCACAAACTCATGAACTGTTAAACAAATTTGTTTACGTAGATGACGTCTTAGGAGGTCAAAGTACTGTGGCATCCGCCTGTACAACTAGCGTGGAATGTGTCCAGATTTTTAGCGAAGCAAATATGCCTTTGCACAAATGGGCTACTAATTCTGCTGAATTGCGTGAACTGTGGGAGAAGAATGGTTTCTCTATTGAAACTTCATCGAACTCTATTGGTCAAAATATGATCAATTATAAAGTGCTTGGTATTTCCTGGGACACTGATAGGGATGTATTTTACTTTGACATAGAAAATCTTCTATCCTTTATATCGAAAGGAACTGATACAAAAAGATTTTTGTTACAAGTTGCTGGTAGGATCTTTGATCCTCTAGGATTGATAGCTCCCTATGTGATTCGTTTGAAGGTTCTTATTCAAAATGTCTGGGAAATGGGTCTACTTTGGGATCAGGAAATGCCCCAGATTGTTAAAAAGCCCTTTAAAGAATGGTGTCATGAACTTAAAGACCTTCATTTAGTGTCGATTCCTCGCTTTTATGACTTTTCGGACTCGAATGTAGTTGATGTGCAACTTCATTCCTTTTCCGACTCGTCTAAAAAGGCCTATGGAACTGTAATATATTTTCGAGTCGTCAGGACTGATGGGACTATTTCAACTAGTTTTGTGACTTCTAAGAGCAGAGTTGCCCCGTTAAAGACTCTTTCTCTGCCGAGATTGGAACTGATGGGAGCATTGCTCTCTGCTAGGTTGTGTGACAAAGTTTCCAAAACTTTAAAATTCGAAAAGTCCTGCTTTTTTCATACAGATTCGTTTATCTTTTACCACTGGATTCAAGGGGAACCGTTTCGTTTTAAACCGTTCGTTAAAAATAGAATAGAAGAAATTCAAAAACTGACTGAACCATCGAAGTGGCATCATTGCCCGGGAAAGGGAAACCCCGCTGACATTTTAAGCAGAGGAATTTCTGTAAGGGAATTGAAAGATAGTGAACTTTGGTGGCATGGACCTCCTTGGCTTAAACAGTTTTGGCCCAAAATCGAGAAACAAAACTTAAGCAGTCTAAATCTGGAACTCAAAAGTAATTTTAGAGACATTTCTCAGAATGATGTAATTCTCGAAAATCGCGAAAAACTCTTGAACATAGATAAATTTAGCAGTTATCTCAAACTATTGAGAGTAACTGCCTTTGTATTCCGATATATTTATAATACCCAAAACACCTTAAAGAAAAGAGGTGCTGTCGACACTGAAGAGTTAAAAAAGTCGGAAGAATATTGGATTAAAGAAATCCAGAAAGAAACTTATGGGTCTGAAATAATAGATTTAGAAAAAACCCAAAAGGTTAGCGATTGTTCCAAGATTCGTTCTTTAGTACCTTACTTGGATGATAGACAAATTTTGAGAATAAAAGGGAGATTAGATGAATCAGAACTTTCCCTCGACGAGAAACAGCCCATTCTTTTACCCCAAAACTCAAAGTTTACGGAATTGTTAATTTTGCGTGAGCATACAAAGAACTTCCTGCAATATGGAAGAAAAAATCAGGATTATCCACTTCATTTCGCTAAACTCGTAAGCGAAGTATCTAATAGAGAATCATTGATCAAAAGGAAACAATATCGAACGACGCTTTTAAAACACTTTGGGAACAAGTGGAAAACTCAATATCTTCTTGACTTGAAAACCGTTTATCATTTTAAATCACTGAACATTCACAAAGATGTTAAAGTCGATGATGTGCTCGTCGAAGGGTCTTCTAAGTCCAAACTTCTCTGGGACTTGGGAACAATTCAAGAAACTTTTCAGGGCCGAGATGGACATGTAAGAGCCTAGGTCGTGAAAACTAAAAAGGGACTTTTCAGAAAACCAGTGCAATTAATATATCCCTTTGAACTCAATGAATGAACTGGTTTTTCGTATCCTTTGATGATGAATATATTGTGAAAAAATTAATTGAAAATAATTTGATATATAATCCTAGCTTTATACTTCAAGCTTTTATTCTTTGTATTACTTGAATTTTGAACTTTATTTCGTTAATTTAGCTTGTTTGCTTGTGTTTGTGAAAATTGTTATTTTTCCTTTTTCTAGATATAGTAATTTTGTTTATCTCAAAAGTAATCCAATTTTTAAAGTTGTAATATTGTTTGATTACAATTAAGCTAATGAGAATAATCTTGTATGTAATTTGTAACTTTCGTATATTAAGCATTCAATTATTCATTTATTATCGTTGATTTGAATTAGAATTTCCTTATTTGTGTATTTACTGTAGCAACTCTATAGATTCTATTGATGAACTCTGAAGAGTTCATGGTGGGGAGCTGTGGAAAATACCGCAACCGATGTAACCATCTTGCCTCAACGCCAGAGGGAGCTGCTCTCCATCATAACGATATTACTTTTAATAAGCCATATGACACTTTGTTTGTTTTTGTACAAGGAAGTTGTAATTCGTTTCGGGTCGATTTAATCGGCCAAATTTATAGATATTTTTTTATTAAATATTTTAAAATTTAACTGCGTATGGATTTAGTGAGTGTCAGTGTCCGTTACTGGAACCATTAATTATAGATAGTTAGCTAATCGCTATTTTTTTCTTCAGTTCTTTGTGTGAACAAGTAAGCTGGCGAGCTGAATGTTGCTGATACTTCTGTGACTGTCATTGCAAGTGTTGCTTTTGTTCCTTAGTCACTAATCTGTATAAGTGCTGTGTTCTTGTTTGTGCTGTTATTGTCCAAACTCTGCTACCCGTGTCGTCTTGTGCAGAATTTGTGAATAAAGGGCCATTTGTCGTTATCATCCGTGTTTTCACTCGTTATACTCCCACCGACTGGAGTTTTCGTAACAATATTTTTGAGACTGAATATCTTATCTATACTCTGAGCAATTATCAGGCTTCCGATTTAAATAAAAATTTTGCTGTAAAAATTTACATATATAGCTGGAAATCGAAGTTACAGGTAAACGTTGAAATTAGAGAGAAACGTTTTTTTAATTGTTTCAGAGCATGATGAGGGAAAAAAAAATTTAGAAATTTCGTTAAGGAAATTTCTGCAGTCTGACAGTTGGTAGAGGAGGTGGTCGTCCAATCAGGGAAGCGCAGCTGAAAAGATTAGAGTGTAGATGAGGTAGGGGTGAGAGAGTACTCGCCTTAGAGATTGGATGCTTGAATTCTCATTGGTTGATCAGGGCGCAGCCTAAATTCTAAATATGGAATTTCTGTCGAACCGCTCATTCTGATGTACAAAAAGTGGTTTGAAGTCAAGTTCGACGAGATTGCCATTGTCGATGAAAGTTAAGAAATTGATCTGGTTTTAGAAGAGTTCTCGGGATCTACGGAGTGTTTTGCTTAGGTCTGGAATGTATGTTTCCATTTTTTGGAAGGAGGGATTTCGAATGTTTTCGATATTATATTAAAAATGTTTTGGCTATTTTCTTAATTAATTGTTAAATGGTGGGGATTTTTAGCGCTGTCCTGAGCTTTTCATTTCCCATGTACCAGAGTGCATGACCAATTTGTCATTTTTATGGAATGAACCCGAGAGGATGTTTCCCTGCAACGGTTCTCTTATGAAGTAATAGAGACATTTAAAGCGATGTCATCAGTCAGCCAATGAAAGTTTAAGCAATATCCCTTTAACTTTGGCGTCGAATCTCGTGAACATTTTATCAACTTTGACGACAAATAGAAGATTCTAGAAAGTACTGGAATCATGGCGAAGTCTCTATTGGGAAGAAAGTGTTACGGACTTTTCTGAATTTTCCCTGTCACATCACACCTGGCCGAAACATTTGTAAATACAACTAGAGCAATTGAAAGTGGATCTAGCGAATGAATTTGCGGAAGCGGTATAAGTCTGCCGGGAACTGTAGGAGTTTGCCATGGAAGTGCAGAGTATTACGGTGGAGATTGGTTCGTAGAGAGAACAAATAAGCAGGTGAACTGAACGTTGCTGTTACAACTGTGACTACTATTAAAAGTGCTGTTTCTGTTCCTGTATATGTGTCGCTAATTTGTATAAATACTGTTTATTCTATTTTGAGTGGTTATTTTGTCTACGTCTTGCTACCTGATTTGGGAAATTATTACTCATATTGTTTTGGACAATTTTTAGTTTGCTTATGTGCTATTGAGTTGCATGTTCACAAGTCTGGCTTCAATCAGAATTGGTCTGAGCATACATAAGCACTTTATTTGATGTACTTAACGAAGATTTTCGGCATAATAGAGGAGTCATAAAGTTTGCGTTTTGGCTGAATTTATTTATTGTTTGTGTTGTTGAAAAGTGAGTTTATTATCTAGAACGACGCCAAGATAATTGGTGTTTAGACCAAGGGATTTTGGAGTTGTGTAAGAAAATGTCAGGACTTTGAACTATATTTGATCTGTTAAAGAAGAAAACTTCTGATTTGGAAATGTTTAGAACAGTTTTGCTAGTCTTTTAGTACTAGTAGATGCTTGTTTAAGTGGAGTGCTGTTATATTTGGGTTGGTGTTTCTGGCAAGTATAGCCCTGTCAACTGCGAGCCCGCAAATAATCGAGCAGATATGTTTAGGGATGTCGTTCACCAAAATGTGAAATAAATAGTAAAACCATCTATTTGTGTCATACATTTTCGAGTAGTGTGTGTAGAAATAAAGTCACGCTGAACACAGACTCGTAAACGAGATTTATTTGCATAACAACACTTAGTGTAATGATATCTTATATGTATGTATATATACATATACACATATACGTATATACAAATAGCAGAACATAGAGGATAGGACAATGCATGGAAGAAACCACCTCTTAAAAAGGATACAACATCTACAGCGAATGGATTGTCATCGTTCACAGTGTGTGATTAGTACTACTACCGGTATTTCTCCTTTGGAAGTCACGTGGTGTGGGTCGTTCCGAAGCTGCACCGCGAATTAAACAAAAAAAAAATGTCGGCACTTACACCTCGCAGCGACCTTGGCGAAAATCACGTCCATCTGAAAGTCCTATACCGTAATCGCAACCGTAAATAACATTTTAAATCTCTGATGGTTTACTAAGTTAAATTATGCAAACGTATTTCAGTTTTTTGGCACTTCTTAGAATTTTCTTGAACTTTTTTAGATTACCAATTTTATTGTTTTTTTAAAACTTTTGAATGCTTTTAAAGTTCAAGTATTGAAATTGTTATTTTATGATCACTCCTCTTCAGAGTATTCAATACTAACCTTCGAGTACGAGAAATTTAATGTTTTTCTATAGTTCTTTCTTATACTGGATTTATATGAACAGTGGAATTTCAGAATGGAATAAATCAAGCGACTCTTCCGGTATCTCAGGATTATTTTTAATTTATTCAAAAATTTAAAGTTTATTTCGGTTATAAAACTGCATTACTTCCCATTTTCATTTACTATGAGAAATTTAATTCCGCAGCTTTTGAAAGAAGGTACCCTTCAATCGAGCCTCTATTCCTCCTAGGAATGTACGGGTACTTAATATCGAAGGGATTTAGATCGAAACTCTTTTGATTATCCCCAAATTTGTCTTAGTTTTCGCCAAGGCTTCCGTCTGAGTTGCTCAAAGCGAATCAGAACCACCCAAACCAAGTGATGACACACTTGAAATGAGAAAGGAAAAACAAGGAAAACAACAACTAAAAATCACTTATAGCAAATATAACAAACAAATACATCGATATGTAAATCTATTTTGGCTTTTAATAACACTTTGGCACAACGTTATGGCTTATTGCATGGCCAGCCAGCCAAAGTATCTGAGCCCCTGGCACAGAATGAAACGGAAAGCTAAACGTTCATATACAATGTGTGCATACACCAGGTCAACAAATAAATATTCGAAGGGAAAGCAAAATGTCGATACAATGACTAGGACATTTCTGCAAAGACATCGAAAATATAATATTCATTTCATCGGTTCCCGCCTTAACCAAAAAGTTAAACTTAAGAATACGATGCAGACGCCAATCGACGGGATTCGCTCTCTCTTCACTGCGTTCTCTCGTAATGGCTGCAGTTGTAATCCTACAAAACGGCCGAATTGGTGATATTTCCGAATCGTATTCTTAAGTCTTGCCAAGCAATGCTCATATTCATTTTATTACAGAGAACGATTCAGAATGTTTACAATTAGAGTAAAGTAACATTTAACATAAACCGATCGAGCCAAGATGCAATATACGAACGGACGCCCCAAGATCGGTCCCCCTTCCCACCAACTTAATCTGTGAAGCATGAAGGCTCAGAATGGCCATGAAAAATTCTTATTGGCCAGAAAATACAAAATATCGTCAGTCCGGGCGTATAGTGCATCAAGTCCGCTGAAAAGTAGTTAAACGGTAAGAAAATTCATAACAAAACAAGTGGGAAAACTGCAAAAATGTATTGTATAACATAAAAGGAAAAAAATATTTTTATATATAAACTTCTAAAACTGTACTATACATGGATATATTCTTTGTACTGGAATGGTCTAATACGCTTAGCAAATAAAATTGCTACGGATATAGCGGTTTTTGAAACGTTGTTTTTCGGCCACAAATAAACATTTATACGAGCCGACACAGAACGCTGTACACAGCATTTTTAAGCCTAACAAAACCATTGTTTTTAAGCGTAAATATCAAATCCAAAATCTCGAGCAAGCATAAAAATAAAACGAAACAAATTTCGGTACCTCATTTAAAATTCTCCAAGCTCATAGCATAAGCACATCAATTTGAAAGGAACTGATTTCAGACATCGAATATAAAGCGGCAAGAAAGAGCCTACTCGTGGAAGAACAAACTCAGCAGATATGCGGTCAGTTAAAGTTCTACTACTCGTGCTCTCGACGTGCAGGAATAAAAGTGTTTGACATCGAATGCACACACGCAACGTGTTGATTATCTGTTACCAAAACTGGTCCGTAAGAGTTATTCCAAAAGGACATCCACGACACAGAAATGAACTAGCATCTAGACCAGTGTTATCACATGAAAGGACAGAAGGGGGGAAAAGAACACTGATTTCAGAAAAATACACATTTCATCGAACGATATATTGCAAGATTTTCTAATACCTGACTTCGTGGTAAACGGCACGTCCAGTGTTGTCTACATATCGTCGATGATGCAACGGTAATATTTATACAGTGACGCTAACAACGCCTTTTGGTTCCCAGAGGAAAAATGACATACAATTGCTTAGAATGGAAGCAATTATATGTACTGTTGTTTTTTGTATTGTAATGGAATGGATTCTATGTCGATGCACTGGAAATTTACAATATTCAATCGCAGCTAACGCGTTTAAAAGACGTATTATTGTACCCGATATATATAAAAAATTTTATTGGTATCATTTTGTTATTGCTAAAATTAGTTATGTTTATCATTTTCTCAAATATCTATGAATCATCAATACAATTATGTTTTGTAAAACATTTATATAATTGCATTAGTTTGCATTAAGGATTATTAGACAAATGGTTAAACAGTCGAGTAAATTACTGTAACATAAAATTATTAATTTACTGTTTATGTTATTGTTGATTGAATATCGGCTTGAATATCATTAAATTTCTTAAAAAAAAGTGTCACAGAGATGAATGAAAAAAAAAATGGGAATAGGTGTCGAATATGTGTCAAGAGCTAGAATTTGTCAAGATCGATTAAATTATTGATACGATTTATGTCCTAGAAAGTATGTTGTGTTATTTTTCAATTTTCTTTTAATAACTCTATTCCTGTTTCATATTTTACGCACACGTGTGGTTAATATTTACCTATTTTATCCAAAGATTCGACGAGTTCTTATTTTCTTTGCATTCTTTCGAATGAGTTTTTTTTTATTTCATATTTTTCCAAAAGACGTTGTTAACTTGTCATAATTGTGCAGTATAATAAATTTTCTCACATTACAAGCGAATACGATAGTCTCACTTCATAGAAAAATTTCGTTGTTATTTACTCAATTCAAGTTGCGTGAGACATAATAATGGAATATTTTTGAAAAAAAAAAGAACAGGACATCAAAATTCCAATAAAGTGTTTTGACACGAGGACACTCAATAATGGAAATAGTCAAAGCATATTTTGCACCGTATATAGAACACTGTTTTCTTTTTTTTTTTACTTCATTTTTTTTGTCCTTAATGTCTGGCAGATTTCGAAAAAATTAATTCAATGAGTGCAAATTAGAGAGAGACAATTCCAACTCCGTGATAACATACGGAAACTTTTGTTTGTTTGCTGTAGTTGCAGAGAATATTTGTTCCGGGAGGACGATACTGAAGACAATACAAAATAAAGTTGTAGCGACACTTTTTTTTTTATCTGGGAAATAAATAAGTACCTCAATATTCATTCATTTTATTATCGAATCAAATCCGAGAAATGCATAATCGCAATTTGTCATTTGAAAACATTATAGATAATTTTATATTCAGCAAATGCTTATAAAAAGAAATTTTTTTAAGTACTTTTGATTTGAACACCTGTTTAAAGCCAAAGAAACAGTTCATTTTTTAACGTATGAAACGTAATTTTATTTAGTCCTCATAACATTTTTGTTACACATTTTAATCGTTTTAATTTGATCAATGGATTGATTGATGCCAAAATACAATTCTTCAATCAGATCAAAAGGAAATATTTTTTCGTTTTTCTTAAAAGAAGTTTTTTTCTTTTTATAATTTTTTTATTAATGTAATTTTAACAAATGAATTATTATATTGTTTAATTACTTTATATTTTAGAATAAAATCACTCAGTGAATAATTTTAAGACGTAATTTTCTTGAACACAAATTGAGGTACTTTTTTCCATAGCCGGAATATTTATTTTAAGAAAACTACTAACAAACTCTTTTCGAAGATAGAGTATTTAAAGTTAGACAAACATAGACAGCAATAAGTAAATTTTCTTCAACATCGAATGCAACAGAATGCACAGTTGAAAATTCACGCAGGAAATAGTAGCCCTATCACTTCCATCAGAGGTATCTTGCTTAGATTTCTGTCATTCGAGATGTTTTTATTCGTAAATTCTCTATTTTCATTTGAAATATTATTGTCGGGTAAAGTTAGCGAGAGCTTAACGAAATGATTAGCATTAGAAAGATATTTTAATACTGAACTGGAAATCGGACAGATGCACATGCGCAATGTACAAACGTTAGAATAAGACAACGGTAAATATTTAAGAAAAAAGTAGCTCAATATTTCAATCATCATCAAGATTTGGGTTTATGGATTAAGAAACATTTACAACGAATCCTGAAAGGGCGATAAATAACATTATTTTTCATAAAATACTAAACTCATTGAATGCGCTTAGTTTACGTCGAAAAATATGACCGAAAACAAAATGTTCTATGGTAAAAATAGAATAGGAAGATTCAGCGATGTCAAGAATTGTTATGTTAAACAGCGATTCGTGAATTTAGCAGGATGTAAAGAAGAAGTCGAGTAAAGATGTAAGAAGTTTTTGACATGACACACATGCTAACTCTTTACGATTATAATTTTTCTTCCAAATTCTAGAACTCTGTACGGTACCAAGTTTGCTCGAAAAATATTTTTGCTTAACACCAACAACAAAAGTTTGACTAGTAAGACAACAAAAAGCAACACAAATTGATCAGAAGCAAACTTGGCATCGTATTCAGAAATTGACTTCAGTCGAACTCCTGTTTCTGAGTTACTATTGAATTCAATCAGCTTTTTTGCATTTCATAAAAATATAAATCTCAGATGTGCATTGATTTTAATACCAATGAAATCGTTCCCTCTCTTTTTCATATCACAATATTCTTTTTTTTTATATCTCAGAGGAAAACTTTAAATAAATTGTAAAAATCACGTATCGAATGTTTCATATTTACAAGTTTCCAGAAGGAACATCCAAAACGTTAAAGTTGAACAGGTCCCATATTTTAGACGAGATTTTTTTTTTCTCTTTTGTGAAGTTCCTGCCAAACATTGACAGTTAATTACATTTATGTATAATTACAGTAAAATCTCATTTATCCGGACCTTATCGTCGCTTAGTTCGAACTGCCATTTAAAAAAATTCGTAATTTACAAACGCAGATATTAAAAGTGGAATGAGGTGTGCGAGACTGGGCAGTCTAATGGCTGTGTCGTCATAATTCTTATTTTTCCTTTTATGGAATTCTTAATATCCTCTTTCTCTGATGACGTCACGATTTCCCGTTGAGAAAAGACATCGATTATACTTTTGTCTCTCTTTTTAAATGTGAATCACCTTGTCTCGGAATGTTCGAGCTGGAACATGTTTCTCAAAAAGATTTTTCTAAAAAGGACTCTTTTGTCCTGACTTATTTCAAAATTTATGTTCTTTTCATTGCGCAGAGTGTTAAGATACATACCGTGGCTTATTTTACAGATTAATTTGCTTTACCCGGACGACCTAGAGCTTCCATAAGTCCGGATGAATGAGGTTCTACCCTATTCATGTGCCATCTTGGCGAATTTTCGCCAATGCCAAACTGACCAGCAATACAAAACAAAACTGGGCATCCTGAACATCACATTTCGGAAAAGGAACTATGTTGCTCAATTCAAACTATGATTCTCTTTTTATATACATAATATATAAATTCCAGTTGGGCAATGTACAGTATAAATAACCAATTTCTTTTTCATGAGTATCACAGAATAATTTTTCGCGTTTGGATACGAAACCAATTGTTTTGCCTCCTCGTGAATATATTTTGTCATTAAAATTTCTCTAATATTTTGACCCGAATGAGCCATACGTTGGCAAGACATGGATTTACATTGAACATTGAGCTGCAGTGATGAAAACACGAAATGCAATGAAGTTCAAAAAGAGTAATCTAAACATAAATGAGAAAGCTTCCACGAAGCTTTGTGAGATACTTGGTCTTTGTACATAATGTCAGTTATTTTTCTACCTTCTTTTCTCCCTATCGGTTGGCAACATTCAGTTGATGTAAGTGTGTAAAGGATCTGGCAACATTTCTCCGTTAATTCAGAGCAATGTTATTGTTTTTTTTCTGAGCTATTTGGCAACTTCCCTTTTCCTAAAAAACGGATTCAGAGCTCCGACAGATAGTTTCGATGCATTTTTAATTTTGATTGACTCTCTTCTTAGATAAGATAAATAGAATTATTTTTTAAAAAAATAATAATATCGAGTAATATTTAAGGAATGTGTGTGACCATCATTATACATTTTGAATTGAAGATGGGAAAGAAAAAAGGGGTACTTCTAAACTAATCTTTAAGAAAGACAAAAAATATTTACACCCAAAGGTATTGCTGAATGATTAAAGTGCACTATTTGTATGAATTGCTCAATGCTTCAAAGCTGTAATGTTACATTTGCCTCGAAAACACGGTGAATAGGCTCTGACTAACATACATATAGAATATCGATGTGTAGTAAAATGATGACTTCTATGACATAGAACTACAACAGGAAAATTCACTGTTTTTTAAGTAAATTATTTGTTAAGTAAAAAGGACCCGCATCAAAGCAGGGGACTTAAAATGTTATTGCTATCCAAGGTTTTATTTTTTATTTATTTCTGAAAAACAATGACCTACAGGTGTAGTAAAAACTACTCATTTAGTAAAAGCCTTTTTACGGCATCTTTGATTTCTTAAGATATTATGAAAGGTTTATTTTCTTTTTTAACTGTGAATTCTTTTTTCTTCTGATATTTAATTTTTTTATACATTAGCTGAGACAGCGATTATTGTTTCCTCGTTATATTAAAGAATCTTGGAAATCAGATATTTAAGGTAATATTATTAAATAATATTATGTTACGTAGTTTTTTTTACCTTAGAACAACATATTTCCAAAAATTTCAAAACGTTTTGTGTCATTTTGATCCACATAATTATTACAAGACCGTTAAATAACTATTGTATGTAATTTTGGCGAAAGAATCTGTTTTTTATATTAAATAATTAGTTTCCCTTTTTCATGAATCTGAAATTTTGGTACCCTTTTTCCTTAAATTAGAGTTCGAAAGGCTTCTTATAAGTCCATTCAATTTATATCTACTATTACCAAAACTATAACTATCGGGAGAGGACACGAAAGAATGGAAAGCCAAATGCGACTCGAGTTGCCAAATCTCACACCGAACGAAATGTTGCCAAAATGTTGTCTTGGTGGTGTTAGAGGGGAAAGGTAGGTTATGTCCTGAAGACTCCTGAGCCGTGCGCTCGGGACACGCATCCTCACAAAATGACGATGAGTGAAACAGCAAGACGAGAGATCCAAGATTAAAACGTCCGTTCTTCACAAACAGGTCGTCGACTTCCATTTTACTCCTCGCGTATTTGCACTCCTGCAAAAAGAAACCAAATTGTAAAATTTTGTATTCTAAGAGCATATGATATCCACCACAAGGTTCCCCAACCCTATCCCTACGGCCACCATTGCGGCCGTTGAAGGTTTTACAGAAATTTTCCAAATTAATGTTCATAATTTGACATTTTAAGTACATTTAATGCAATCACAAGGGATTTAAATGACGAGAGACTATATTGTTTCAATTAATTAATTTTATTTGACGTAAATATTGATTTCTTTTTTAATTTTGAGTTTCAGTTTGCTCTAAATAATGCTTTTGATTTTAACATTAAAATTTATATAATTATAGAAATTGCCTCGTCGTGAGATATTAATCCAACCTTTCTATTGGTTCTACATGCTCGACTCGAAAAAGGGGCTCCCTTCCACAATTAGCCAATAACAGCCTTTCCTTGTGAGAAATCTTACTTTTTAACCGAAATATTCTCCTTTTATCGCTCTACAGTTTTGAATCGAGGTGCAGATCTTTCCAAATGGAAATATTTCGAAATAAAAGAACGCTTCTCTTGCATACAGATCACACCAAAAAGATTTCTGATGTTTCAAAATTATTTACCGAGAAAATAAAAGTTATTTTGTATATGAATGTGGCACTCTTTTGCACGAAAAGAGAATTGGGGTAAGAAAAGGATAACACCCTACCGTTCTGACAGAATTGTTAGGAATATTTTTTTAGGAAATAGAAAATAATCCAAAATGGTTCCAGAAACTAGGATTGCTAGTTCGCAAAGAGTCATTCAAATACATCTAGCAGAAGAAAAATTGTCAAACCATCGTCCATTGTCTTATAGAAAAACCTATTGAGGCACCGAAGTCAAAATGCCTTGCCTGGGCCTACTCCTATGACGACTGAGGACTGGAACGAAGTAAGGTATTAAGATAATTATTGTTTTTTATTTGTTTTCGATTCCTTTTTAAAGAATTAACAAATTTACTTCGTAAATTTCATATGTGTTGCTCCAATGTGTTCTCGTTTGAAATTCTGACCGATAACAGTACCTTTGTTTGGTAGTATTCTGGGCAAAAGTTTCATCCTGATTACATTGTCAAAAGGGTAAAGCATCCTTTAGAAATTATGATGTGGTCTATCATAAGTTTCAAGGGAGTTAGATATTTTCAAACAGTGTAAAGAACTCTGAGGCAAAACCAACATGGAGAAATATTATGGACTCTATACTTCGCTAATTGATGCTCCAGTTTAGAGAACGGTTCCCAATGGGGTGGAGTGAATATTTTACTTTTATGTTCGATTTAGCACCTTGTCGTAAAGCAAGAAGCATTGCAACCTACACATTCATATTCTGGCCAAGTAATTCTCCAGATATGAATCCAATTGAAAATGTATGGGAAATTAAAAAGCATGAAATTTTCAAAGAAACTGCAACTAAACGGCATTTAATAGAAAACCTAATAAATGTATAGCATCTTAATTCTCAGATAAAAAAAATGGCAAAAGAAAGTGTATAAAAAGCATACTGAGATGCATAAAAGCTTTGATAGCGACCGAAGGAAATGGGACCAAATATGACTGAGGTACAAATTCCTTATTAAGGAGATCAAATTTCTTTATTATTTCGTGGAATGCATTTCCTAAGCTGAATGCATCTTCTGTCACGATTAAAGGCAACTATGCAAGAACTGGTAAAAATTTGTTTACGAATTTTATTATTAATGAAACAATTCATAATTTTTTACGAATATCCACATTAACTTGGTAACCCACTGTACGTGTGCTGTGCGATGACCACGAACAAAAATCAATTAATTTTTCAATAAACATTATGGTTCTTATTTATCGGGTTGATTTTTCATTTAGATTTCTCTTTTTCAATTTAGATTAGATACAGTTTGATTATATCTATTCGAATATGTCTGTATATACATGTTACTTGTGATTTCTCCTTTTGCATTTTACTTTTTTTTGAAATTTATGGCATTTTCATTTTGCTTATAATATTTTCTCGTACCAATTATTTGGAACCTGTTAAATATTATTCAAACATAAAATTTGTCAAGAGCGAAATTCATAATTTAAAAATTTTATTTCATTTTCTTTATGTTTCTTCTTTATCATGCTTCGGTTTGTATTTTTTTCATGATTTGAACTTTATCTGTTTGCCCTTATTTATTGATTTAGTATTTCTTCAGGTACATTGATCTCTTTTTCAAAAATATTTTGTTGTGCAATTTCTCCTTTTTCTTTTATTCTAGATTTTTGACAATTAAAAAAAACTTCGTATTAACACTTTTTTTATAGTGTAAAAATTACTTATATGTTTTCTTTCTAATTTTAAACTTTTTCAAATGTTTTAATATTTGCTTCTAAGCCAATTTTAGTTCTACGTTTTGAATTAATACATTTTGTTACTGATTTACTATTTTCATTATATATATATATATAAATAAAAAAATAAAAAAAAAAAAAACGAAGAGAAAATTTGTGTGAAAAATTTAAGAACCTAACATTTGTTTGAAAATATTTTAGCTATTAATTTTTAAAAATGCATCAGCTAAAGAGTATAAGTGGGGGAAGGGGTTACCTCATAATTTTGTGCTTTCCACTGCTTCCGGAGTGCTCAAGAAGAGGGTCTTCTCCAATTTGCTGCATTTCTCTTCGTATTCTGTTCGGAGCCTCTCCAATGCCTGAAACATAATTCGAAACTTTGAAATAATTGTTGAGCAACCCTTTTTTTGTACTTCACGAGGATTCAGAAGTTATAATTCCGTAAAATCTTGACAAAAATGTGCACTTTCCCCCCACATTTTGGTCAGTAAAAATGAGGGTGCGTATTATACTCGTGTAAAAATTTAAAAATAAAACCTAGATCAACGAACGTGCAGCAGCTGTTAGAGTTGCAACATGCGTGCTGAGCACGTGATCTTTTATACAAGCGAGAACTTACAGTACACGTCACACACGTACGTGTCGCATATTACGACGGCACCAATAATTATGACGTGGACGCTACGACAATAGATCAGCTGTGCTCTAATGAAAGACCGATAATTTGACAATCTGGACCAGTATTATATTGACGGTATTGTTTGTTTTGTGATAAAATTTAGGTTTTTCCTTCGAATATGACGTTTTAGTTCTTTTAATTAAAAATTTTAATCATGTTAATAAATACTTGTGCAATTTTTGAATAAAATATCGAAAAGTTATGGGTGCGTATTATAATCGAATTTTAATTTTTTCCAAAAATTTAGTGCCAAATCAAGCATGCGCTTTATACACATGTGCGTATTATAGTCAAGATTTTATGGTATTATAAATATATAAAAATTTATTCATTTATATCAACAGTAAAATTTCATAGATTATGTAAACTACAAAAAATAATTTATTTACATTTTGTTATTAATATTTACACATTTTTCGCACATATTCGAGACTGCTTATTTACTGTTTAAAATGTAAAGCCTAATTTTTAATGTTTCTTCTGATAACCCTGTATTTGAACTTTATCTCTGCATCGTAAATACCATGACGGAAGGGCCTTTTGTAAAATTTTAGCCGTATTTTTCTTTCCATTCTTTTCCACTATTTCCCAGAGTCCGTATATCGTGGTGATTCTGCGCATCGAGAGGCCTCATTTCAACAGACCAAATGTGCAATAGTTTAAAAGTAAAATGTCAGGAGACGCTGCATGTTGTAAAGTGATACGAGGCTCCCACGATCATGAGGCAACGACTGCCAGTTTTGAACGCTCTCGTAATCGGTCTTGATTAAACTTATAAAAACCTTTTCAATATCATTGTATACTTAATCCTTGTAAGATCGTCAGTTCACGCAGGAGAAAAACCCACATAATGTCCCTTTCTGGAGACCTTTCGCCACTCCCATCGACTTATTGAAAAGGAGACTTTAGATTGGCGAAGATACTTACACGATTTCATCCTTTACACACACACAACACACACACACTCACACACATATTCATTTCTTCAGGAAGAATAACACTTTAACTTGCACAATCATCACACAATGCAGAGGGTGAATTAAGAAAACAGCATCTACGTCGGGGCACCACGTACCTCCTTTTTCAGGTGTGTTAATTCAGTATTATGTACTTCTAATCTATCTGTTCAAATAGACGTAACTACATCAAATGTTAGTCTTGAGTTAATAAAGCGATATTGTTTTCTCCATATGATCGCGTACTTTCTTCTACAACACTGTTGATCACACGCCTTTTATTCAATTTTTCATTTATCTAGAGAAATGGTTTTTTTTTTTATTGGGTTTCATGCTTTCAAAAAGTAATAGTAGATTTTGAAGTATGACTAATGGTTTTGTCTCGGCGCGATTTCCCTGTTTGAAAGAAGTTGGAATAAAATTAGAAATTGAATTTCTGCCGAATGTATCGGATGTAAAACATTCTTATATCATAATTTTAACATCGTTTTCCATTCTCTTATAAAGAGAAATCCGCGACAATCATAAAGCCTTAACTGTAACTTTGTATTCTTGGAACCAGGTTTTGGACACTTTTTTTTTCTCCCTCGTTTTTACTGTAAATAGAAGTTTTTTTTCGTCGTAGTCATTTAGTTATGCTCATTCTTCATTTAGGCTAACAATTTATTTCCATTTACCTCCTGCTATTGTGTTTCACAAAATATTTTGTATTCAGTCACAAGCCTCGTCAAAGAACGATGAAATTAACCTTTTTGAAACGGTAAATCTTAGTTTATTATTTTGTTTATTGTCATCACGGGTGGTTGCGAATAATCTATTTGTTTCTGCGTCTGTGTATTTTCCCTTGTTACCATTGGCTTCGCTTTAAAAAAATTCGATGAAGTACACACCTTTTTCAGATTAATCTTTTGGCGCCTTCTTTCTTTTTAGTAAAAATAATTAGTTATTTTATCCTTCCCATTCATAATGTTGCTTCTTTTGCACTCAGAAACTTTTGTGGCACGCGTTTCTTAATTTTCTTTAGTCACAAAACGGGAGCATTTATTCTAGGAAAATGCAAAAAAGTATCCTTCGATTCACAGCTTGTTTACATCAATCATTTTTAAGCAAAAATAAATTTGAAAGTAAGTAATAGATAATATTAATTTCAAATGACAAACCATTTCAAGGAATGTTCCCCCCCCCTCAAATATTTGTTTTTTAAATTCCTTTAAAGCAATCTTTCTAAAAATGTGTCAACATCCTCCCTTTTAGGGATACGTACACATTCGATATGTACACTTTGACTTATGTATTCGAAGTAGTATTTACTATTCATAACTGCAAACAACTATTTCAAAATTCTGGATAGTTAACCCTCAACCATCAGTGTGCGAGAGGGATTTTGTGCTAAATATATCTTACTTTCGATATCTATTTGTCATCAGTTTTAGAAATTGTGAAGCAAACGCAAATAACGTCTTACATTCAGCATTTCAACTTACCCTCCCCCGTTCGTCTTCAAAGGAGTTTTTGATATTGGCGTGTTGCCGAGTTAATTCGCCGAGTTTCTTGTCCAACAAAGAACTGAACTGAAATTACAAAAAAATATGGTTAAATGGGTTGATTTGTCACGTGAGAAATTATTTTATTTTTACTCAACTTTTATTCATACCAAATATATCCAAGCATTTTATTTTTGTCAAAAAATTACGAATATTAAAGCCAAATAAAAAAAAATTACAATAATCCGTGTCCGACTGCTATTACATTTCCCTTTAAATAAAGAAAAGTAATGTTTTCTGTAATTCTAATGGTATGTAAAGAACATATGCAAGTTAAGTAAGTGATGTGATTGATTTCATTTCTGTCGATTGAACAATTAGAAAGGCTTCATTACTTTAATTAATTTAGTTTTAAAACCTAAGAGAACTCTTATCAGCATTTAAAATGCGTCAAGGTCTGTATCACCACTGTCTAAAATTACATCCAAATGAACTCACCCTTTGTCTTTCAGCCACCGCTGTGTCGATAAGTTTTTGATGAAGCTCTCGTTTAATCCTGAAACAGAATTTTAGCATTAATTTAGCACGATATACAAATTAAATAATATTACCATCCAAATTAGTCCATTTCTTTATAAAAATAATAATTTAGAGTTTCAACCTTACATGCCAGATTACTTCTAGCGTGTATGGTTCACTTTAACTTTATTACTATTCTTATTTCCTACTTTTCCGTCCCTTTCTCACTACATTTTGAATTATGTGTGCTTTTCATTATTGTAAGTTGAGTTGTTGAATCAAGAAGCATCCAGAAAATGTCTATAAGGACAGTTGAAGAGAATACTTCATATCACTACAATTTCTCTTTGTATTGGAAGACCAAATGTATTTTCTGTATAATATATCGCTTTTCTTTATTCTGACGAAGAAGTGAAAATTTTCTTTAAAACTACATGTGCGTTAATGTCTACAATAACCACGGAATCGATGGATTGTCCGAATAATCATGGGGAAAAAGTTGATAGGTATGGGAACTAAGTTAAAAAGCGAATAGTTTGCGACGTAGAGGACACATGTAGCTTTCAGGCACAACCAGATTTGCCAAGAACATGGAAGCACGATTTTTCTATCAAGCCTCGTACGATACAGATTTTTCAATATCGATTGCATCTTTTCTAATTAATGTGCGTTCATACAGAAATATATATAATTTTTTTAAAGAAAGTCACTCTAAAAAATAAAAGTCATCGATAGTGAGGCTCTTGATTCGAAATACTCAATTGTCAAGTGTCCATGACATTCATTGCGTTTTCAAAGTAGTCGAAATATAATTCTTTGAATTCAACTCCAGTGAGCGAAATGACTTCTCTAATTCCTCAAAGCCATTACCAAGAGATGGATAAGACAAGCTTTATGTACGACAGAGAACTATTAGAATAAATTCATCGAACGTCACTGAATTTCCTCTCGATACCCTTCAGAGTTCATACAATGGACAAGTCAATATGCCCACTCAAAAGTATTTCACCTGTTTTCTAAATGTCTCTTTCAAAAGTTCAAATTAATATGAGTAGGTTTCTTGTTCATTAGGGGAGAACGAGATGAGGATCACTTTCTTCTGAGAACATAGGTTCGTGTGAATACCTATCGCTTTGTCAAATTGAAGAGTTTCTTAACCTGATTCGCTCAAGCACTTTTTGAGAATAGAATAATACATAACGGTTTATTTTATTCTTACCTCTCGGAAACAATAATTATAGTTCTTGTAAAATGTGTGTTTCGTATAATAATTTATATCGGTTGTTTTCTCTTTAATATTTTCACACAGAATATGATCAATAAATAATTTTAATAATTTAAATTTTAATAATTTTTATGGTTTTTTTTTCATCATTTTCTTCAATTTCATTACCTAAATAAACTAATATAATTTTTTTTTGTGTCGGAATATATTGTTTTGATTCGTTTTATTCTTAAAAATTGGCATCGTTTTCAAATACTAGAATGTTTTTATTTTTTCAGGATTATTAAAGTATTCTAAAAAAGAAAGAATTTTAAAAAAGAAAAAATGATGCAGATATATTTCCAAGTTTATGTAAGATTTATTATTTTTTTCTTGTAAATAATATCTTTCGTCGTTATAATTTTTATATAAGCTAGTTTAAGAGTTTTTGATCAAAAATCATTTTGTTTGAACTTGGAGATTCATTTTCTGGCGTCCACTTTCAAAATTGTTCTGTGCAAAGCCAAGAAATTCGGCGATTTTTCATTGAAGATTCAATACACTTCTCTTTACTCGGCTTAAAAACACACAATTGGTCTATTTGCATGCGGGCTTTAAATGTAAAGAATGTCACACGACAGCTTCTGCTTCAGAAACGAGCAGAAAATGACTTTCGAAAAACAAAAGTGACCAGAAAGAGCCCTCACTGAAATAGAATTTCTAGATTTAAACTGATTCCTGTAACATCGAGCTTTGTGAGACGTCTGCTTTCAATTTGTGATACTCTCTTTTTAATAGTGACTATTAAACTTTTTAGTCTCGCGACTCCAGACCGACACAGAAAAATTTCGAGTATTTCGTCTCCCTCCTAACCAAACGAAAGAAAAAATTATGTTTAATTTCTAAATAAAATTAAAACTGAATTAATAAATTTAAATTCTAATTTATTTAATGAAATTTTCTTTTGTTAAATTAAAATGGAATACTCATAATTTTTATTATTAACACGTATAATTTTAAGTTAAAATTTATATTTTATAATTAAATTAAATTTAACTTATCTTAGAAGTATTCTTGGAGCAAAATGTATAGTTGAAATAATGAGATTGATTGGCGTTATGTGGAGCAACTAAGGCCAAATAATTAGATTTATAGTGAAATGTATAAGTGAAATAATACAAAAACACAAGCAAATGAAAAAAGGAAATAAGTAGTTTTAGAAATTGTTCGAAGTATGCAAAAATAAACGAATGAAAATCAAGTTTTAATGAGACTAAGTTTTAATAAATGAGTTTTAATAAGACGTTTTCTTCTGCATAGTCAATTGAAGCAATATTTGATGTAAAGCATTTTCATGGCTGAACGATATTTGGGTTGGATAAGCGTCGTTATAGCTGAAAAAGTCGTTTCACATAAATATGAAGGGCTGATTGGCTGAAGAAAATTTAATTCCCCATCAGGCCGCGGTAGCCTAGAGGACTCGCGGTCGGTGTTGTTTTCGTCGAGTCGTGAACTCGAACCCAGATGCTTAAGGATCCTTCGTGTAGCAGAGTTAATGCACGTTAAATCTGGTAGCGTTGGAATGGTGTGATAGTTTGAATAGGAAGGAGATAGCTCAGGTGTCGTCCGCGTCATTAGACCTAGGTTCAAATGATGAGGTTTGTCGTTAACACCCCTCGAGTTGTTTATCTCAGTGCGTTCGCTCATGCCTCTTCAAAAATTGTGGGCCCTTTGAATCAGTTCGTGTTAATAGCAGTCGATTTTTTAGAGTTACCCAGATAGTAGAATACTTTATTGCAATATTTGGGAGCGTTTAGTTAAACGCACCACGTTAGTAATTTATATTAACAATGCCCATCCGTAAGCTTGAATAAAGGGGCGAAAGAGTTCTGGCTTTTTGCGTAACCATGACTATTCGCCATAGCAGCTGTTTTTGAAAATAAATGTGTTAGTTTGAATGAAATTTTCGAATCATGAGACTCCATTTCATTATAGTGAAAAGTCTCCTCGTTCTTAGATATGAAGGATATTTTACAAGACTGCTGCCGCGAAATGTGATCATGAAGGCAGACCCCTATTGAGTCCTTGACTTTGCGGAAGGAAAGAAATTACCTGGACAGTTCATTCTTGTCTTTGTGTTTCTTACTCAGATTTTTCATTTCCTCTTTTGTCTGCGCATCCAAGCGTTTCATAAGTTCACTCACTTCCCTGAAATCGAAAGAACGCAAATAATGAGGTAAGGATGACAGGGAAACACGAGACTAAAGACATATATTAATGACAGATACTCCTTCTCAATAATTAGGCAGAAACCATTTTTACTATTTTAACACACAAACAAGAATAACTTTGCGTTCCAAATATCTACACAGCAACTTTAGCATAGATTTAGCTTTAATAATCAAAAACCAACTTATACTAAATGCTGCTGGGACAACACTTTTAACAGAGAATAATTTTAACTTAAATAAAATGATTGGTTTTTATTTAAAACTTAAACATATTTTTGACTCGTCCCCGCGGTGGTGTGGTAATTAACCTGTCAAACATGTCAGACTGCGAGTACTTTAGACCCAGGTTCGACTGGTCAACTCAATCCTCCCTCCCTCCAAAGTCGATAAATGAATACGCAGTTCGCTTGGGAAGTTAACTGAGGGGTCCGGCGTCGGGTTAGCCACTCGACCTGGACTAGTAATTAATACCTCAGTTCATAGGTTATAGAAATGGAGATGGAAACTGCTGACTTCTAAGATCCGAGAAAAATTATGTTAACTAATATGACTTGGAATGTGTACTGATATTTTCGGCTGAAGAGGAATTTAAAACAGCCATAAAACTGCTCGAATGAAATTGTTTGTCTTCATTATGCTCGCGGACCTGATACGAATAATTGTACATTCAGTGTCTGAAGGAATTATTAATAACTGATTGTAATTTTGTTCGATTAAATGTGGGTAGTAAAAGTTCGCGGCAACCTCCCATATGTATTAGATTTATGGCATCTAAGTCAACCTGCAGTACTAAGTGGGTGCTATGGTAATATTTTTGACGATTAGCTTACAACTTTGGTAAGGAATCGGCGAAAATGCGATTTAGTCCCCACATTTGACACGATTTTAAAAATCGCCAAGAATCGAAGTTTGTCACATTTGGCAAATTACCATCAACAAATATATCCGTTCTAAGTATGGGTGCAAAGTCCAACCAAGAATCAATCACTACCATCCACAAACCCATACGAATGTTCTAAGCATTCCATTTTTACAAATCGACATATGATAAGACCCTTATCATTTATCGTTAGAACATTCTTGAAGTTTAGAGTTGCTTTTAGCAATTAACCACAAATAATGATTCATAGAAAAACTATGTAAAAATTTCTATCGATTTTTTTGAGTGGCCATGTGGTCTTGGTCGCGGATTCGCGACCGGCGGTTTCCGTCGAGTCATGGGTTGGAGTCTTGATGTCATTGATGACCTGCCGTGTATCCGGGGCTGGTGCACGTTAAATCTGGGTCGAGGTCTCAAGTCCTCCCTGTATCATGGTGGGGAGGCAGAAGAAGGAATGTCAACTCACGTGTTGCCTTCGTCACTTGACAGGGGCTCAAAATTTCGAGGCCCGTCACCAATAACCCTCGTGTTGTTTCTAGCACGACGTTAATAAAATCGTTCAATCAATCAATTGATTTTCTTTTTCTTTTTAAGGCTCTTTTCGGGATTAATTAGGACACAAAAATTGAATTTCATTATACGAATCTTAGAATAAAAAGTTTAATTTGATTTAACTGAAGAATTGAAATGAACTATTCAGTTAAAGAGGTGCCATGCGTGCACTTTATCCCAGCAGAGAGACATTATTTATACTCAAGAGTATTTAAGAATAAAATAAATGGAAAGCATCTTTTGTAAGTTAAACTTTAGGCTAAAGAAAATTATCTAATGATCGCTGAAAGCAGACCCTTATCAAGTTTGTTTTCTTCTATTCAAATGGTTGAGTTCCGTCATATATTCGAACAGTCAAAGGATGTATCGACAGCAATCTTTGAAAGCATTTCAAAGTCGTAGGGATTTTGTTTTTCATATATGGTTTTGACTGTCTTCCGTCCTCTTGATTTACAAAAGACACAAATTGTATGCGTGATTCAAAAATGTATCGATCAAATGTCAATGAATGAATTCTGGAATTCCCAGAAATTCTCAACGGAAGAACTCTATTTTCCCCAGATTTTTTCATAACCATGTGAAAGGTTAGAAACTGGCTTTCGAAAAGAAAAAATAAAGTTTATTTCTATAAACTCGTATAAATATCTATTCGATTTTCGACATTCAAGCCTTTTCTAAAATTCTAAAATATATTTTAAAAAAGAGTATTGAAGGATGCTTCGTGTTCTTTTGCAATAACTCAGTCTTTCTGAAGAGCTTAGAGTTTTGTCTCACTAATTAAAATTTTTTTCTAAGTATTTGGGTTTGAAAAACCTGTCATAATTAATATTTTGTTCACACATCGTTTAGCCTTCTAACTTTGGACTTTGAAAATACTCGAATTAGATTTTGATCCTCCGATGAAGCTCTCAGAAGCGACTTAAAATACAAACGAAGGAAATACTTCTAACTACAAACATCCAAAGCGAATACTTCACCTGTCGTGTAAAGAATGAAGCGCCTGTACTTGCGCTGACTGCGACTGTAACATCACCTTATTCAGAGCTGAGTACAACTGAAAAAGAAGAAGAGTTTTTTAAGGTTTGTGCATTAACACATGCTTTTTTATAAGTTTGTCCCGAAATTTTTATTTGATATTGTATATAGATAAGACCTACGGAAGAATCAACAATGGACATTCAAAATGAAAAAGAAATGTTTCGAATAACTTTAAAGGTTTGTAGATTTCATGACAAATAATTTTGATGATTTGATTTCAATTTTTTATTTTGGAATGTAGGTTAAGTTCTACGAAATAAATCAACATGAAACATCCGGAAAGAAGCATTATAAATACTTTTAATGGTTTGTACATTTACAAATGATCAAAACTTTGATTTTAGATTGTAGATTAAAAATACAAAAAAAGTAAACATAAGGCATTCGACAGGAAGTAACAATTTCATATATTTGTGTATTAACAAATAGTTTTCGAGATTTCAAATGAATTTCACAATCTAGGAATTACTTAAAGATAAGGAGGACGCGGTGAAATTCCTACAGGATAAAGGAAGCAAATAATTTGTAAAAATAATCATGAAATGATGTTGTGTTTTACCAATACACCAAAATGGCGTTGCCACCTTACATCTTGACGAGAAAAAAAACGCCTAAATTTCGTTTCAGCTGTAAAATTTATCTATTGTAGGTGCAATGAACTGACCACAATTGAGTTTTGTAATATGTAATTAAAATTGAACTTGACTTGCAACTTATTATTTATATTTTTATAAATCTTTTTGTATCAGATACTTCGAAAAACAGTAAAAAAAGCTATATTTAATTTCCTGAATTTAAAAAAAATAACTTTTCATCTAAATCCTTATTCCGTGAACATAATTTTCAAATAAATTATACAAAACAATTTTTTAAAATTTTATATTCATTCCCTGGTAGTTTAAACATTTGAAAGTCGTGCACATTAAAAAACGTTTAGCAAAATCAGTTAAAAGTTATGCAGGTCAATGAAATCATTTGGCCCAGTGTTGAAGGTAATTTACATAATTCGGTTAATAACGCAGCTAGAGTTATGAAATTTTGTACATTCATTGAGAAAAGTTACACAATAAAATAAAGTAATAAAACTATTTTCGATAATTTGACCATTTTTTATGGTTCTGCTTCTCGAAATGATTTTCACTGATCACGATGAGAATGGAGCACGATACGGTTTTAAACTGGTTTCCACTCTTTCCGTATTTGTTTTTCAATAAAGTGCTGGCTATGATGCAGAAATCCGGACGAATTAAGAAACGCCTGGCGGTAATGTTAAAAAAGTTCTGTTTGCTATCTCATTTCGAGACTTTCTTTGAAAATAAAACATTGAATACATCATTAGGTAAGAATTCAGTTTCATTTAGTTTCCACATAAATTGTTTCATTAAATTAGCAAAAAATTATCTCATTAGTTACGATTTTTATAAATGTGAGACTTATCACTAAAATGAAATTTCTTCAATACCTTTTTTTTATAAGTTAATTTAAAGTTTTTTTTAAAGTCGTATAATTAACTCTCTTATTGAATCCATATTTCCATCCCTTTTGTGCACAATTTTAAATTTCAATCACACTAACCAATTGGCTTACTAATATTTTTCAATACAGTCGACCTTATATTTACTATTTAATTTTAAGAAAATTAGGAGAATTAGGAGATAAAATATCTAAATATTTCTCTTCAGGGAGGTATTTCGTACGGTAAGTCATTATTACTTCTACGAAGTTGAAAAAAATCACCAAAAACAATTGTTTGTGGCTTTCAATCTATTGTTATTAATCAAATGTGTTATAAGCCATTCAATAGATATGCTTCTCAGCTTTCCATTAGTTTATATAATGTAGCCATCAATTGACGGATGGAAGGAATCACTAAGACGAAGCCACAGCTCCTCCGTTCGTCTCACAGCCGTCAACGTAATAAAGGACTTGGAAATGTGTGTCTGGTTGTGTATGCCAATGGATTAAGAAAGAAAAACAATTTGACTTACTGGTTCTTGATATTTGGAACAAATTTCCAGTTCTGCATTAAAATGCTCTTTGGATAAGGCCAACATAGTTTGATTGAAATTCTTTCGTAAATCCTCTAACTGCAAGAAAAAAAACCCCAGATAAATGCTATAAGTACTTACTATATAGAAGTACGCAAAAGAATTACACAATTCCTCCTCCAGGCAATAACTACAAACATGAAATGATATAAACTGTACCTTTGAGTGTCCTTTAATAACACGGGTTTCGTACAACAACATTCTAACAACTTTAAAGATTATCTATAACATTAATTTTTTTATACAATTAATTTTTATGGCATCATGACAGGGTCATTTCCTTTGGGTAGTGAATGCGGGCCACGTTTGTCGGTATCAGTCATCTGGATATTGCCCTAGAAGCCAACAGAGGTTAGAGAACTGCACTCTTTTAACTCAGTTTGTGATTGCTTTTAAACGTGATCGCCCGTATTTATAGGGATAAACGCTTAATAATGCCTCTTTGGTTCGTTTAATTTGTGGTATCATAATTGTACTTTACATTATGTAATTTTGTAGAACAATTTTTCATGTGGTTTGATACTTAATTGAAAATAACTACTATACATAAGTTTACATAATGTCAAAAAATAAAAGAATATTTTTATGCGAACTTACTTTTGAGATTTGTATTCTATGGTTTACAAGTAACTCAATATAAATAATACTACCTTTGTCCCATAGTATTTATTTAGTGAATATTTAAACAAGAATTTTCGGAGAATACAACTGTAAGTTTTGCTATCGGGATTGATTTTACATACATTGAGAAAAGTTACAAAATAAAATAAGATAATAAAACTATTGATTTGTGCAATCAATTGTTGTCGGTCCAAATTTCAAAGCCTTTATTCAAAATAAATGTCATTTATTTCGACACATCTTTCAATTTTTTAGGTTACTCAAATCATTACGACTTATAACTATTTTTCTAATTTCATCCAGAGATCGAAATAAATCATTCCATTTCAGTTGAATATCAATCCATTGTAAAAGTAAGATAAAATTAGAGTTTTCAAGCAATGATCGAGTTACGATTGTTCATTTCTTGATGCATTAAAATAAAAGTGAAACGTTGCAGAAAGGTGCAATTACGTTAACTGGAAAATAATTTAAGTGCAACGGAATGACCATGACGAGACTTTGTGAATAAATGACTGTCACGAGGAATCCTATGCTTATGATGATTCTTTGAAAAAATAAAATTATGACTGGAATTGTGTTTGTGTGTCAAAAGTATTACCGAAACAGCAGTTTCTGGGCTTCGATGCTGTAAGGAAAAATCCAGAAACCTTATGAATACTCAAAATAAAAATTAGGTGTAATATTTTTAATTTATTGCTTAATTTCAACTAGGTTTTTGATTGCAAATGTTGGGTTCTATATTTATTTTCTTAAGCTGTTATTATTACATGAGACAATTTAAATTCAACGAGTACTACTATTTTTATGGGACAGAGAGAGTAATATGATTTATCTGTAAACGAAGTTTCTTGTAACATAGTTTTCCTACAACTTGATGCGAATGAATCGCGTTATAAACAGGTTTACTGTACTGCGTATCTCAAAAGTGAGACTCTAATTTGTATGAATGCTTTTATACATAATTCTTTTTTAAAACTTTGGATCTTCTAAACAGATGTTTTAATACCATAACATCAAAAACATTTGAACATAAAATGGTGGAAAATACAACAACAAAGAAAGGTAATTTTCATATAGTCCAGAATAACTTTTGAAATTTGAAGTTGCTAAAACACAAATATTTGGAGTTTTCTTGCAGAAGATGAAATTCTTTGATATCTGTTGAATTAAAGAGTACTTTTAAGGAGATAATAGCCTTCGTTGTACCATTTCCCATAAAATCATTCGATCAAATCATAAGAAATGAGCAAGAAATAAGTACCGTATCGTCGCGAGTTCTTTAGAAGTTATTAAAAAATTTCCACGACTTTAAAAATACTTGCAGAAAAATGATGTACTTTCTAAATGACGTAAATTTGTATTTAGAATTATATGAAACGCATTTGATACTTTTAACCTATTTTGGGTATTAGCACAAATAAAATTCGAGAAATGTTGCCAAATTTGCAGAAATTTGGTGAACTTTAGTTGCCTCACAGATGCTGTTTTAAATTTTTCGATATTAGAATTGATGTGGGAAGTTTCATAAGATTTGTTTGAAAAATATTCAGATGATGTCTTTACTTTTGGTTAAATAAATTTTAACTGAACGAGCTTTCAAGAATCTATGCGTTAAATTTGTGCAATCAATGAGCGGTGAGCATTAAGTATTCTATTTTTACTACTTTAAATTGTTTTATTTATGCTCATCTGTATGAGTGTTTTGCGTATTTCAAAAATTATTTTGTGGATACTATTTTTGAACTATTTTGTTCAGAATAAATAAAAAACGAGTAACCTAAAGGGAAGCACTAAGAAATATGAGTACATCTTAGTGGTATTTAATGTTTATGAGGTCATGATCTTTTCTTCACTGGATGAAAAAAGACAAAATCTTTTAGAGTATAAAAGGATAATAATTTTACTTATCATTATTTTCTCAGATTCCTCTGAAAGTACAGATGGATCGACATAAATGAATAGCTTACTTTCTAAGATGGAGGAGAAATAGAAAGATAAAATAATAAATTTTTTGGAAAAAGAAGCGGACAGTAACGAACCTTTGCTCGTTGGTCCGGAGACACGATGGGCGTGTCCACCTCCCCGACTCTTTTGGGCTGTCTTCTTGGGTTCCAGCACCTGTAGAGAGAGAACACTGTACAGTGGAATGAGATTTCTCAAAAATTCATGAAGGATGAAATGTTTCGAATGGGGTCAAAAAATGAAAGGTAAAGGTGCGTATACACTTGCGAGTTAAGTAGCTCGTTGAAGTTATTTTCACAAGTCTTTAAAGTAATAATACGCATAGACTCCGACAGCTTCCAACAGTACCTTCAGATTGCCCGGCAGATTCAGGTCACTTTTTGGCAGATTAGTTCGGCCGATTCCCAATCAATACGTTTAGGCGTCGCACCTGCCATGTGTGACATTACTCGGAACATTCAGGTAAACTCTATAACTTTTACCTTAATTGAGATATTGCCAAGATTCGAGCATTTTACCACCAAAGTCGAAAGGGTTCACGCCAAGTCTTCAAAATGGTCACAAAGTTCATCGTCAAGATTGAGGGGTCATTGCTTAAGCTTTCCTTGGCTGACTGAAGAAATCTCTATAAATGTCTCTTTTATGTGGGTAACGTTGTAGGGAAGAGTCATCACAGGTTCGTAGCACAATGAAGCCAATCGGAATCCCTTTGTGTTGGCTGATAAGAGATAGATTTCCGCTTTCTTTCCACGAGTATACATCCGCAAACTCGGTCCTTAGCTCGATTGCAAGTGTATGCGCACCTTAAGACACTAATAGAATTTCTAATGTTTTATTTTATTTTGTTCAATTCATTTTAAAAATTACCGATCAATGATATTGCTTGCAAGTTCAAATGTAATTTTTAGTTTCTCGAAGAAACTCAGTAATGTAAGTGCAAGGGATTACAATTCTATCCACTACATGAAACTGGACTTCTTACTTTTGCGAAAGGAACAGGAAAAGGCCCAAGGGAAGGCTACTAAAGGAAAGTTTATTAATGTGCGCATCTCTCTGAGTTGTGGTCTATATTTCAAACGGCAAAAATAAATTCCTTGAAAATTTTATGAGAATTCAATTTGAATTTAGAATTCCAATTTCAGTTTCAATTCAATGATCGTATATTCCCCGAATTGAAAGACCGAATTATTCTGAACATTCAGTAGATAGGATTCAAATGCTCGTTCCTTTAGACTAAGCATCATAAATTCAAATTTACACTATTCAGCAAATAAACTCGTTTGGGAAACCACGAATAAAGCGGTTTTTTTTTGTTTTGAAGTGAAACATGCTTGGAATATATACGTAATAAAACTATATTTTCAAGGTTAAAGAATATGTCAACAGTTGGAAGTTTCCCAGTAACTAGTCGACGAAGCAACTCCTAGCTATGATGCATCCATGCTCTAATATCCTTTTACGATACATTTTTTCAATTAATGTTCGCTCATTAACCAAGAACTTTAATATGGTGTCAAAATCAGGTGGCGATACGTGTGTCATATATTTTTAAACAGTTTTTATTTGTCAAGAAATAAATTGAACAGCAATAAAAAAAATGCAAATGAGAACCATATGGGATCTGATATCGAAATATGGAAAATATCCCCAATACGATGTGCCATGAAGGGTAAAACAATTGGCTGAAGGATAACTTATCTTGAAATGATTGCCTGTGTCTATGGGATGAATAATCTTCAAAGAGGAGATCAATGTTACTACAATTGCTTGATTTGTGGACCAAATTTAGCGCAAAATCACCAAATATATCGCCAAACCCCAAAATCGTTGCGACAGTATTGTTAAGCTGTTAAAGTTGTGAGGGGGATTATAGCTGTCACAGGCGATGTCACCCTTCACTAGGACCAGTAATCGTATGCCTCTGGAAAACAAAGTTTATTTGGAAGTACCGATGCGACTTTATTTCACAAAGATGTGATAGCCATCTGCTTGAAGATGACCCCTTCCTGAACACTATAAGAAGTAAATATGACATCAATCATGAGGACTGGTGACGATAGCCTATAAGATAATTTTAACGATGCATAGGAAAATGAGGGCGACTTCTATATAACACTGCCTCTGTCAAGCGTTGTTAAATGGTTTAAACTACAAGGGTTGTCCAGGAAGAAAGAGTACATAATTTCTTAAGAGTCGAAAATACAATATATTTTTGAAAAATTTACTTATTCATATACGTACAATTTTTTGATGTAATCCCAGTCCTTTACAATGCACTTTGTAAGCTTAGGGGTGAGGTTTTTGTATACCATCGTCAAAAAGTTTCCCGTCGCTTATTTAGCTCATTGTTAGAGGATTTGTGAGACCTCGTCGACAGTCAAAAGACTTTTTTCACCCCTAAACCATTTAAGAAAGGCGAAAAGATGAAAACCTGAAGATGTCAAATCAAAGCTGTGAGAGGGAGGATTGATGGTGTCACAATGAAATGAGTTTCAGAACTGGTTTGTAAAATTGGCTGTGAGAGAGGGTCTGCATCGTCACGCAACAAACAAACTCTCTTTGTTCACATTCCTCTCCTTTTGTTCAGTATCAGTATTTGTAACTATTTAAGGTTTTCTCTGTAATACTCGGCATTGACAGCATTCCCTTGGAGCAAAAGTTCAATGAGGGGAATCTTTTTACGACTCCAAAAGACAAGAGTTCCTGATTTTTCAAACTCGAAAACTGGTTTTCAATTTTTTTTTCTATAAGCTTATATTCGCGAACCATTTTTAATCATTAGTATGGTCCTTAATACTAGCCGCGTAAATAGTTTTAATTTTGATACGAATCTGGAACGGCGCATGCCCCACATAAGACTCCTCAACTTGTTAGTAGGTAAGAATCAAGGCATTCCTTTCAACATGGCACGCAGTAAGAGTTTTCAATCGATTGAGACCCTTTTCTCCCAAGATATTGATTCTGTTTGCAGTGTTGCCAAATTTGTAGCCAAAACATTTTGTTTGCGGTCAGAGGCTCGGTCATCTCACTTCATGCATAACTCTCTTACTAGAGATGATTCAGAGGGAGCTGCAGCAAAATGCGTGGAGAACAGCGATGACATTGAAATCATTCCTTGGTTTTGTTTCACTTTCAAGCGCCTTGGTCGTCATTTTAATGACGAGGAATTTTCAACAACCACACATTAGCGCCAACAGCCTCTGCATAACTAGCAGTAACTGTAGATCTATTGTTCGAAACGACCATCTCGCATTAATCGTTCAGTTGTCTAAAGTATCCGTGTGTGCCCGTACTCTGGTATTATTAATAGTTTTTCACTAGAACTATTTACGAGATAGCGACGGAATCAATATACCATCTCATTGTTGTTTGGTTACTTTTCATAAGATGCCATTTAGAAGAATATTCACTATGATTTAAGTTAATATCCTTGTACATTTTGAATCCTGGAGTAAAGGCATTTTCTAATAACAATTTTATGTAATTGGATTATTATTTAAAAAATATTTTTTGTACTGTACCTTTGCAAAAAGAATACATATTTTTCTAAGACGTTATCTTGAGAAATTTTAATGTCATAGAGAATGCATCGTACAAAATTCTGAATGTAATTTCTATAGGAAACTTGATATAAATGAATCAGAAGTGCAATAATTTTCGAATCTAATGATATATATATATTGATTCACATAAAAACTATTTAATATGAAGAGTGATTATAATTAAAAAGGCACTTTCAAAATGCTGTAAAAAAAATCACTGGTCAGAATGACCTGATATTTCATCCAAGTACACGGGAAGCAATGAGTTAGTGTTGTGAAAGGTAAAAATAGTTCAAAATTCGATCGACAGAGGGCGCTGTACTAGTCAAAAGAGGCTAAGACGTGACGCATCGCACATTACACATGAGATAAAAAGGTGGAGAATAAGCAATTCTTGTTATTATGAGTTTGAGAAGGTAGTCATGACTCTATTATTAAAGGATCGAGTTCTGCTTGTGAAACATTTTTACAGAAACGTTGACTGCGCGCAAATTGTAATGAAGAAAGTTTGTACATTAAAGGATGTAAAAAAGGGCTGTGTTCCAATTACTGCATTCAATCTAAAGAAAATTATTGGAATAAATTGGAAGAGATGGTTTCATTTGACATGAAATGTGGCAGAGGGAAGAAATCGATTGCTTCGACGTCAGTGGAGGAATGCGGCCACAGCATTGGAGGAAGCGTCAAACAGTGCTTTGAGAACGTGCAATACACGGGGAATCGCCCGAACTTTACACATGCCTGTCAGCACGGTTCGTCGAATTTCAAGAAACATCCTACAATGCTACCATTGCTTGAAAATTACGCTTGATCAGGAGTCGGTTTCTGGTGACCCGGCAAAAACAGCGTTCCCCCTGCAATCTCTTGTTCGAATGGAAGTCGGCAGTGCATGGCCAGGAGACATTTTGTGGACAGACAAAAGCCCTTTTCAACTCCAAGATTCTTTTAATACTTAAAATTGCAGAATATGACCAAGAGGAAATCTGTTCCAAATGCAACCATTGCCTCTTCATTCTCAAAAAGTCACTGTATGGAGCGAATTTAAGGCAGCATTTATTATAGGCTCTTCCTTTTTCGAAGAGATTGGTTTCTGTCGCCTGTAGAGTCAACAGGAGGCGTTATGAATGCGATCAGTGCAACTGGATCATTCCAGCATTTTAGCAGCGCGGAAGTGTGGATAGCACAATATTTATGCAAGATGACTCTTTTCCACGTATTTCAAATCCAGTGAAGCAGCTGCTCAACATACATTTTGGAAATGACAGAATTATCAGTCACTATTTCTCTACACAATCACCAAACTTGAATCCTTGCGATTTCTGGCTGTGGGGTTCTTTTAAACATGTTGTGTCCGGGGCTCCGATTACGAACTTACGAGCTGAATCGAAAATACGCATTACGTAATGAATTCATAGCTGCTGTACTTTGATTTGTTGTGCAACACGCCGCTTTGCGCTTTCAGCTTGTGGCAGAATATCGAACATTTCTTATAGAAGTCGTAGCAGCTTATTCACGAATTGACGTTTTCAGCGCTTTTGGCTTTTCCTACGATCTTTGGCCTGGGGACGATTAAAAACTGATTTTTATTGATCCACTGTAGAACTACCTTGTCGTGGTGGATGGGCTTTGAATAAAGAGTACCACATCAACATATTCCGCCTTTTAATTAGACTGTGTTGACTAGTAGAGAGCTATCTATCGGTTCATTTTTTAACTATTTTTTTTTTCTGTTGCAAAATAAATTCCCTTTACTTCACGTATACTCAGGTGAAATATCAGATCATCATGACAAATGGTTCTTTTTTTACATCTTTAGGAAAGTCCAAACTTTAGTTATAATCACCCTGTATATTCTATGATAATTTCTGTTCAATAATTCGTAATAAACATAAATTTTGTTTATGTTTTAAAACATATTCATAGCTTGTACATACACGAATCACTGATCCGAAACAATTTTTGAGATTTCTCTATCGCGTTCACACTTCCCTTGTCCTGGCGTGATGAATCATTTATTTGTCTTTCAACTCCCCGCTATTTACATTTCCCCCCCTCAAAATTTTCGAATAATAGATATTTCTAAGGGGAAAACTGTTACTATTTATGGGAGAAGGAGCATAGAGTATTATGTACGTGTCATGTATTTTTTGAACGATTTTGTATCGGACTATAGTTCACTTATCATTCACAACGCAAAAAAAGCAAACAAATAAATAGTTATTGAACAATTGCTAAACAATAAACATAACGCGGGAGAACAAAACAATACACCAAACGTACAATTTTGAATATAAAAGATACTTCACCTACCTCAGAATTTTAAAAATAATCAGACAAACAAATAAGGACTCGAGAATTCTAACAACAAAAAGAAAAAAAATTCCTCACATAATTATTTATGAATTGTTTTCGAATGTTCTAATGATAATTTCCAAGACAGAAGTGGTTCCTTTAGGGTCCTGTCGTGCGCAGGGGAGGGCTGATGAATGGGGGGTTCGGAGTGCAAGTCGTACTTACGGAGAATAAAACTTTCTGACGAACCTATTATGCATCCTGCTGTTCAGGGGCTCCAAATTGCGAAGAAGCTTCGCCTCTTTCCCCAACAAAACTTCCATCTCACGCTCTCGGACCTAGGGAGGAAGAGGGAAAAACAATGAGAATTGCATCGAATTTCGGTACCCACAGCATCTCAGTCGTCCTGAAAATGTTCAAAGAAATGGTTTGATTTTTTTGAATTTATCGGGTGAAATCCAATTGCTCTAAGATGTTTATTATGGAACACGAATAACTTCACTATACGGACGAAAATATGTTTATTCTTTATAATGCAATCGTAACATATATAAACGAAAATCCTCGACACTCTTTCCTTAACCCTTTATTTCCCAACGGGACTTTTAAGGTCCCATCAAGAAAATCTCTCATTAGGACGTAATTGTGTAGAGTTATCCCATTGGGATTTTAAGACCTTGTATTTAAGCTTTTATTTACCAAAACTAGATGGCAACAAGAGCTCGTATTGTGCAGTGAACAATAACAGAGCTATTTAGCTGCTAACACGTTGTTCGAAGTGGTAATTTTGGAAAAAGAGAATTATTTTTTATTTTCTAATTATCTGATTAATTACATAGATAAATCTATCATGTTTTTTTATGCACGTTTAATATATTTCACTAATGTTATGGGTAAATTTTGAGAGTCAAATCATTTTTTTCTTGAGTAAGGTTAGATATTTCTTGCGGGGCTGCCAGATCTCTGAAGCCTTTCGTTTATATAAATATTGTATATTTTAGGCTTTCTTTTTTCTTTTTATTTGATATAATTTTTCCTGCTTTGTGCAAAGCTTAGTTTTCGCATTGAATTGTTATACATTTTTCATTTAATTTAGGCATTTAATTTTTACTAAACCGTAAAGTAAGTGAACTGTGAATCATACAGTTTTGATATAAGTGAGCGATGCTATAAATCCAACATCGGTGTGATTTTCTGCCTAAAGCTCTTTCAACATTATTTTTATCATCACGAATATTACTTATACAAAAAGAATTTAAATTCTTAAGACTACACCAATGAAAAATTAAAAGTACGAACTGAATTTCACTAATCGTGAGATGTGGTGTGCATTGGATACCTTCAATTGGGGAATTTAACAGAACCCTACTTGATGATAAAGCTGCTGCTATTGGCTTTATGAATGCCCCTTTCTCATTTCATTCGGAACTTAGTAAATGAAAAAATGTTATCTTAAGACACATACGTATAAAAAGCAAAGTGTGTTTAGCAGATTCTTTTACTCAAGCGAAACATGGACTTAAAAAATTTATTGAAAATGCCTTTTAATAACTAACACAAGTGAAAATTTTGCATTTGTGCTGAGCTGGAAATGCTTTTAACTCGTTATTATGTATCTCTCTCTCTCTCTCTCTCTCTCTCACACACACACACACACACACACACACACACACACACACACACACACACCACAAATTCATAAATTAGCATCATAAATCACTACTAGAAATGCTGTTTCATTATATTATATTCGACAAAAACATTAAGAAATTGTAGAATAATCTATAAATGAATTTAAAGTAGTTTGAAAAATGTTGGTGAGCATAAAGTAAATTGGCATTTACAATTGAATATCACTAAAATGATATTATTTAAAAATATAATTTTAAGATGTTTCCATAATTATATTTTTATACATAGTTATTGTGAGATAAATATTTTTTTAAAACAAGAAATGTGGAAGAGAGGCACTATTACATTTTATAAATGTCATAGGATGCATTGCGAATCTTCCATTCCTTGTTCACAGCCTGAAAGATGATGTCTTACAATTGTTGTATTCTATCGAACTTCAAATTCAAAGTTTGGGAGAGCTTCTAGATTTTATACGTTTATCGATCATTTGGACGTACACACAGACTGACATAAATGTTTCAAAGTTTCAAATCAGAAGGTGGGATTAATTTATTTCAAGAGACAGATTCGTATTCGACACGTTCGCAGCATCGCCTTTTTCTCTAGTTCTGTTTACTTTCTCGATTTCGAGTGGCGTTGCCAATCACGGTTTAACAAATTGTTCAAGAATAGTTGAGCTCACGACAACTATGCCAATGGGCGCGTATAACAGGGCTATTCGCGGAGCCTTCTCTTTAATTTTGTATTTAAACTTTCAGAATGTTGCAAATCAAATGAAACGTTATGATGTAAACGTTATAAACTTTAGAAGTGGAGTGAATAGATGTAACCAAGTAGAGCCAAAGCGACAGGGATTGAATTGAAGAAAAATAAAGTTGGAGTAATTGGAAAGATGTAGTGTGATGTGCGCGGAAGTCTTGCGGCGTGTATAGTTATTTTGATGAGATCGGACTCTGAACTAGTGTTGGATTGAATATTTAAAGGATATACTCACATCGTATACCGGTAACAATATTAGTTGCTGTATTGCAGAAATTGTTAGTATTCGCGGAGGGAGACATTAATCTTTCTTAGAGCATCCCCCTTATTTGAGGATTAATAAAAATTGCTTTGGAAGATAGTTTACTGCTTTAATTATTTTGTTTGGGTTTGAACTTAAGTTGAAATTTAGATCAAAAGTTATCTTTAAGATGACGGAAGATACGGGAAGTAGAATTTCGTCACACGTGTACTATGTTTTCATTACTTTTCAGATTAGTTAATTGATTGCAATTGTGAATAAATTCTGATGAAATTTAGAAGGAGGGTTTTTTGACTGTGTCGCAGGAAGTGAATTGTTGAATGCATTTCAAGACTGGCTACTGTTCTGTATGAAGACGATGAATATCTTAAAAATATTGTTTTTTTCATTAAACAGGCCTCAGAACTGTTATCATTTACCGGATTCCAACATATCCGACAGTGAAACTCTTATATTTGCCATGTTCTCAAAAGACATCGCTCTCTTACCCTCTCCTGTTTCTTCTTGAGGGCCTGCAACTCCTTATCGAGTTTGGAGGTGACCTTCACGACCAGTTTGTGTTCGCGGAGGGCGTCCAACGATTCTGCCATCAAGTTCGCCTCCTCGGACTCTGAAAAGACACAAAAAAGAGCAATGAATTCCTCGGTTAATTGCTGATACTCAGTTTTTTCGTTATGAAAATCATTCCTCGATAGCATTCTTTTTCATGTGTGTATTCCTTATTATCCAGGGACCTAAGAACTTCTCGCTGTTTCTTCAATAAAATATTTTGACATAGTTTAAACTGAAGTATTGAATTATTGAAAAAAGATAGACTTTTTTTTTTCGCGATCTGCAATACCTTTAATAACATGTCTAACAAGTTGGTTTTTTGTTGTTGATAGAATGGCGTCAACACAAAGGCCTAGGCATAAAATAAAGGATACGGGGTGTTAGGTTCAAAAAATTGACATTATAATACATTATGATTGTAATAATTGCATTCCGTTTGCTCAAGGTTTTATTTACATTACTAACTTATATTTTATTTAATATTTTATCCGTCTGTTTTTATTTTAATATCCGAACAGAATATTATGGATTGCTTTAATGATTTATCATTTGCTGTTACTTTAATATTTCTTTTAAGAATTGATTTCTTGGAAGAAACGTCCGTTTTTTTTTGAAATTCTTTTTGTTGTTAACTCTGCCAATGTTTTAGTACTTTGGAATTTTTGCTCGTGAAAATATAAGAATGTAAAAGGAATTAGAAGAAGATATTTTCTTTTCTTGCAAGAAAAAATGTTCATATGCTAAAATGTTCATATAAAAAATGCATATGCTAAAATGAAATTAGCAAACACTTTTGGCGTAACAGATAGCTTTTCAATTTTTTATCCATTTACTTGAATTTTAATTACGTTTAGTTCAAAATAGTTTGTCGTTTGCTTTAATTTTAATATCGGAAAAATTTACTATTGTCCATTTCTCGATATTTCAATTGTTTACATTAGTTCTTATATTTAGTGTAATTTAATAATAATTATATAAAAAAATGGGTGGCTTAATCTGTTCTTTACAAAACTTTCCGTAGAACTTTAGAATATATATATATATATATATATATATATATATATATAAAATCTTTCTTCTTTTTTTTTGTGCTTATTTATAATGTTTGGAAAATTATCTTTCAATTTCGGATCCAAAAAAGTTTGAATTGATAGATAGTGTAATTTGTACAAAAATATTTTGTGCGTCATTCTGTGTGTTTTACAATATTTATATCTTATAAGTTCGTATCTAAAATTCCACTTTTGTTACATACATATGTTGAAAAGAGTTGACTATTTCCTTTTCTGTTATATTAACGAAATTTTAGTTCTGAATATAACAATTCAGGAACACTCTTGATTTACTTCATCATACATTGAAAAGAACGAATATAGTTTAGAATACTCTCTCTATAATTCGATGATTACTTTTCCGGGCCTTTTCACACAAGCTGATAAGTCAGAGAAAATTCTTTTATGCTTTCTACTTCAATCGAATAATGTAGATGCAAAACAGCACATTTTCGTGGTCTTTTTTTAATTTTGTGTTTGGCTCTTCATTTGAGTTTTCTGTATTAAATTTTGTTTAATATTGCACAGCTCTTGTTATTTAAATGCTTTATTATCAGTGATTTTCCCGTAATTCGGCGGTGTTCTTATCCAATATCATCTGGATTACTAAGAAAGTGCTATTCAATATTTCTCAGAAAAATTGTATTTTTACTTACTATATTAACATCGTACACGTCAGCCTATCGATAGAAGGACTGAGAAATGCATATTCACAAGCAATTACATTTTGGTTAGTTTCAATTTTAAGCAGTAGATGGCAGCATGTACTTAAACGTTGCCAGAATGCATTCGAAAAAATCTCTCAATGGTATTTCCTAGGTATAACTATATATTATGATTAAATCTCCATGAATCTAAGGTGAAACGACTGATTTCGCAATATTTTAGGCAGCCGTATTTTCCAGGAATGTAGACTTTGAATCAAGAGAGTCGCTCACCTAGCAAAGATAAAGGTTTGTCTTGGGAGTCGTCTGAAATTGACGTCACAGGTTGGTTCGGTTTCCCTGAAACGAAAGAAAACATATGTTTAGGCTTCTAAAATTTAAGAAAAAAACTTTACATTTTCATTATATTTTAATAAATTAAAGCAAGAATATTGTCTGCATGCTTTGCAAAAAAAATTGAAAATGATGATCTATAAAAATAAACTAAAATTAATTTTTAAAAACTGACAAAATTCTGATCCATGTTCAGCAGCAAATACAACAACAAATAAAAAAATATATATAATAAATAAAACAGAAATGATAAACGTCAATAAGCATAAAATAGCCATCGTAAAACATAAATTAGAAACTTAAAATACAAATTGATTTAGAAAAATAAAACAATTAAATAAAAAGCAAAGCTTCAGTCTACTAAATATTTTGTTTTTGTTTTGATAAAAAAATGTATATATTAATTTCTCTCCATCTCACTTTTCACACAGAGAAGAGATTGTATTCCATTATGAATCTTAGCTTACATTAAAACATTTCTCTACAAACCCTTATGAAAGAATAAGAAATTCTCGCTTGCCGAAAAATTAGCATTTTTTTTTTTTTAAACCTAGAAGCAGTTTATGAGCGATTTAACATCGAGTTTAATTCATTGGATCAAAATTGTTCGATTGAGTTAACATTTCAAAATAAGTATAAATATATCTCATAATTTCGAAGACTAAGAAAATAGGGGACTCCGTAGGGTGACTTTAATGTGCATTATTTAGAAATGTGTAACATTCCAAAAAAAGATGATAACTTTTGAAAATTGATAGATGCAGAACAAACGTGAACTGCTTGCGATTTTCCTTCACTAACCTCTGGGACTTTAAGTTTATTTGAACTGCATAACATTGCTACTCCTTGCCAATGAAATGAAACGTGATCAGGTAATTAGATGGAGATGAGAAGTTGACTTTGAATTGAGTTAGAGATAGCATATGTAATTGAAATGAGAGAGAGGGTAGTTATTGAATAACGACACACTGATCGATGTGCAGAAGGGAGTGAGTCATTGTTCGTATTGGAAGTGACTTCTCGTCAGAAGAACAGGAGTGGAATCTGCTGAGTTCGAGAAGTGTTTGAATCGTAACGAGTGATTTGGTAAACTTTATTTATTGAATATAAACTATTTTTGAATGGGTTGAGAGGGATTCTAGAAAGAACGATCTTGCATATATCCTGCGTTGATAGACAAAAAAAAAAAAAAAAAAAAAAACTGTTCTGTCTTTTTCCGATGAAACTTCCATTGGAGTTTGGAGCTTGTCGACTCTTTAATTAGATTTTAAGATGGCTGTAGAGTTAAGGACACAGACGTATCAAATAATTTTTTCTAATCTTACTTTTTGAAATTAAAGAATTTCAAATCCTGTTTACTCAAGCGACTCTTCTTTAAGATCCAAATACTTTTTTTCTAATTATTTTTATAATGGAAAATTTTAGATAAATAAAAATTAAAAGCCAATCAAAAGCAAAACTTCTAATTTGTATGATAAGACAGACAATTGATAGGTTTTTTAAAATTAAAAGTAACAAGTTAATTGGATTTTTCTTTACTATTACTTTGTGTGATTCAAAAGCACCCTTACATTACGTGTAGAAAGCCTTCATGCAATTCTGCTAGATCTTTTGTAGTGGATATGCGTTGGATGGCGGTCAAATATTTGGATGGATATTATAAAATGTTCATAAAATGAAATAATTATTCAAATACGCTCTAAGAAAATTAAAGGCGATACAATTCTCGGTCATATGTTTCGAAAAACATACAAAATAGGATTTATGTGTCTAGTGTACGTGATAAATAAAGAGTAAACGGATAAACATGAAAAAAACGAAATGCTGAAAGTCGTGTACAATTTATTGAAAAAAAATGTTAACAAATTACTTGATGAGTTCTGTGAATAAGTGAGAGAGGGATGATGAAGTTTAATGCCGCGAGAGCCAGATATGGCTATGCTGGGCCAAATGAGGTGTAACTGTGATCTAAACATTTGAGAAAAAAGTTATTTCTATGGGAAAGGAAAAGAGATCACTAGGGGTATCTCGGGTGAGTGATGCCCGTACCTGCTTACTGAAGGTAAGCCTTTGAAGGGCATAAATAGTTCTACTTTCAAAACGAAATTTAAATAATAATAATCTAAACCTGAAAAAAAAAATTAGAATCTTTCTTTCAGCAACTAAGGGGGGAAAACCCCTCAAACAAAAACTGCGAGGGAAACAAAAAAAAAAAAATAGTGTGGATTTCTCTAAATACGATATTTAGGGGGAATTCATGTGTACTTATTGTGGAAGTGAGATTCAAATGTACTCTTATAAAAGTAAAGCAATTTATTTTCCAACCCTTCGCCATCAACCACGAGTAAAACTTTTATCAAATGGCAAATGAAGGAATTTCGAACGTGAACAAATTAACCACTGTTCTTGCTTCCAAAATTCGGTTATGATTAACCGATATGTAGAGTTTGATCGAAAAGCTACATTTTTATTATTTGTAATGTCCCATTATTGTACGATATTTCTTCGGTAATCTCGAGGGGAAAAAATGGCAGAATTGATAACATTCCAGAATAAGCCAAGATGATCTGAAATTTTAAATTTTTATGCCGAAGTTAGAGGCCTTATTAAGTTGAATAGTTTCATGGTAAATGTTGCGGATCAGTTATTAGAGCTTCTTTCACTTTTAATAAATTTTATTCTTTTATATAGATATCGATATTGAGTGGATCTGTCTAGAAATTCAATGTACGAAGTCTTTTGTTAAAAAACGATGTTTTTCATTTCTTTGTTCGTCACTCACTGACGGTGTCCTGCGCTTTGAGTGGTCCCGGGGACGCTGGCCCCGCCGTGGAATGCTTAGGCACCGTGCCGTTCATTGTGGCGTGTCTCTGGGGAGCAGCGGGCTGGGGCTCCACGGTCGCCTTCTCCTCCGATCTGCTCGGCTTGGGCGGTGGCTTCTCTCCCACGACGGAGTCCTTGTCTTCCTCCTTCAAAAGAAAAGAAAGATTATTCATTTTTATTATTTCTTTCGGTGGCATTTGTGTTTCTATAAAGAAGGGGACCGATTGATTAATAACGCTCCTCTTAGAACGGATCTTTTGAACCTCGGTCAAGTGACGAGAGGACGAAACCCGAGCCCCTTCTCCAAGCTTCCGCAGAAAGGGAAGACTCCAGCAGGTTTAACAGCCCCACTACACAGCAGATGTTCAAGCGGACTGGAATCCACGATTCAATGGAAATAAAGAGGGGCTTGAGATCGTGATCATGACTGCCGGGGAGAAGATGAGAGTGTGAATTTCCAGCATTATCTTTTGATTTCAGAGGAGAAAACTGTGCGCTTGTTACAACACGCTATTTGTCGAGTAGAAATGTACGCATGTGACAACATACAGTATTTAAAGCAGAAATGTTTGCTCGTTACATTTCTGCGTAATATAAAACGTGCGTACATTTCTTATGCCAAAATCATTCATGATTTTTGATCTAAGAAAGTTCTTTGATTCCAATTTAGTCTCAAATCGAGAATGGTTAATAAACGGTTAAAAAGTCATACAATACTTATTAAATGTGCTTTTTTTCAGATTGTTTTCATCAATTTTATTGCTTGTACGTGAACTCATTTGCACATAAATTTGAAGTGGCGTAGAGTGATTATAGTACTTAGATCAAGTAAAAATTTCTTAGACGTTCATTATTTGTGTAATCTGATTTTAGGCAAATAAAGATATGCTTTCAAGCCACTACTTACATCTAAACTTATTAGAATGCAAATGCCTTTGTGGCTAATTTTATAAAAAGTAAATGCACACAGCGCAAGAATAGTTCGAATGCAATATGTTTGCGCCAAGATAGATTATATTTTTATTAGATTACTGATAGTGGGAGAAATGTGTTCACAACGAAATGAACAAAACTGAATATTAGTGATTTCCAATTATAGATAACGTGGAAAGTTTGTCTAATGCAAAACACACTTAGTGAGATTTAAAGATATTTTCACCCGTTTCTCTCAAGTTAATATTTCCAAAATACAAACAAAACATGCTTTGTAAAATTTAACATGAAGGCGTGCTTCACTCGATGTTTTGTCGAGTTTATTTTCATTAAACTTTTATACGATGGACCAATTAGTTAAAAAATAGCGTTATTTTTTTTAAAAAAAGATTTTACTAAAGGCTTCATTTTTTAATTTCCTAAAAAGAAAGCGTCTTTGATTTTTCCATTGGTGATATTCGATTTCAGAAATTGAATTTTGTAACGATTGCCCCCCCCCCCCCCCACTCTTCAACGGTGAGTCGTTGTAAAAGATAAAGTTCTTTTTTTTTTCATGAAATATTATTCTGAATTACTTCTTTTTCAATCTCTTGATAAATTTATGTATATTCTGGAATGATAGTAGAAAAAATGTTTTATTCTTTACCATATTAAAGTAATATGTTTGCTATGTTGTATACATTTATGGTTATTCCAAATAAATTAAAGGTTTCTAGACTTAAAATGAAAACAAAGAGACCGAAAGTATGCCTCTCATTATAGATATTTCAATTCATAGATGAAACGAAAATAGAAATTAAATATATTTTTTTTAGTTGAAAAATTATTTAAAAATCTTTCTTTGGTATTTTTTTAACTGATCAGAATTGGGGCTGATAACGGATATGAATATGTGAGCAACATTTAATATGAACCTGAGTTCGAAGTGGGGGGCTAAACTATCTCAAGTGTCGACATTTTAAATTCTTTTACGTGTGTTGTTTTCCTTAAAAGTTATCAATGAACATAATCAACACAGACCCCAAGACATGTCGGGAAAATATCTTATCTTTTAATTTAATAATTGTAATATGTTTTGAAAAATTCGAATAATCAAATCTCTTAATGTAAATGGATTTCATAGATGATTCCATCCAATTTTTTTTAGAATCAAAAATAATACCATTAAGTAAAAAATAGTGTCAAGACGTGGTAAAACAAAGAATTAATGGAACAATATTATGGAAGCAAATTCATAGATTAATCCACACAATCATGAAGAAGAGCAAAAAAACTACTGAGAACGGAATTACATTTTTTTTTCTGACTTTTAAAAATATTTTTACCCTTATTTTAATGATTCTTTTGTGAGTTTTTCGGTATTTAAAAATATTTTAGAATATTTATAAAAATCGGAGGGAAAATATAATTCCACCGAAATCTTTGTTATTTCTCGCTTTCTCCCAAGTCCTTTTATGCATTCAAATATTTCAAATGGTAAAGATTTGATTACGGTACGAGAAATGCCATAGGATTAACATTACATTCACGAAATCAAAATGGCCGGTAGACAGAAGCTTTAATCAATGGATCAGAAAACTACAAATATCTTTTTCACTAGAAAGTTGCTTTTCTGAATCGATGTTTATCGTTATAAATGTATTTATTTATAAATAAAAATCTTTTAAGAGATAACATATTAGGCTGTGATTTACTCCATGGATCATTAATCTTTCAGTTGATGAAAATATCAATATTAGATGCAATGAAGTGCCAAAACTCACGAAATACTTTATAACATTGTGTGGCATCCCTTTTTTTTTGTCAGACATAGAGTAGCAACACGATGGGTCATCCATAATTAATAAAAATGTTACCAAAGCATAATTTTGTACACAAATTGATCATTCGATTATGTTTCATATATGTATGATGCAATCCATGCCTGGTAATCTAGGTGACCAAATCATTCCCTGCAATTGCCCAGAAGGTTCCTTTTACCAATCGCGAATGAATTTGGACTGGTGATAAGGGGGAATTACCGTCTTGGAAAATTTCATCGTTGCTTAGTTACATGAAGTACATAAATAATACCAATAGTCTTCAAAGTGTTGAAGATAAACATTTAACCAGTGGACATATATATAAACCGTGTCGTTTAACAACATACCACATCATTATTGAACAACGCTTTACTCACAAGTATGGCCTCGTGCGTTCTACGGCACACTCGAACTCTACCGTCAACTCTTACCAACTGGAATCGTGACTCATCAGACCAATAAACTCTTTCCTAATAAATTAGCCCCCCCCCCCCGATGCTTTCCCGAATCAGTAGAGGAGCTGAAGTCTCTGGCGTGTTGCAATTGAAGGTACTCGAGTCAGTCTTCTGTTACCATATCCCATCAACACCAAAATTTTGCGCCACTGTCCCGACAAACGCCTGTCGTATTCTCACACTGATTGTTGCTGTTATTTGATACAGTGCTATTCGTTTGATAACTCTAACCACTCTTCATAGACGTCATTGATCTTGGTCACAAAATAGACGTAGTCAGCCCTGTAGTGGGAGTAATATCTGACATTATATGTTATCGACACATCCTTGACAATGTGTAGTGTTAATTCCATAATAATTTGGAATAACCCCTAGCTTCAACTAACATTCTGCGTACATAGTCTGTTAATTCCCGATGTGTGGACATAATTCTGTCTGAAAACTTTTCACATAAATCACTTGACGGCAAATAAAAGCACTGACAGCGCACTACACATTTCTTACGCGATATTACTACCTTTCGAATATTTTCATGTAGCAATCCCATGATTTTTGGCACTTCACTGTAAATGATTTAAAGACACTCTGTGAGTAAGATGCTGAATTTGGAAAGAAGAAAGAATGGTGTGATTCTCATTATTTGGATGATGCTCAAAATTACAAAGTGCATAACCAACATCCGGTTTAGAACTTTTAAGTGTAACACTGATTCAAACCAATTTAAGGGATTCAGTCATCTCTATTTTTAAGTTATATTGTTTAATTTTAATCATTTACATTAAAATACATATAGAGATGTATACATATAGAGATGTGTCTCTTACAACGAACAAGTAGAAATATTTTATCACTCTAAATATTATAATTCATTAGGTAAGTTTAATTAGAAAGTAATGTTAGACATTGGTAATATTTTGCTGTCATTTGTTCCTTTAAATTTTTTTCATTATAATAAAACTCACAAAGCTAAATTCTGCAGGGCATGAAATCATTCAATGCAGTAATTAGTCAGTTCTATCAAACATTTTGTAAGTTGTTTATAAGAGGGAAACTAAATCACTTAAGACAGTTCCATATTTTCACTGCAATGAACGAAGGCAGGGTGCATCTGACGGCACCACGTGTACGTTGTAGTGATATGTGGAGGTATCCTTCTCTTCTCCCTTCAGTCGAGTGTCGAGGAGCCAGAAAGTCACACGTATGAAGGCTCGACTTCACAAATGCACCAGCGAGGAACAGCGCGCGCTTTCAGGGGTCGGAGGGAGTCTAACTGGTGTACATTCTCCTCCGACCGTTCTGAGCAGAATGTCATCAAAAGCCACTACGCCTGCTGTCTGAAGAGGTACAGTAATATTTGACCTCTCATTAACGAAGAAGTAATTAGATGCGTTAGTGCAAGCCACACCTCAACTGACTCAGATCTGGAGGTTGCAAGTAATCCAGGACCACTTAGTATTTAAAATGTCATTTGTTTGTCATATACGTAGTATTGTGCATGAGCATTCCACTTTGTTCAAATAGAGCAACAATGAAATTAGTTGAAATATTTACAAAAATTAACAGCTAATGATAAATACAAGGGACATACTGCTTCCTCTGAGATATGACAGCCGGCATGATTCAAGTATCTAAAAAATGACTGTAGATAACTATGACTAGTCACAAAGCGAGAAAGATGAATCTTCTTGTACGATATATCCCCTACTGGACTAGAATGAACTCAGCTGGTCTGGTTCGTCGATGACGAGAAGAAAATCCGAACAAGTCTAGGAGAGGAGCAGAAAAGAAGATGGATCAGTAGGATAGCCTGCGAGAACAATATCGGCAAGGAATGGAGAGAACTCCTTTTTCTTCTTCTGTTGTTGTTGATGATGTTACTGTACGGGTTAAATACTAATACTGCAGGCGTGCACGCAGAATATCGCAATTTGTATAATTGCGTGCATACAGAAATAAGTTGTTCTAAATTACCGCCTCGTGGCAAGATAAGAATGTGCAAGTGGTCCTTGGCCACCTCATTGCATACCGAGAAAGGGACAATCAGTTTAAGGAGTGCCTCTTTATACAGCATGAACATCGATAGACATTGTGTTCCAGCCTGGCTTTTGAGCTGCTTTCCATCCTTCGTGCAGTCCTAATCTGAAGCCCTCCCATCCCATAGGTTGAGCTCTATGAAGGAACTTTTGGGAGAGGATCGATCCAAATCAGATAACGAGTCCTTTAGACGTGACTTTGTGAGAAAACTTTCTTCGCGGCCCGGATACAGAAGCTGATTGAATTGCTGGGAAGACGCGGTGGAAAAGTGATTTTGTGCAGTTTCTCAGGAGTAATAATAAAGATGTTATTGCCTTTACTTTTTAAATCACCCTCAAATATTAAATATATAAATTTCAGAGAGTATTCACTGAAATACTTTTAATTTCGTCCTCTTATTCACCAATACATCAGCTGGAGATTTTATGAGTGGACAAAAGGAAATATCTCTCGTCCAGTTACACGTTATTTCATCACTGATAAATCGATCAAAAGTTTATCTCGTTGAACAGCTATTTTCTCGGCGAAACGACTTTTATTTTGTAGAAATTCATCTACAGAACAATATTTTCATGAGATGATTATGTGTTGTAATAACAAAGTGTGATTTGTTGCAAATGAAGTCAACGAAATAACAAAGACTAAAAACATTACAAAACATAAATTATGAATCATTATTGCACCAAAAAAGTCTTGGAACAAATTAAAAGAATGGAGAATAAAATTGTTCGTACATATAAGTATATGAGTTATAATTTTTATAAGTTTAAAATAACAGCTTACATGGAAGAACATAAGATTATACATATTTACAAAGCAAAAACATCTACATTAACATATATTTGAGTTCATAACAAGTGGTGGAAGAAGGAAAATTACGAAAATCAACAGAATCATAGCAGAGTCAGATGCATAATTAATGTTTAACCTTAGTTCATCAAATCATAAAAAATAGCAAATGTAAGATTTCAAAGCACATGTTGACATATATCAATTACTGGAGGAGAAGCGAAACCCTTTTGCAAAAACGTGCGAGGGAATTCTAGGCTAGGGAAACAACACAAAGGAAGGGAAACTCACTTCGTCCAGATCGTCTGTGAGCGCCATGAGCTGTTGTGCGTGCTTCTCCAGTATGGACTGGTAGGCGATAGGATTCGCCAAGGCGTCCGCCAAGTCTGAAAGAAAAGGCCAACCATTCAAGTTTAGAATCCTTTTCGAAAGGAGGCTGCCACTGAACATTCAAAAGGATGCAGAATATGTGACATCATTACATTTTCCTTTTACATACTATTAAACATCACTACTTGCTACTTGGGTCCGCATACCCCACGAAGATACACTGTGACCGTCAAGCGTAGAAGTTGACATATATAAAAGTTGATATTAAACTTTACGATTATTTTATGATCCATAAAGCAAACGTCGTGCCCTAATATCAGGATTCTTTGAATAAAATAATTCAAAATATTATGGTTTTTGAGATAAATATAGAATAGCAGCTTTTATATAACAATTTTTTTAAATCTTGTAAACTGTACACATAGCTTTTATAAAAAAATACTTTCAAAGATGTAAAGTATATAAGAAGTCTCAGGGATGTTAAATTTACATCGACACCTGAAATTGTACATAGTTTTCCGATTCATTGAAAATAAAATTAAAAACTTTGATGTTTTTACACATAATTTATAGAGGAAATTAGGTTTCTAATGCATGTAAAATAGTTAAAATATGTCTTCAATAAGCCCACAAAAGTAATAAAATTTTCTTTAAGGAATTTTGAGTAAATTTCATGGCGGATAATTTGTACAAAAACAAATCATTCATTAACCGTAAATTTATTTATAAAAACATATATATCGTTTTTAATCTGCATCTTTTAAAAAATGAAATTTCTTAAGAAATAAAATTTTTCCAAATTTTACATGAATTAAATGTTTTCTTACTTTTTTTTTTAAATAATAATAATATGTCACTGAATTCAGGCAAAGTTTAAAGAGTTCTGGATGCTTCCTTTACCAAAAACTTTTTAAATAATAAGGTACAATACTTTTTAAAACATTCTGCGCACAAGTGAAAAAATAAAAGGAACTGAGAAATATGTATTTGATGTTTTTTAACATTTGCTTATAATATTAAATTTTAAAATTTATTTGCTAAAAATCTTCCACGAACATACAATTTCACTATGTTTTCCCTCGAACAAATGTCTTCATTTTTTTATTCGTTTTGCTCTGAAAGCATCAAAAATGGTTTCGGATTCCTTTTTTTTTTGAATGTTTGAATATGAAATTTGTCATCTTCTGCCAGTGATAAAAACACAGTTCAAAATATTTTTATGCCAGATTTCTCTAAAATAATAAAAAGTATTTGATTTTCATAATTGTAAATAGTGGTGGTCAGATTTGAGAGAGTCTACAAATTTGAGACCAAAACCAATTAACTTTGAGTAAAATATCAGGATTAAAAGATGTAGAATATAAATATATATATATTTCTAAAATCAAAATACTTGAAGTTTAACATCCCTGTGATAGATAAAATAACAATTATGAAATATTTTAATTGAAACTGATGGTCATGAACAGAAAAGGAAGTCTGTTAAAGGAAGGATATCTTATAAATATTAAAACACACTACAACTAAAATAAAAAAAAAAAAATTAAAATGGCTATCATCTGGGAAATGTATCACCAAAGCACATTCTTATTTGTTTCCTTTAAAAACAAAATCAGTGATGTTATTTTTTCATATTGTATGACACTACTGAATAGTACAAAGAAGATACAAAGCCCCAGTTCTCGATTTTAAACCATACAATTGCTATAAGATATGAGCCGATGAACTCAGGTTGAAAGATATTTATGTTATGGGGAAAAGAAAGTTTTGTGATGATTAACAATTCATGATAATGAGTGCGACCCCATAGGATGTCGGTAATTAAAGCCTTTGCACTCATGATGATAAATAAGTGCAAATAGTTAGTTAAAAAAATTAGATGAAAGTCTTTGCGCTCATGATAGTATCCCATTTATTCTACACTATTTATATTCAACTATTACGCTTAACGACAAAAGTGTAATTACAAGAAATTCGTAGTTAACTTCAAAAAGTTATGGCAATAGTTTACCAAAGGTATTAAAATAATATTTTTGAGTTCATATATTAAATTTGTTAAAAAAAAATTCGCTTAGTTTTCACATAAGAAATTCTTGAAATGTGCTTAAATTCTTCGAAAGTATTATTCTTAAAATCTGTCAAATAAAGATATGTGTACAATAACATCGATGGATTATAAGCCATTTTTAGGAATAAATCAAGCGATGTTGAAGCATAATTTTTTTCAAAACATTCATGAAAAATATTTGCTTCCGATGCTGACATAAAAAAAAAAGAATATAAAAGAAAGTTCTTTTCATTCTCTTTAATATATTTACCTGGAATCAGTTCATGTTTTTGTGAAAGGAAGATAAAAATGATCATGGAATATAGAACATTAAAATTGTAGATTACTTCTATAATATTTTCACACAACATTCATTACATTTGTCACAAATGACGGCTATACAATCGCTCTGATTGTATCTTAAAGACACTTTAAAAAAAGAGAAAATATCTTGTTTTTTTTTTAAACACGATAAACAAAATTTTCCTGTAAAAGTTTGAACCTTAATTAAAAGTTCCTTAAGGAATTTTCTGACAAGATGATCAAGATGACAAGATGACACGATCTGTTATTGCATGAAGAGGAATCTTCGATTAGCTATAAATAAATGAAATTAGCAACATAAACCCAAACTCATGTTCCTATTCACATGATCTACCAGGATAAAAGGACAGGATGGTTCGTGGCAAAGATTTTGTGCCTCGAAGAAGAGTGAGCAGAGAAGGGAAACTATGGTTGGGAGCGAAAGATACCTGGATGTACTTGATCTTACCTGACAGTCCGTCAGGTACGTAGTCTTTGACCGTGATGTGGACGAAGAGGGTCTTCATGAGCAAAGCCTGCCCGGACTCGTTCCGGAGGCAGATGTGTCGATAGCCTGAAACATCATGGAAGCCATTAGTCTCGTGGGAAACAATGGGTTTTGAAAAACGAGTTCTAGATACCCAAAATGTATCTTGGGTTCGTAGAATTTAAAGTAAATTTTAGTGCAGGGTTGTTCAAAAAGTAAGATAACGAGCCTTCCGAAATTTTTTTTTATTCACGAATTCAAAGAGATACACAAAGTAGTAAGGTACATTTACTTCTCCACACAGTCACCATAATTGCGCTGCTGTTTGTTCCATCGAAAGAACAACAATCTGAAACGAGCTTAGAAGAAATCAACATTTGGAATCCTCTTGAAGACAACTTGGTGAACTTTTGGCATCGGTTCTGAAACACCAGGTGCTTCTCCAGTTGCTTGTGAATTTCAGCAAGAGAAGTTTTCTTTTGATGCAAACACTTTATCGCATTTCAATTACCTACCTTGTTTCCGTCAACGCCACCATCTTCTATTGTGCAACTAGCCCCATCTATCGGTGATGTTCGATTGCTAAGATTTTCTATCAAGAGAATTTCCGTAGCCCTCAAAGATCGCTTGTTACCTTACTTTTTGAAATATTTTCGCTAATTAATACGCTGGCTGCAAAAATGACACACACTTCACCATTAATACAGATTTTTCATTATTACTCGCAACTCAGGTAATTATTTAATTAAATAGTTTTGAAATGCACAAAATAATATATGAATCTCTTTTAAGTATATTGGTTCTTAGATAAAATGGAAACATCCAATAAACAGCAGAAATTGAATATGAAATCCAGATACATGTGGTGCAATTATGAAAACAATTCTAAGAGAACGCCCGAATAAGAATTTTTTCGAACAGAAGAATTTAAAAAGAATTTCAGTTTTACAAAACGTCCCGATGTGATGGAGAAAGATATATTATTTTTGAAAATAGCTCTCAACAAATGTTATCAAATACATGTAACAGGGATCGTCAGATACACCAGTTTGGGAAGCCAGATTTCAGAAAGAAATATCTGATAGAGACATTTGATAGATTTATTCAGACGGAAATTGTAAAATTTCCCGATTACATTCCATTTTTGGCACTATTTTCTGAATTTTAACCCAAGGAAGTGTTTTCGATCCTGTGATTACTTCCCTTGAATTGGTGATAGTAATTGTTAATGTAGGTCATACACACACAGCGAGGCTATAATTTCCTCCAAACTCTGGCTTTAAATTATTTGATTCCCTCCCCCCAATAGTTTTTGGATCACGTGATCACGGATACGCTATGTAAAGGGCCAATAAAAATAAACTATAGAAAAAAAGACGCTATGAATCCCCCTCCTGTTCCCCATCAGTATTCCCTAAGAAATCCTCCACCGAGTTCTTGGCAGCTAACCGCTGAGATAGACAGCATTCGTAGGCATACACAAACAAAAACAATCATCTCTTTTTAAAAAGATTTCTTTATAAAATTGTTTGAGAGAACTATCACACTATCTTAGCTCCCCAATGAGCTATAATTTTAGTCAGAGTCAAAACAGTTCACCGACGCCCGGTTTCCATTATTTAATTCTAATGACATCTTTAGTTCTTATTAACAAGATTCAATAATTATAAATCAGTCAATAATTGTTGAATTCCAATTGAAGATAAGCAAGAACAAGATAAAACGCTTTATTAATCCTCGAAGATTAGATAAGGTCCCTCGAATCCCATTTAACACAACAATCCCAGATTATGAATTAAACATGAAGTCACAGCTTACCAAATCACCTGTTCTAATTCCAGCGATTCTCACTAACATTAACTTAGTGTTAAGAATAACTTCTATCTAAAAGACTAAGAACGCCATTTCAATCGGATTTACTAATAACTATCAGCTTGACTTGAGCTCCCTTCATTTCCCTTCAAACCTGTTTCCTTTGTATATCACTATCACCAATTCATTTTGCTTCACTTCTATTACCATCTAATTTATCTAATCACGTTTCATTCGGATTGGGAAATTTTTTTTATTATATGCCGTTCACACAAATTACTAAAAAGTCCCCGTGGTGAGTGAAGAGAAGATTTCGAATAGCCCATCGACACAACTTCTCAAAATGGTGTTTTCTGAATATCTTTTCTGACTAATCCCTAATAAATGAACGAGAGAATGAATGTGTTATTCACCGAAAGCAACCCGTTAATATGACTGTTGCTCGGTTTCGATTATATAATGATCCATCTCGGTCTCGTGCGGTAGCAATCAAATTTTTATCTGGTGGTAAATGGTTTCCAAATCAAAACTAATCAATGGATCAGTCTCAGATGAGTTTTGCTGCCGTTTAGTCGATCGCAGCACGCAATAGTGACACCAGAATGAATTAACGACGCCAGGTGTTGTCAGAAGTAGGTATTTTTTTAGCCATCCTCGTTTGTGCGTTCATTTCGAACATCTATTAAAAACTGATTGTAAATTTCTTACGTATGTTCTTTACCCATTGTAAATTTTGCAATGTATTTGAATTCGGAAAGGCAACGATTTCGTAGTAATAATGTTATGCGATAGAATGGTCGAATAAAGAGATATAACATGTAAAGGCTTCCCGTTCTATGGAAGCATTTCGTTTAATATTCTGTTTTGTTAAGTTTCTCTTTCAAAATAATGGTACCTAAATTGCTTTACGCAAACAATTCCGCAGTTCTTCCCAAACCAAACAACATTTATTGAGGAACGAAAGAAAAGGAAAATGGTTGAGCTCAACCATTTTTAAAGTGGAATAATATTAACGTGTTCTGAATACCGAATTAAAACTTTATTGTCGGAGCAAATCCCCTTTCGGGTCCGAAAAGATGTTCTGTGTTTAATTTGGAATGTTTCCTCGGGGCCTTAATGAAGGGGAGCAGAGAAAAATGGCGGCAAGTGGAAGTCAAACACGAGGGCTGTTTGGTTTGGGGGAAGGGAGAATGTTTAGCGGCGACGGAATTAAACTTCCGATAGAGAACGGACTCAAATCGAAACTTCTCGCGAATTAGTTTTCTCCAGACGTTTACAAGGGCTTAGTGTTATGATTAGGGATGGGCAAGACTCGATGCGCGATTCCCTCCCGCGGTGTTTCCTCGTCGGATTCGTTGGAATATTTGGCGGCTGAATTGTTTCAGTGCGCTAAATTCCTTTCTATTCCGCACATAGAAAAAGGCACTTCATTATAAGTGCCTTTTTCTATGTGCGGAATAGAAAAAGGCACTTCTTCATTATATGTCGATTGAAGAATTGTAGCTATCAGTTAAAATACTGCTACAATTACATAAGAGTTATATTGCAGAATAAATGAGTAATATGAAAAAATACGATTGAAATTGAACGTATTTCTAATGTCTATGTCAGTGATACCTTTCAATTAATTAATAATTATTATTTTAATATTTTATATTCACACACACACACATCTCTCTCTCTCTCTCTCTCTCTCTCTATATATATATATATATATATATATATATATATATATATATATATATAAACTGGTGTGCAAAAAAATAAGGAAGAGATGATTTTTTCAATATAACTTTGAGCAAAAGATTTCTAAATAAACACAAATAATACCATAAGATTTCCAAGACGTAAGGACAAATGTAATGTAAGCAAAACTTTACCAAAAAGAAATCAAAAGAATACAAAGGAACGTTATTGAACACAATGTGACTGAAGACCGAAACATCCAGGTGTCAGGTGTCTAGCCAGATGCATCCAGCGTTTTGTTGGGTATAAAATCTCCCACGACTAGTATGCAGGTTTCACATCGTGTGGCCATGCTGAATATGAGGTTTTCAATAAGTTGATGAGGCATTACAGCCCATTCGTTTTATATAGCCAGTAGGAACTCGGGAATCGTTAATGACGGTACGTTACGTGCTACCAAGCGCCTCCCTAGCAATTCCCATACATGCTCGATGGGATTTAGATCCGGAAACTGCCGGTTGATCCATGTGTTCAATATCCTTATTATACAACAGCTCTTCGACAACTACTATGTGATGAGCGAGCGCATTGTAGTCCATGAAAAGGAATTGCGGACCCTCAGCCCATCTAAAAAGACGTACATACAGAAAGAGAATCTCGTTACAATAGTGGGTTCTGGTGACTGAACCTCTTTCGAATGGGAAGTACAGTAAGGCCACCAAGCACGATGCCTCCCCAAACGAGAACACCACGACCTCCAAACCGTGTCTTTTGGCGATATTGTAAGAGTTATTGAGGGTTCCCCACTCTTTCCAGATGTATTATCGTCCAGAAATTTTACTCAGACTAAATACGCTCTCATACGTATAAAATTACTCAACTCCATTGATTATCTGACCAATTCTGGTGTCCTCGGCACCTTAAAAGCGCCTTCTCCGATGAACAGGTGTTAAAGGTACACACCTTTCAGGTCGTCGTGCAAACAGAACACCACTGTGCAGCCTCCTAATCCCGGTAAAACGTCATATCGGTCGTCCAATTGTCAGTGCCGTACGTCTAGCTATTTCTCCCGCTGTCTGCCACCTGATCTTTTTGGCTCGTTGGGCAATATAACGGTCGTCCGCTGGCGTGGTTGCTCGTGGACGACCCCAACTGAACCGTCGGACAATTGTTCCTGTAGTTAGAAATTTTCTACATAGTCGTGAAACGAGGCTGTAAACAATTCCGAAATCCGCAGCCACACTTGTCACGATTCGACTTTCCTCTGTCTTTCCAATGATTCGACCTCGGGTAAAATCATCCAGATGCCGTCTAACAGATGGATTGTTCGATTTTTCACACTGAGGCATAAACTCGACGTCTTTTTAACTGTAATACGCTGTGCAATCGCTTTCAGAAATGCTGAGCTTACACAGCCGGCGTCCTTTATCCCGCTCCAACACTCCCTCACATTTTTCGACTTCGTCCTTAATTTTTGCACACCAGTGTATGTGTGTAGGTTTGGGCAGCCTTTTGTGTTTTTGAAATTCATTTTTATTTTCATTAATGGTTTTTATATAATTTTATTAAAATTTAAATGTATATTTTGTTTTTCAGTAAGCTTTAGCAGTTTTTCAAGATAACATTTAGGATGCTTTTTCTTTTAGAATATATTTTTTTTAATTTTTAAAATTTATATAGTTATTTTCATAATATAACTGCCTTTCTCATCTAATTCTGTAGTATTTGTAGGTTTTTAGTTTCAATAAAGTTTTCATATTTACTTTTAGAGGATGTAATCTATATTTTAATATATATATATATGGTTGATTTTTTTGAATTTGCTGATTTTTCGTTTGTTACCATACTTCTTATAACGTAATTCACTTAAGTATGATTATTTGATGAGTAATACCGGTGGAAAGAAACACACATTATTCCATTCCAAAGTGTGAAAAATTATTAAACATTTTTACCTTTGTTCCTCATTTGTCTTTCTATTATAAATTTTCTGATTTTTTAATAGATTTTGTTTTTGTTTTTGTTTTTGGGTGCTTAAATATTAGATTTTATATTGTTTAGTTATTTATAATTTTTTTTTATCTGTTTTGTATTAATATTATTTTAGTTTCTTAATGATTCCTTTCAACATGCAATTTTTATATATATATTAAAGATATTGAATATAAAATTATATATCAGAAGAATAGAGAAAAAAAAACAATAACTTTTTTAAGAAATCAAGAAATTTTGGAAAATGTTTAAAAACGTTAATTTTTTTTTTTGAAAATACGAAAAGAGGAGAATAACATATTAAACTCTGTAATACACGAGTAATATGTTGCGAAAAAACATATTTCAGTTTGATTTCATTTGTTCTTTCACAATTTCCATGTTCCCCAATTGTTTTTTTTCAAAAATTGTTAACTGTTATTCCTCTTGTTGTGTCACAGATAAACTGATTGCATTTCAAAAGTATCGCGTTTCAAACATTCCACACTGCTACACTTTGCTCAGATTCAACCATTCTAATTTGAAATAAGTAAATAAAAAAAAAAGTAAAATTTCATATATTTTGTCTCATTACAGCTTATTATTTACAAAATAATAATGTTGAAGCACACATTTAAAAAAAAAAAAAAAAAAAAAAAAAAATTAAAGATACAAGAATAAATATTTCATTTAAAAGTTTAAGTTCATAAAATTCAAAGCCGTTGTCGAATGGATTCAGCTCTCACCTGGTCTGAGACCGACCACCGGCAGAACTCTGTGGCCCAAGAGGCGTCCGTTGTCGTCGCTGACCGCTATGCGCAGACAAGCCAGGTCTGGAAGAACCACCTGCAGAACAAGAAAAAACATCTCTATTGAAGGTGAAATAAGATCATCTTTTACATCATTAGCCAACTGAGATGCTTTACGTTCTTATTGTTACAAATATAACTTAAAATTTTGTTTATATATAGTTACAAGTCTTTTTCGAAACGGCTTTCAATATTTTAAATTCATTCCAATTGCAAGAATATTTCATAATAAAGCATTTTATGTTTTTTTCCATCGTGATAAATATTTATTATATATATATATATATATATATATATATATATATATATATATATATATATATATATAATTTTCCTGCAAATAATTGAATGAAAATCAAAATCGAAGGTAAATGCAATAGCCGTAATATACATTGTGTGTAGAGGGTTTATCTTTGAAATTAGAAAAGAGGAACTCATTAACAAGAATATAAGAAATTTGATTTTTGGAAATTGTTTCCTAAAAGGTACACATACACAAATACAAATCCAAAGTATACAAAAAACAGATAAAATGCAAGTGTCAAATGGACCAGCCATCTCAACTACAGACTAATGATGGCATCAATGGAATTTCCAAATGACTCTCATTACAGCAGGCGATGTATATTAATTGCAATTGTGATTGAAAAAACAGCCTTCTCTAAATAATATCGCTGAAAAAATCCATCGCCCTTTAAAAAGACTTTCAACTGGCGTCTTCCTCTCATTGAGTTAAAGCGACCTATAATTAGACCGGAAGGTAATTCCTTTCTGGCTCAGTTGTCTAAGGAATATGTCCGCAGACCAACCAGAAAAGGGGAAATTCAAATCATCCCCCAAAACATTCCCCGAAACACTTCGACCGAAAATACATCAAATCGGAAGACATGATCTTAATTTCTTTGGAAAGGAAATAATTATAACAGAATGTGCAAATGTGAGTGTGCAGTAGAAAATTATATTATTATTAACAAAAACTATTGCATAAAATAGGAAGCAAACTAAATTGTATAATTTCGACATAAACTCGTATTTTTCTTCTTATAAAGGAAACAATGGTACCTTTTTGAAGACAAATGGCTCTTCGTCGTAGACTGGGTTGATGCCGTTGTTGGGAATGGTCTTGGTCTTGAACCTCCGTCTCACGGTGTCAGCGGGAAGGCCGTACATGTCCACCTCCACGAACGTGCTCACGCGCTTGTCCGACAGGAACTGACCCGAGATGATCTGCGAAGAGACGAGTCCACTCTCGTGTTAGCGGTGCAAAACAAACAAGAATCACACATACACATTAGAATTTTAAGAAATAAAATGATGAAAACACACTATGACTAGAAATACGAACGAAACAACTTTTAAAAAAATGATTGCCAATTTTTTTTTATTCTTTTCAAAATTATCTTTATTCTTCACTTCTTGGAAGCTAAAATTTTGTCTGTCTGTGTACTTTACAACCATTTTCTAAGCGTTTTGTTCACTCTTCGCTAAATTTTCAATTTAATTTATTTAATAAAATTAACTCTAGTACTTATTTTCCAATGATAATTAATGATTTAGGTATTACTACAAAACTTTTAAATCTTAATTTGAAAAACCTCGAGTTTTTTCAATTCTCAGAATGTGAGAGAAATTTATGCAAGTAGGAAGTTTTTTTCCTAAATTTTTGTGTGCAGTCGTCTTCGTATCGTGAGTGGTTATCATGTCTCTCGCAATAAGTTACCTTTGGATATTTATCTCAAGATTTTTCCGATTTCTTTTTTATTCTATCAACTTTGGTTTATTAGAATAACACCCCTGTGTTGTACGAGGCAAGTTTAAAAGTTAAATGTTTTTGTAACAAAAAACGAGGGATTTTATGGAACTGTTAACCATGTACTGTTATCTATTAAATGGCGTCAAAACAAATGCGACATTAATTTATTGGTTAGTTTTGATTTGAAAGCCATTTAATGTAAAATCGAAATTTGATTGTCGCCGCTTCGAGTTATCATAATAGAGGAAACCTGCATCTTTTCAACAGAGGTTCTGTGACCGTCGCGGGGAGGATTTCTTGGAAAGCTATGTTCGCCTCTTCAGATACGATTGGCCTTTTATGCGGTTGACAATGCTCGTCCATGTAAGGCTCATTTGATCAACGATTTTCTGAATATTCGCCAAATCTCGGGCAGATCTGGATCCGACTGAGCATATTTGGGATGTTCAAGGGTGTTACTTCCTTTCCCACAACCATTCAGGAGGAATGGGAGAGACAGGAGCTAATTTCACGTTATTAAAGCTGTATAGCTCTAAAATGGAACCTTATGAAGCTTTTTTTAAAATTCCATCCCGTAATTTCTCTTTTAGTCTGTTCTGCGCATAAGAATCACAACTATGCGCGTTTCTATAACTGGGTTGGAATACGACTTAAATCTTACTTATAGATATTTGCGACGAGATATTTCCAGGTGATGATTCGCCTAATGTGGTAACCCTCCTTTTTATTGCTCAATACGGTCCTTAAGCGTGGCTATGTTGATATTATCTCTCTTCTTTTTTACAACGTTTTTCTGAATTTCACTTGGTGTGTGTGTGTGTGTGTGTGAGTGTGTGTGTCATCAAATTTTCGATCGTTAATTTAACCAACTTCCCATCAAGCTAGAGCTTTGAAATTTTGGGAATCGTTCGTATTCGCCTAACAATGCAATATTTACACGTTTGCGACAAGTTTTAACTAATATTTCAATAATTTTAATAAGTCAAAATATTCTTTCCTCTAGGCGCTTTTAGGATTGAGGGAAAAATTTCTTTCCCCCTCTGGGAGTACCGGGCACTCCCCACACCGCATGAGGTTATCGTAAACCTTTTGTACTCGCAAAGGGGAGATACTATCTCCCCTTTACAATCTCCGAGATAGTAAGGGTTGCTGACTTTTAGTCAGTAATCATTCGCAAGAAAGAAAGTTTCCAATATTTGGCGTCATGTCTTATCACAATAATTTTTTCTGAATTCTGGTTCCCATTTTTTTTAATAGAATGACTTACAAACTTTCAAATGCATGTTTTGATTTTATGAGTATTATGAATTTTTTAATACTGTCACAAATGTCTCTTTTTAAGTGAATTTTAAAGTTAAAAATAACTAACAGTTTTAACTAATATTTCAATAATTTTCTCTAATAAACTTTGCCACTATATAAAAACGTTGGTTTTTATATCGAATTATTACAACGTTTTTCTGAATTTCACTTGGTGTGTGAGTGTGTGTGTGTCATCAAATTTTCGATCGTTAATTTAACCAACTTCCCATCAAGCTAGAGCAATGAAATTTTGGGAATCGTTCGTACTGGCCTAACAATGCAATATTTAGACGTTTGCGAGAAGTTTTAACTAATATTTCAATAATTTTAATAAGTCAAAATATTCTTTCCTCTCGGCGCTTTTAGGATAAGGAAAAAATTTCTTTCCCCCTCTGGGAACACCGGGCACTCCCCACACCACATGAGTCCTCGTAAAACTATTGTACTCACAAAGGGGAGATACTATCTCCCCTTTACTATCTCCGAGATAGTAAGGGTTGCTGACTTTTAGACAGTAATCATTCGCAAGAAAGAAAGTTTCCAATATTTGGCGCCGTGTCTTATCACAATAATTTTTTCTGAATTCTGGTTCCCATTTTTTTTTAATAGAATGACTTACAAATTTTCAAATGCATGTTTTGATTTTATGAGTATTATGAATTTTTTAATACGCTCACAAATATCTCTTTTTTAGTAAATTTTAAAGTTAAAAATAACCAACAGTTTTAACTAATATTTCAATAATTTTCTTTAATAAACTTTGCCACCATATAAAAACGTTGTTTTTAAAAACGTTGGTTTTTATATCGAATTATTACTTCATCTTTTCGAGTGTTATTGCACTTGCGCAGAAATCTTATCATTTTTTTTTCCTCGAATCAGGGGGATCTCTTTCGAGAGAAAATTTTTATTACCTTTTTTCCCTTGCCAATGAGAAAACATTGCTGGGTAATTAAACTCTTGGAATATGAATTCGCCTTTGGATATCTCTTATATATGCGCATTTACCCTCATATTTCTTGCGTGTTTTCTTCCATTAATTAGTCTGTATCGACTTCGGCGATTTGTATGACTTTGAAAGAGGTGACTGAAAGCATAACAATTTTTTTTCGTATTCAGAAGCGAAAGGAACATTGAACTTAAGGTACACAGGCAAAATAGTTGAGTAATTTTTTCTCCTTATTCTTTCTATCAGCACTCAGTGAAGTGAATGGTCCACCTGAAAATCTCGCCAACTCGGCGATTTTTAAAGTCTTGCCAAGTGGGAGGACTAAGCCGCATTTTCACTCCGTAACTGTTGTATGGCATTTTCTCTTCCTTTTATTAAATTAGTTTAATTCAAATCTGCTTGTTAAAGATAATCAACGAAAACCTCTTAGTTTTGAACACCTGAATATTGAGTAGCCAATGAAAGGCAAATGATGTCGCAAAGTGTAAAACCACCACAACGGTTATAAACACCGCCAATTAGGTAAATAACATATTACTGATTTTTCTAAGATGCACAGAGGAATTAATAATAAATTAAATAACTTCAATGAGTTCCCTTTTAGATCACTTGGATAAGTTTAAAAGGAAAAATCCGAATCACAAGTTAGAGTTTGAAAACATGTTTTATAAAATTTATTGACGACTACACACTTTAACTTTTAAAATATTTCGAATATTCATTCGATTTTTACATTAGCTTAAATAAGCATCTTTGGAAAAAGAATTATAATGAATTTACTTTATTTTAAACTTCATTTACCACACGCATTTTTTTTTAAAAAAAATTGACCACCCGCCTCGTCCATTAGTTTTATTGAACCAAAATTATCTTTATACTTTTTTCCGAGACTCATTAATCGTGGACAAAATCAATCTTCTGATTAAGAGTAATTGACGAGTTCACAATTGGGAAATTTTTGGCAGTGATGGATTATTTTACGAACTCGACGCAGTAAAAAAAAAGACGCGTAAATAAGGGAACACGGCTCGATGCATGAATATATTACCACGCATGCAAAATATTCGGGCTTTAGAGGCGCTCCATAAAGTGTAAATTAATGCATTTTTTGCCCTCCGTTTGATAAATGTATTTATTAATAATATAAATTTTTATTGATAGTAATTTATTTGCTTTTTAATTTTTAATTAAAAAGGAGTTTCAACCTTTCCGGTTTGGATTTGAAAAACAAATTGATTCTTCTGAAAAAGAAAGAACAAATTTTGGAAAAGTCACTATTGATCGAAATACAGGCATTTTTCTTAAAATAATCTTCTGATGCCATTTTTTAAATGTGTTATTAAATAAAAGAAAGAGTTTAAAATCTCAGACCATGAGCTGTAGGTAGCGACGTTTTTTACTGTTTTTTCACCTTCGAACAGCCATACTTATACAAGAACATTACTTTCGTGAACGGCGAATTAAAAGTCGTGGTATACGTTCGAGTCCTTATTCAAATAAAAACTCATTCCATGGAGTGATGGAGGGATCTGAATACCCTACATCTCCATATGGAATGTTGTTAAAGTTATGAAGGTGTCGACTTCGTCCATCCACCAGGGTACAAAATTAAATGCACCGGTTTCCAACCCTTTACCTTCCCTGGGTCACATCGGAACATGAAAAGTTGGTTTGGCCACGAATCAAGTATATCAATACTATCGATAATATATGAACAGAAAGTATCCTTACTCAAATACACATGACGATGAGTCTGTTGCCCCTTTTTCCATATTTAAATGTAAGCTTCTTGACCCTCTCTAATATTCCTCCTCTCCAACACTTAGACCCTCTCTAACATCCAAAGATTTTTTTGCCACGCATCGGTCGTACGGAAGCTATTTCCAGATAGCTCTCCGATTGTGCTCATGAAAATCTCTCAGCTTAATTTCTTCCACCGTCGGCGCTGAGCAGTTACTGAGAGGTACAGGAAAAGAAAGTTTTTCAGTTATGCACCGATAGTTATCACACTTTGGTTCCCGATCATTTGCTGGTCCCATAATTTTGATTGAAACGTGATTTTAATTATGTAAAATCATTTTTAATTATGAAAAGAAACCTGATATACAGGCCAGAAAAGTTTCAACCAGGCGTTTGCCAGATGTAACTGCGTTTAAATGCCGGGAAGTTTCATTCATATGGAATAAGTTAAAATATATTATGGACCCCACACCATGATTTATACTTTCTACTTCACGCGGAGAAACGCGAGCTTTTCCTGGAGAAAGATCTGATCAGACGGCCTTTTCAAGGGTACTTGAGAAGCCGTGGAAGTCGCGAGGAGTTTCCCATCACGACAAACAAACTCTTTGCACCTTCTTGCGTACCTGAATTTGTCCAAGAGGGACAATGTCACTTACCCTGCTGTGGTGATGGAGTTTCTCAGTATCAATAGCCTCATGGATCTGTCTAGCAAGTTGAACAAGACGGACAACGTCACTTACCCTGTTACAGTAATCTATTTTCTAAGCTTAATGGTCTCATAGATTTACCTAACAATTTGACCAAGATGGACAACGTAACTTATCGTACTGCGGTAGTGAATTTTTACAAAATCATTACGATCTCAAGGATGTATCTAGCAATTTGACCAAGACGGATAACGTCACGCTACAGTGATTGATTTGCGACGGACCTTGTAATTTTATAAACTTCGGACAAGTGATGAGGACGACACCTGAGTTGGCAACCCCTCTCCTCACCGACGAAGGATTTTACGCTTCGACAGATTTAATGTGTATCAGCCCCGACTACATGGCGGGTCTTTTGTGGCATCAAGGCAGGAACCCAAGACAACGAAAACCACGCAGCCTCGAGTCCGCTGCCTTAATCAATAGGCTACCGTGACCCTGAATAACCTTGAGACGATTCAGATACAACTAACAGAGCTGTCCTTTGCAGCACCGGAAGGGTCAATGGAAGATTTGTCTAGTAGCCACACACTGAAAATAAAAATTAAAAAAATAATCCTTTCCTTTTTTTTCCAACCAAATTTATTGGCCCTTTCTTCTGTAGGAATTTTGTACCGAAGAATTTTTGGCTGCGGAACTGTTGACAATGAACTTAAGCACTCTAATTATATATATATATATATATATATATATATTAATAGATAAAAAAAACAAGTAATAGTATTAAAACTCAGTATAATCATTATGTCTTTGTATTTTAATATTTAATTTTATTCTGTTAAAATAAAAATAATTTAGTCCGGGGGACACTGAATACAAAATGTGTGTGAATGAAATACAAGTAAACTGAATTTCCATGCACAAACGAAATGATTTAACAAGTTGAAAAGTCAAAGAATACATTATCAAAAACTAAACAGAAAAAAACTGAACAAAAGATTAAATTACTACGCACTAATTACTGTCATTGCAACTAAAAACATGAATCGAACTCTTCAGTTGCATTCGATTCATTCTTATAACATATACCAAAATTTCGCAATATTTGGGTATCGTCGAGTCCCCAAGTATAATAATGATTTTTTTTAAAAATTTGAATCCGGCTGGATATGACCTTCAGGCTGGCCGTAGTCTCAACTTCCCTTTACTGCACCATGCTGAGGTTCTTTCCTCGTCCATTAGAGTTTCAGACGCTATCGAGAAACAAATATCTCACCTTGACGCTGACAGTCCCCGCGATGATGCCGTCCACCGTAGATTCGATGAAGGGGTCGAACTTGCGGTCCGTCCTCCGCATGAAGTCCGGCTTCAGGAGATATCCGCACCGTCCGTTGTACTCGAAGATGCCCAGGTTCAGCTGCATGCCCAGATCTGCAACAAGAGATACATTCGGGGTTCACATTTTCTGAATATTCAGAATCTTAGGATTGTAGCAGATTTAAGAAACTATTTTTATATTGGGCTTTACATTTACTATCGTAAATCTTGATTGGTTTAGTTTGCATTTGTTAATGTCGCACTTAAAGCAACACGAGGGTTATTGGCAATGGACCTCGAAATTTTCAGCCACAGTCAAGTGATGATCCATGAGCTGGCCCCTCCCACTCCTAACCACGTCAATGGCAGGACTTTTGGCCTCGACAGATTAAACGTGAATCGGTCCCGGATACCCGGTGGGTCTTTTGTGGCATCGAAGCTCGAATCCACGACTCCACGAAAACCAACGGCCACGATAATACAGTTTTTTTTTAAATATTAATTCCTTTAATTAAATTTAATTGGTGAAAATATGGTTTAGCCTAACACTTGGCGGGATTTCAAACATTGCCAAATTTGGCGATTTTCTTTGACTAAACGTTAAGTCCGAGAAGCGGTCCAGGGTAACCACATTTGGCAAAATACTGCAAATAATAATTCCTTTCGCCAAGAGTGGTTGGGCTAAGCTGCATTCTAACCATTTAAATTATCGGATGAATTTAGAAACAAGCCATTGCTTCAACTACATAATTGTTTTGCAATGGCAAAGTTGGTAAAGAGTAGAATCTTCATACCTTCGGATCGAATCTCGTCGAAGCATAAAATTTTTGTATTTGATTTTCAAATATTAATTTTAGTTTTATATAGGAGGGAAAAAATTTCTCTTATATAAGATACCGTCAGTGACGAAGGACGAAAATTGTAGGTCGCCGGAAAATTTTTCTTTTTCTACTTAATATTTTGATTCTGTCATATGTATATACATATTTATATTAATTGTAATTATTTAATAAAAAGTAACTAAAATAAAAGTACCTAAGTAGGAATTGATTTAAAAGTTTTTTTCAAATGACTTGTTATTCATGAAATTTTACGAATTATAAGAATTTTTCGTTGTGTAAGGGACTTCCGTACTAATAAAAAATAATGTCAAAATAGTGTATATGTAACTTAGTAAATTCATATCGATAGCGACACTTGTATTATCGCTCACTTTACATGAATACTGTTGCTCGCATTTCACTTAACTCGCGCTTTAATAGCCCGACACCCACGGAGTCCAACTCTAACTCAGCTCACTAATGAATGTGCGAGGGTGAGTAGGTTTTAAAAGCCAAAAGTTATGTTTATTTCTCTGCATTCCATTCAAACGTTTACCCCATATCCTTACGAGTTTTCCAATACCTGCTGTAAAAAAGTCTTTGAGTCTCAGGGAATTATATAGTTACTACCAAATTCTTCAGTTTTCTCCTGAGTAAATGGAGCTGAAGGAGGCTTGGCATTGTCGTGATGGAACAAGATTTCTCCCACAGATGCCTGAATTGTATCCTGAAACTTCTGCAGAATATTATACTGGGAGGTAGCAGTCACGGTGTCACCTCGTTTCAGGAAATAGACGAGCAAAACTCGTTAAGAGCCCCAAAGCTATGTCAACATAACCTTTCCAGGCAACTGCATCTCTTTGAATTTGCGTTTTCAAGTTGAAGAAGTATTCTTCCATACCTCTGAGGCTGGCTTTGATTTGGGTTGATAATAATGGACCCAAGTTTCATCCCCAGTAAACCGTTTAGGAACCTATTGGCTTATTTAGATACAACTTATTTCCAAATCCTCGAACTCTCGTATCTGTCTGTGACTTTACTGGCTGCCTTCCTCGAACCATTTGAAGATTTCTCACCTTGCCATGAGGCGGCATGTTCGAATAATCTATTTCTACATGCAAAGATTTGTAAATTGTGAGTGTTTTGGGAGTGCAACTCTTATACTGGTATTATTTTATACCCGTACCGCCATCAAAAGAACACAGAAGAAGAGGAAAAGAATTAGTTTGCTTTGGCGATCCAACTACTGTCTTCCTCCCACTATCTAACTAGCCCCCCCCCCCCCGGACCTGCACGGATTTTTTTCTCTCCGTCGACGGCCGAATTTATCCTCCATGAGTAGATGACATCTACAAGCAGTAGATTCATGGTACTCCCAACGCAACTAACCAGAGCTCTCTGTGGTCGTTTGCTGAATGTCTCCGAATCTTGATTGCACTGATGTCTACAAGGTTACTCCATAGATGTTCTTTGTCACTGAGTTTCATTCTAGCTTAAAAGCTTTCAGATACCAGCTATATCCCTTCAGCTATCCATTAGCTATTACTTTTGTAAATATTTGAACTAACTTCATTTTGATTTTAGTTTCTTTGGACGAGTGATATTCTTATGTACAATATTATATTTAATATGACAAATAAATATTGATGTTTTAAATATTGACCTGTCCTGTATTATTCGCAATTTCTTATCTGAATCATTTAAAGTGAAGTATATGCTTCCGCAACTTATTACTCATTCACCTTCCGAGTGACTTTCCCTCGTACGTATCAGCCATAGAAAAAACACCACAAATAATACATAAATAGATAGTTCTGTAACGCCGGATTGAGTATTATTTGATGAAGCAGACGTAATTAAGGAAGATTTTAAAACTTTTATTTTATGTTTGAGTTCAAGAGAGTTTGATTTTTCACCACATGTCGTACAATTTAACCCTTACGTCTTTGATGTACTGCAAAGAAACAAAAATAGAGTTACTTCTACAAAATTTGTACGCAAACATGAACACAATATGTATTAGTATTATAATTCAGGATTATTGTCAAACTCAAATGTTTATGAATGTATTTAAATCTGGTATCTGCTAGATTGAAGCAAAAACCTTAAATTCACAGAGAACGAAAAAATAAACTCAATTGACTCAAATAAATTATGAAGGATTGTTAAAGGTAAAAATAAATATTTCATTATTATAAGGAATATAATTATTTTACAGCTCAAGCTCTTATTGATATTCAGAATAAAAATGTCAAAATAAAATATTCGACCCATATACACGCATACATTAAAATGTGAGAGGGAGGGCTTTTCCCCCATTTCCCACCTGGAGCGAGCTGATAAAGTTGCTACAGAGATGACTTCTTTCCCCCCATGCATAGGAAGTCAACCATGGAGTGGAGTGAAACCTCTTTCAAGAAGGCTCGAAAAATATTCCCATGCAGTGCAAGCAGAGGAAGAAAGAAAACAAAACAAGCGCCGAGAGGATAGATATAGGCAGACTACCGACAGAGTAAGAACGAGACACTGTTCATTCGAGTGGGTGTTGAATGTGACGTAATTGCTGGATGAGAGGGGGATAATGTTCCTCCATTGTACATACGTATCTATGAACTTAAATTTCATTGCCTTAAAATATAATTTCTGTATTCGAAAGTTGTGTAATAATTTAAATGTAATAAACAGTCCTCACTCACTCAGACGTACGCACACATATACAAGGAAAGGTGCGTCATTTTTTTTTCTAGTTAAACGTTGCATTTGAAAAAGAAGTTATTGATTTATTTTTACCTTGGCTTTATTGATGAACCGTGAGTATTCTTCTCGAAATAGATTCTGAAAGCAACATTTCATGGGACAATGGACGCGGGGCGGCTAGCGAAAGAAGGAAGGGAAGCCAAATGGCGAGGGAGGGCGAGTATTTATACGAATAAGCCTCTGACGTCATATCGAATCTTGTAGATATTTCTATGAGTTTAAGGTGTAATATATATGAAAGAAGGTATGTTGGTATTGATTTGGATTAGTTTCAGAAGCATTTAAAATTAAGTAAAATAAAAAAAAAAGTGATTACGTAGTTTTGTCACACACGCAACACATTTTTATATATATAAAGTTTGTCAAAAAATTTTAATGTCTACATAAGTTTTTTTTCATTACTTAGTATTTATTTTAAACAGTTTACTACACTAGTTTGAAGTAACTCTCGAATAATCTCTATGTTTTATTTCTTATACTGAATTATAAGTTTATCCAAAACAAAATAATACAAGTATAACTCTCACTATTCCAAAGTGTTAGCGTCGAAAATTTCTCTTTATCGGTTTTGTAATAATCCAAATCAACGATTTCTTGATAGAGCCGTGAATTACCAAAACAAGAACAGAGAGAAATAAATGATACCAAAGATCCGCGGAAAGTATTTTCCAAAAGTTTTCAGCAGATAAAATCAATCACGCCGAAAAATAAAAAGCTACCCAACAAACATATTTGTCTGTGTATGCTATTAATAGACAAAAAGATGAGGCTGGAGACGGAAGAAAAGGAAATCGAAGATAAAACACAATTTTTTGTTTGTTATGAAAGAGGAGCTAAAAATAAGCAACCAAACAAAGAGGAAGCGGAAAGAGATGGTTTCTCTTAAAAGCGATGCTCAAGTGACGTGATTTATCGTTCCGGCGATTCTTTACCATCGGAGCCAGATTATGGTGGGGAATACATCCAATTCAATCATTAGTTTTTCCCTTCGCCCAATTTTAGAAGCGATTCCTTCTGTTTTTGAGTGGTTTTCTTCCCAAATAGGAAAGATATAATTTAGAGGAGTAGAGAAGCTTTCTTTCTCTCTTTTGCAGTTTCACTTGATAAACAGAGATTGAAACTGTAGTTTCTCGAAGAGAATTCATCGCTGTTGTTGCCGATAGATGCAAGCAGTGAGGGGGGAAATTAATACCGCTTAGTGCTTTCGTGAGGAGTGAAAAAATAAAAAAACAGACGAGAGGGTTATCGATGCAGTAAATAATGGGAAAGTGATAGCTTGTATTCTTAATAATAATAATAGTGAACGAGTGAATCGGTAGTTAATCACTGAATTGTTTTCTTGAGTGAGTGAGGGTTTACGGCGCAAGAGCCGAATCTGGATATGTTGCTCCAAACAACGCATATTTGTGATCCAGATATTAACAACCCCCCCCCCCCAAAAGGTGAGGGATCAGTTGATATGAAGGATCGAAAATAGAGAAGGATTCCTTTTTATATCCCGGGGGTGTGGCACCCGTGTTTATCAAATACAATAAACCTCAATGAAAAAAAAAAAAAAAACCCTTAGGTGCGAAAGAGTTTTTTTTAAAAAAAAATTGGTTTTTACCGTACTTTTAAAAAGGCTTTCGCAATGTAATTTGAAAGTTTGATTTTTCAAAATTGGTTGGTCGGTATTTATTTCTTAAAACGAATTTATTTCAAACAGTTGATTATATACGGTACGTAGCGAAACTACACTTTAGCAAAAATCAAGAAATTTGTAAACGGGCCGCTAAATTACAGATATAATATCATTAATCAATTAGAATCCTTTTAGATGATTTAATTACGCAGATAAAATTGAAATTGAAGTAATAACTAATTTTGGTTTGGTTTTGATTAACGTCGCACAAGAATCAACACGAGGGATATTGGCGACGAATCTCTCAATTTTGAACCTCGGTTAAGTGACGAGGACGACACTCGAGCTGACACCCTCCTCGGCTAATTTGGAAGTTAAAAGGACAATTATATACATACACGCATGCAACCAACCACATCAAATCAGACTAATAATAATACATTCACTTAACATTTGAATACTGTTTACGCAAAAAGGAGCAAAATAATTCTCTTTTTTTTATCTCAAAATAAAATAATTGATTTCTCAAAAAGAATTCATTGTGACTCAGAATTTACGCTGAGATGATGGAGTGAGTGAGTGAAAGTGAATGTTATAGGCACCAGAGCCAGGTGTGGCTATGCTGCGCCAAAAATGATTTAACTCTGGTCTACATGCGAAAATACGCCGAGAGGAAGTTCACAAGATCATGAAAATTGATATCGAATTAATAACCATAAAAAATATACAATCCTCAATTATTTCTTGTCTCAAAACTCTAATGTTTCTTATTCCTAAATATCTGCATGTGTGCTACAAACAAAACTACATAAAGACTAACTCATTCAGTTCGATTAGTATCACTTGCGTGCTACGTTCCGAATGTAAATGGTTTCTATTGATCAGCATTCGCCCCCTTAATTTAGGAATTGATGTCTCTCTCTTCAGTCGAAATTTCTTTTGCAGTGCATTTAACAACTAAGCCAAAAGGGATCCGCCTTCATGTAAGTATGAAAGCCTTTTATCCCTCTCATTGTTCAAAAGAGCTGCCAGATACTCTCCCTCCAGTATCCTCGTGACGATACGAAAGGGAATTTTTAAACGACATTTTTGAAGAAAGTCTTTTGTTTTCCAGTCATTTCTGCAATTAATATCCCCCCTTTCTTGTCGCATTGGGAGTTATGAGGATAGTTCCAACTGACTTCATCGGTTGCCTCTAGTTAAGACGGCGGGTATATTTGACGCGGTATATCACTAATTGGGATTTATGAAAGAGTTTCTTAGACACACAGAGGGAAGTTTAAGTCTGGGGTACGTGCAACGAAAAGTTCTAAGACTGTGCTCCACTCGAGTTTTCCAATCCTGGGTCACCAATTTGGCGCCACTTTGGGAGGTGGGTTTTCAATCCCTAGGTGGAGGAGGTCGGTTGGTCTTGAGTGATCGTGGGGATTCAATCTTCGTTCTTTCGCTTCGGTCGAAATCTTTTCGCTTCGGCCTTTTCGGTACATAAACAACTCAGCCCGATGGGATTCTCCTTCGGGTCAGTTATCGAGGACCTTTACTTTTCGTCGAAGAGAGCCGCCTCACGTGGATCGATTGCATCGAAATTTGAAACACAACCGTCTGCCCATTTGAATACGAGGGATACAGTGAGGTTAATTATACTCAATCAGGATTCGTCGAAACAATTACACTCATATTTAATGGTTTCGGATTTCTATTTCGCATAACATAACTAATTATATATTTCCGCTCAGTCACATTTTTCGAGTGAAAAGTTCTTCCTCACTAATACCAAGTGGGTCTATTTACCCGCAACCGTCCAATTAATCCCAGTGGCAGTCGGTTCACGCGGCGTATCAGCAAACTCCACGGGAGCGATATTTGGCCGCGATGGCTGGATTTGAGTTTGGGATTAATCCGGGCTAATATTGGTCATTCCGGAGGCCTTCTCGCCTAATCCAGTCGGAGGGGCAGATGTTTGCAATCGAGAGTGCCCGGTCCAACGATTAAATTGATTCCTCGGATTACCAACTGGAGACAAATTCTTACCACTGCTTTGTAATTCAATCATTGTATTTAAGTTAATTTTACTACAAAATGAATTTTTCGAATGAACGAATTCAATTATTTGAATTTTATTTTGCTAATTTTTGCCTGGCGTTGCTCCAGGTATTTGATCTCTTTTAAGTTGTTTCGTTGTAAAGTTAATCTTCTTCCTTTTTCTAGGATTTTGCAATTAAAAAAACTTTCATTTTTCTTTTACTTGTCCTATAACCTAAAACATTGTTAGTAAGTTTTCTTTATGATTAAAAAAAAAGTTTTAATCCTTGTTTCTATGAGAGTTTTAATTTATTTTAATTATATTGTTATAGTAATGAAAAATATTAAATACTTTAATCACACACACCACGTATATATATATATATATATATATATATATATATATATATATATATATACATATATATATATATACATATATACATATATATATATATAAATAATGGATGATTAAAAATGACATAAGAAGTAATGGATGGACTAACAAGATGAATATTATCCAAATAAAATCTATTATTGCTGTTGAATGAGAGAGAGGCATCTATGCGGTGACGAACGCAGCCGTCCCCCGTCTTTTCGACATGTATTTGAGGATATCAGGAGCGCACTTTCGGTCCTCATGGCCAACACGAAAGAGAGAGAAATTTACCTTACTTCGAATTTATATGCAGAGATTTCTTCAGATCCCGTGCTATTGGATGAAGGGACTTTAGTAACATATCTAAAGTCTAGTGGGGATTATACGTACTACTTCGAAGTGTGGGATCACACTGATTTGGCAGATTTTAATAGCGAGGGATTGTATAAATTAAAAGCTAAGTTGGAATGATATCAAGAAATAAGAAAGAACTCTTTAATGTGATAATTAAATAACAGGAAAAATTAAGAAATGAAATTGTGTTAAATCATTATATATATATATACATATGTAATTTTAGAACCGCTTATTAACTGTAATAAACAAACAAAAAAATACTGTATGTTCCAAACTATTATAGCAAAGCACAGTTCCTGAAAGTCGAGTTGTAAAAAACAAGCTAAATAATTAGATATTTCACTATTTTTCCTACAAGGGTGCTTAATAAGTATTTAGTTACCTAGTGTTTGATAATTCAAGGCCACCATCTGACATCCAGCATTCCAGAACACCTGCAAAATGAGTACATTGAAATGAGTAAGAAGTCAATAACAACATTACTTGAAGTAAAGATTTGAAAATATTTTAATTTTAGGGATTCCGTCACGGACTTGTTATGTTATGTTAATTATCGTCCCCTTTGATTTTATTTAATAAAACTTGGCTTTTAAACGGAAGCTACAAAGAAACCGACATACATTTGTTTATTAAATTTTTTAGTAAACACAATATATTGGAGACATATTTACATATTTTCCTTTGATTTCGCGATACATATAAACACCCATTTATTTCTTTCTCTCTCTCCCATTTACGTTTGTCAAAGGCGTTTCTGTTAACTTCTAAAATTCTACCAGATGAAAGGGCGCTTAGATTGCAGACTTGCACCCGCAAATCGTCTGAAATCGGTCTCACCTTATCCTTCCTGGTCACTCCAAACAGCTCGTGCATACCCTCTCGTGTCCACTGCTCCCAACATGTTCTGGCGACACCCTTCCAATAATCGATCTGGTAAGCAACAAGGTGCGTCGACCAGACTGCGGTTTTCATGGCTATGATCAAGCCCCTCTCATAATCGCTTAACTGTGCGAAATCTCTTCTCACACATCTGACTGGCTTTCTTCGCTTATCAAAGTCCTCCCTCAGTCTCAAATATAATTGTTACGTTTATGAATCTACCACTATGCGCCGGTTGACATAGTACCCACTTCCTGATTGCAGCACCTCTGCAGGAAGTGTTGTTATGTGGATTGGCTTCCAACTTGGATCATTTTCATATCGGATGTCATTTAACTACGTTGCAATATTTCGCGACAGTAGCTCGCTGCCTTCTTGCTATCCTAATGTTCCTGAATGTATAATTGTATAAATAAAATTTTTTTCTTTAAAAACACCAAATAATTTTTGAACGCTCAAAGTATAAATGTATCTTTACAAAAATGAATCTATTATGTTTTAATTATTTTTAGAAATTACAAAATTTCCAAAATAAACTCTCCATAATTTTGTTTGAGAGATGCATTACATTTTTAAAACACTTTTGGTATTAAATCGAGTGATTAGGGGAGGGGGGTGGTCTGACTGAAAATCTGGCTGACTGCGCAAACATTTGTTTAAATTGTATTCCAGACGGGGGGGGAATAAAAGAAAGAAAGGGTTGTCAAGAAGTTGGGTTTAAAATAAAGAAGCTTCACCCGTGTTTACCAAAGACAGTAAGATTCATGGGAAAGAGAAATATCATTTAGCGTATCTCAGGATCATGATGCCAGTTCTTACCTAAAGTAGATAATCTCCTGGGGTTTAGAATAAACTGAAGTGTAAAGACGATTTGCGTAATCAATATTTTTAACCCAAGCATTACAGTTTTATTTGTAAAGAAAGAAAATAAAATGTATCAGACAAGCAAAAGGAAATTGTTTACTAGAGTTACAAATGAATTTGAACTTAAACGATGTCTATTTTCAGAAATTTAAAAAGCGAAAAAAAAAAAAAAAAAAAAGCCATGAAAGTGCGAAGGAATCAATAAGCCAATATATTATTGAATTATTTTTACTCCGAATAATTTATATTTTTAAGCCGTGAATATAGTTTTCCTGAGTTTATTTGTACTATCGTTTTAAAGTAACGATTGTGGGGCATTGTACCCTTTTTCCCTCGCTTTTCATGGACCATAAAAAAAGATAAGAGTACAGGACAAGAATTTATTACCAAAAGATATACATTCCCTCCCCTTTCGAAAAGTTTTACCACCAGTGACGTGAGATAGACTTGCACTTTGTTTCGAAACTCCGTTCCTCTTCTTTTGTTTTGAATGACTCTTCGTAGTCGTTGTAAAGCCTGGCAATAAACAGCTGCATTAATCGTACTCTGCCGTTCCATGAACTCAAAAAAACACCTTTTTGGTCTCAAATACAATTCCTGCAGTTGAAGGTTATTTTGAACTGACCAATATTCTTACCCACCTTCATCGTGAACGTTGGTTCACCCGTCTTTAAATTGTCTACACCATTTGCGCACAATAGCATCATTCATAAGGGTTTCACGTATATTCGGCTAAATTTTCGGTGAATTTCGATCGTATTATTTCCTTCCGCTTGAAGAAAGCGAATAACACTATACAACTCGCTCTTTGCGAGAGCATCAATTGTACCACCTATGTTTGTGTGCCTACAGCTCGGCTTAAAAGCGTGATAAGGCATCGACAATAGTGGAGTTATAGTTAGATGGATGCACTGTGCTTTGCCCCCTTCTATAATTTGTCTGCTTATTCAGTAGCTGGATCTAAAGTTGAAAAAAAAAATCTGATTCTCGTGCTTTTCTTTTATTCAAAGAAGGAAAAAAATAACATTATACAATTTCTTTGTTTTGTTGAGAACTGAAGATATTATTACGACTTACCTGTGGCATATAATTACTTGAATCAACTCTTGTTCCCTTTGGATAAATTCTACTCAGTTGCCGTTTATTATAGCTGTATTGAAGTTAAGAAAATATTTGTATTCGAAAAGCAAATGCGCTTGACGGTCAAACAACATGCAAATGTTACAATTTAACAACAAGAAAAAAACTCAGCGACAATATTGTAAATTATATCCGGAGTAATTAATTAGGATTTACGAAAGTTTGATATTTTCACATTTTAATTGATTAATCTCTAAAAGTAATTTTAGAAAAAAAAAAAAAGATCAATAGTTTCCTCTTTCGAAGTTTAACAACTGGATCTTGCAAGACTTCTGGTACTGATGTGATTTGTAAATTTTCTATACAAAAACAACGAACTTTTAAGCAATTATTTTATGCTAATGTGGAAAAACGATTTTAACATAATGTAGAAACAATTTTTGAACTTGCATTTGCAATAAGTGTTCAAAATGTCCGCTCCCTTCCTGAAGCAAAGCAGAACTCTTTTCCACTTATTTTGAGAAGCCCCTTTCGAGAGGCTGAAAGTGATGTCTCGTGCCTTTTGAATGATGGGCGATTTTAAGATTTGGGAATTATTTTCATAAACTTCGTCGTTTTAATATTCTTACAGAAAAAGTCAGGGAATTCTGGCATCAGGAGAACAAAGTGATCAAGATTTCTTAAAATGAGCCAAAAATACTTTTTGAAGCGTTCTCTGGGGTATGGCATACTACACCGTTCTCTTTGAACTCAGATCCTCGTTCTTTCGATTAAAACATTTTTTGACTTTTTTCTGTTGACATACGGAATTGATGGCAAATGTAACGAATAAAGTTTATGAAAAAAATTTCCCCAATCAATAGATGATATGGAAATCGCCGTATTACACGAAGAGTACAAGAACAAGTTTTTTCATTTACAGCAAATGGGGTGAAAATGTTTATCCCTTTTTTTAGAAGAAAAGCGGAACTCATGTGCGCATATTTTAAGAAACGCGTTTCAGGAGGTTATGAGGGACTTCTTGTATCCTGTGAGCATTTTGCAGATCATCTAATGATTCGAAATTATTTTCGTAAGTTTTGTTTTTTTATATATCCTCCCGAAAAAAAAGTCAAGAAGTGCCATGTTGAGAGGAACGAAGTGACAATCATTTCTTGAAACAAGACAATCGTCAAAAAAATCTTGAAAGAATGTCCCTGGTTGCATTTTCATTACTCGCATGACACATTTCTCTGTCTTCCATGAAACAAGATCCTCGTTTTTCTGATCTGAGTATTCTGTAATTTTTTCTATGGGGATATTTACAGAAAAAAGATTATAAAAATTAGCCCCAATCAATAGATGATCCGAAATATTACGCATTGGATGCAAAAAGTCAATCCTAGCGTCTTTAAAAGCGTTTCTCATGATATGTTTAAACGAGTTCTGCTTTGTCTCCCTAAAAAAAGCTGATGTTTTGAGCATTTGTTATAAATATTGGTTCTATTTTTTTGCTTTATGTTGGAACTACTTTTCAACATTAGCGTGACAATAATTGATGAAAGTTGTGTTTTTTTTTTTTTGTAAAGTTCCGATTATTACCTTATACTCTCCCTATGTATATCTTGTTCAAATTTTCAATCGTTAATAAAATACTTTTCATTCATCCACTCAAGTTCAAATACAATTTTTTAAAACTTGTAGTGGATGACACTTGATGTTAATACAGCTTTTTCAAATATTAATTCTGTAATTAAAATTTAATTGGTGAAAATGCAGTTTAGCCCAATCACTAGGTGCGATTTCAAAAATTGCCAAACTTGGCGATTTTTTTTGGCTGAACGTTAAGTTCGCGAAGTGGACTAGTGTAGCCACATTTAGCAAAATACCTCCAAGTAATTGCTGTCGCCAAGAGTGGTTGGGCTAAACTGCATTTCAACCATTTAATTTATTGGATGAATTAATAAACAAGCCAGTGCTTCTACTATGTCATTTGTCTTGCAATGGCAAAGTTGGCAGAGCGTCGGCGTAGAATCATCGTGCCTTCGAATTGAATCTCGTCGAAGCATAAAGTTTTCTTAATATGATTTTCAAATAATTAATTTTAGTTTTATATGGGAGAAAAAAATTTCTCTTATATAAGATATTTAGCGGGATATAAATTTAGGAATAAATACCGTCAGGGACGAAGCGTGTAGACCGCTGGAAAAAAATTTCTTTTGTCACTTAGTATTGTGATTTTGAATGTATATACATATTTATATTAATTGTAATTATTTAATAAGAAGTTCCTAAAATAAATTTTTTCTTTGTTGATCTAAGTTGGAATTAACTTAATTTTTTTTTATATTACTTGTTTATAATAAATTCCTGAATCGCCTGTGTGGGATCTTTTACAACAGCCGGTACTTGCTACTCAAATTTTTTAGATACATTTCTTCGACTATATTCAAGAGAGACGACAATTGTTAATTTAATTTAATGAAAGAAGATAAAATCACATACTTGCATTCTGAAGTAAATTATTAATATTTTCATTATATATATCAAGCATACAGACCAGTAAAATGAGTATTTAGCGTTAATAAAAAATTTTTTTGGAAAATTCTTAGATCTAAAAAAAAAAAAAATGTCTATGTGAAGGATACTTGACGAACTCTACTGGGTGTTCCTTGAGCAAATTCGTTGCTTGCGTTTCCACGAAGGAAGAGACTTCGTAACTTCTGTTGCGCTCTAGAAGAAAAAAGATAAAGAACACATTATACTTCACTCATCAAGGAGTTGATTGAAACATCGTTGAAAAAATATGATAAAACTCAAGATGAAGCTTTGTTCAGATGTTTTTCCATTGCACTTCCGAGGGATCAAAATTAATTTTCGTGGCAATACATGAACGACGTTATATTGTAAATATATTATGAAACATATTCGAACTCAACTGTGGTTTCCGTCTCTACCAGAAACCGAATAATTCTAACGTGAAACTGGTTGATTGTAAATTTATGTCGCACTTAGAAGCAATACAAAGGCTAAAGGCAACCATCATTTTTAGCCATGGTTAAGAAATGAGGTCGACCACTGAACTAAAATATCACTCTCCAAACCTCCACATCACGTCATTGTGGAGATTTTTAGTCTTGAAAGATTTATTGGGTATCAGCCCTGCTACATGTTGGGTTCTTAAGCGGCGCCAGGACTTGAATCCATGTCTCTACTGAAAATTCGTTGCTCAAGGGCGGGAGACAAGGAACTCTCCGCTGCCATAGTCTATAGAAAAATGGTAATTGCGTGAATTCAAATAATTGTGGGGAATCTTCATTAAAGGAAAAGAAAATTGTCTTTGTAATGAAGCTTCTTGATTAAACAATGATACAAATTAAAAATAAACTAGCTAAGATTTCAAAAATCATATTCTTATCAATGTTCAAGCAAACAACTGTACAAACAAAGATATTCAGTGCAGTGAACTTATACAATTTCTAAGTTGAAAACTTTAAATTTGAAGTTTAGTAAATTCCTTTTTAACATTGATTAAGTATTGTAAATTGTATATAAGAAAATTTAATAAAAATTTCTATTAATAATTTAGAATAAGATTTTTATCAAAATATTTTTTAAGATTTTACATGAAGATTAAAAATTATATATACGAAGATTTTCAAGTTTAATTATTGCATTTCCTCTTTTAAAACTTATTCCTTCGATTCAAATTTCTTAAGCACACTATTTAAACTTTTCCTCCCAGCCTATATTTCGGGGTTTCAAGGTCACTTTTGACGCATCCGTTAATTTGGCAAAGTTTACCATATACACGTTTAATATAATACTCATGAGCAAAATTAAAAGAATTTGCAAATAATGTTCATTTTTACAAAAAGTATTGAGCCAAAGGTTCTAATTCTGTCGCCGAAAAGCTATGTAAATAAACAGGTATGTCTGCGGAGGGGATATAAGGGCACGGAAGGTGGACGGCAATTTGTGTCCTCGTATTTCTCCATGACATTCGCTGCGTTTATTGCAAGTATTGGGTATATTTTGTGAGGAATGTTAGGCAAAATTAGTATCCACGAGCGTATGGAGGACGGAAGGAGGAGGAACATTGTCGGTAGACAGGAGGCAGGCCCATCGCAAGTGTGTGTGGCTACACAGCTCCATGCATCACTGCGAGTCTCGAGCAATTTGTGAAAACAGTTTCAGGACATTGGATCAATATCGAGGAGACCTGGACAAGGTCGACTACGATCCACGACTTAGAATGAGAATCCTTATTTGACATTTTCAGCGTGGTGACGCAGGACTACTAGAGCTTCATAGCTCTCACGTGAGCTGTATGTCTCTGCCAGCGACACATTTCACTGTATACAGTTGCTCGAAGATTTCATGAGATAGGGTTGCATGCCGAAAGATCCGTTGTTTACGTCCCGCTCACTGAAGCACTCAAGAGAGCGCGCAGACCCCATACACCTTGGTCCAGACTTCGGTGGAGCACCATTCGGTTTAGAGATGAGTCGAGACTCGACCTGTATGCTTATTTTAGGTGTTTCTGTATCCGGAGAGAGCCTGGGACATGATAACATTCCTCCTTCAACAGGGAAAAGGATCATTACGGTGGCGGATGTGTAATGGTTTGAGCAGGCCACCTATACAAGACTTCCTGACTGCCACGAGGTGTAGGGAAGAAATCTTATAGCCCTATGTCCGATTTTTCAGGGGCGCAGTTGGTCCTCGGTTTTTGTTAATGGGCGGCAACTCTCGTTCCCACGGGGCTCATCTAGTCGATGATTACCAGCTAAGGAGGGAGGTTCTTCGCCAGCCGTATCTCCTACCTTAACCTTGTAGAGCATGGCGTGGGAGAGCAATTGCATTTCGCTGATCCCTCCGAGAGCTGAAACCTGCCTTGTTTCAGGAGTGGGATCAAATGTCACAGAGACACCTCAACACCCTCCTGTTCAGTCGCGCAGTGAGACCTGTCTAGCGGTGAGAGAGGACCAAACCCAATATTAAACTAATTTTGATACCTCAACGCGAAATTTAGACATCCATGCACATAGAGCTATACTAATAACCATCCGTACATAAAATGACTTTTGAAACGGTACATATCTTCCTCTTTTATAAACGTATATTCATAACAAATTTCACATTCAATTCTGCTCATTAGTTTTTCAGTGAGAGATTTGTTATGATGTGCAAATTTTCGTAATTTTGCATACTGGTATATTTTAGTTTAACTCGGAAATATTCTGTAATCGTATTTTTTTTGAAACAGATTTGTCACACATTTGTTAATCTCGTTTCATTTAAATAAAACACTTCAAAATATTTTAATTTAAAATTCAAATAATTTTCATACGTTTTTGCAAAAAAAAAAAAAGTTTCTTGAAGAATCTGAGAGAAAAATTAGTGTCTTTATACATTCGTGAAATGAAATAAATTCTCTTCATATTATTATTCATTACAAAGAATTAGAAAATAGTAGTTTCTATATAAAATTTAATACAAATTTGTTACGATTAAGATTGATATTTTGTTTCGTTACAATCTCTTTTAAGCTTAAAGATAAAAATGATTGTTTTGGTTTTTTTTACAGAAATTGTTTTCTTATCTTCTATGGATTAATTAATATTTTTCTTTTGTTTTTTTGAATGAAAATTATATGTTATTAATTATTATAAGTAAAACTAATTATTTGAATTATAATGAAAATTTCTTCTTCGATATTATTTGAATAATAACTAACTTCCTTCCTCTCATTGTTCATAAGAGAATATACTTATTCAGAGATCTCACTTTATTGAAATCCAAGCTTACTTTCTGCGTGTTCGAATGAGTGGAACCGGACAGGCTGGACATAATTGACCAGGGCAGACATTTCCGCTCCCGCTTCTGATTCCTTGGCGGCTTCCTGAAAAGAAGAACCAATCCCGATCTCGAATACAAAGTCGATAACAAAACCTTTTTGATAAAAAAAATTTACATTTGGTTGATTGACTATCGCATATTATAAAGATGGGCTTTTCTGGAATATTTGAAGAGCAATTTAAACAAATAATACCCAGAAAGGTCTATTTACATCAACATACCTTCAGTTCTAAATTGCTAAACAAAAACGAAAAAACACGTTAGTTAGTAACGTTTTCTTAGAAAATATATTGGAAAAGTGTTCGAATGATTTGAACAAAAAAAGTACAATCTTTAGATTTGCTTTTGAAGATCATTGAGTTCAGATAAAGGAGAAAACAGTTTTCGAGGTTTTTCATCGATATACCCCAAGTCTAGTTTACACTATTTTTATAAAGTTTCTTACACAGTACAAAGTTTATTTATCGCTCTTTCAAAGTTTTTACTTATATGCATACATATATATTTACTTATATACGTGTTATATGTATATACTCCGTTTTACCAAAGAATAACATAAAAAGTCTTTAAAATCTTTGTGGAATTACTGCCAGGGTCATTGATAATAACTATGATTATAAAGAATTCTGTTTCTGTGATTAAAAATACATCTGTCAATAATGACAACGGTAGTACTTCAGATTTAACTCATCTGCCGACAGAACATTCTTAATAAGGTCAGTTGACGAGGACGACGATTGAATTGGTACCTAACTCTCCTTACTACTATGCCAGATGACGTACAAAAGTGGAATCAGGACTCGAGTCGATGTCAAATGTGTCCGACTCGAGCTTCGTCAGTCTCGAACCATGAATCACTGGCTTCTGTCTCATTTCAGAACAAGGAAATGGAATACGATTCTTAACTTTAAGTTTACCTTAATCGGTAAATGTCTCACTTACAATTAGTTTGCTTTAGGATAACATTTCTCTTTCTAACAAACAGCCAATTCTACCACACACTATAACTTGTAAATCAATATTAAGAGTTAGCTCTTTATATTTAACCACTAAGAGAACTACTGTTTCAGTCAATGACAAAATGGTCACCCATCTTTAAAAATTCTTAATGCGCTTTTAAATTCACGAAGTTAATTATCCTTTTCTAACTGCTGCTATTTTCTTAAAAATAATTTTAAAATAAACTCGAAGTTCTGGGTAACTGAAGCCGAAGTTCATTTCGAAATGACTACAAGAGATGCAGAGCCGTGGGGCTCTAAATAAGTTAACCAACGTAAAAATGATCACCCGAGAATTTTTTTAAAATTAAAAGTTTCTGTGTGTATGTTTGATACCTGCTTTCACCAGTAATGCACCTAATTTAAAAATATATCATAATAAATGTTTCTTACATTTTTTTTTATTTCAATGAAATAAAACAAATTTAAAATTAATTCGCTTTACAGCAACAATAATTCAAACTTTTAAATTGCATTTTTCTTTAAATTGGTTTCGGTACGGCATTTCTGTTTATTTCATTTTAATTTTAACTTTATTTTTATCTAGTTACAACCTCTCAAAAACCCGCTGACGACAGCTTTCTCGAAGTCGTTTTCGCCTTCGAACTGAAGTCCCACCCCCAAACGCTCTCTCCGCCCATTGCTATATATGCTTCTTAGCTTACTGGCTACAGCGTCCAATGGCAATGCGCTTTCGTAACTTTACTTTCCAACTTTGTTTCGGCAGTTCCTCACTCTGCCGAACGCCCAGGCGCTTGTTGCCTTGATCACAATTATTATAGTTGATTACAATTAAGCTAAAATTTTATTAAATGATGCACTTAAACTTTTTAATAGTAATTCTGATGAGAGGGTATGTTTTTAATTTTAAAACAGGTACCTCGTAATTTTAGCCATTACCGTTACAGCAACAATAATTACATTAAGCTTAAGATTTATTCAATTTAATAATTGAATGTTTGCTTTAATTTTGTTATCTGAAAAGAATATTATTGTCTATTTCAGTATTTTATTGTTGATTTGAATTCAAATATTTGATTGAATAATTTGATTTCTTTATAGAGTGATCATTTATTTTATTCTTTTTTTTAATCAAAAGCATACGATGTTTTCGTTCGGATGAAGTTTTCACGTTTGAAATGTAACGAGAAGATGGCGATGGAATAAAAATATATAGTAATATATGTGGAAATGGCTATTTTATTTAAGAATTTTTAGATAATCATACAAAGCAAAGTTATTTTATGGGTAGTGGTATTACTAGGTTATATAAAACTTTTTAGAATCCAATTGTTTAGTTGCAAAGAATATTTGCGAACCTTTGTACAGAGCAATTATCAAAAATGTTTAGTTTTTTAATTTTACTAAAAGGGGTTTGATGGTATACTTTTTCATAAGTATACTTATGTACAGAATCACTTTTTTTTGTACAGAATCACTCGTTATATTCGTATATTTCCAGAAGTAAGAAGAACACCATTTGAAAATTTCACGCTTAAAACAAGCACTTCACTTCTGTTTGACTGATTTTTAAGTAGTCTCACTCCAGATGTATAGATGATATATTTTATTTTCCAAAAAAACTAAAAAGTTAAGCAATAAAAGGGATCAACAACTCACCTCAGCCCCGTCGATGGCCTCCGGTTCGTCCTCGTCCGATCCGATGTCGGTGTCGGACTCCTCTGCACCCTCGATCTTGTCCTCGGTGCCCCCTCCCGGATCATTCTCGTCCCCCGGACTGCTCACGGAGGAGCTCTTGGTGCGCTCCGGTGTCAGGGGCTCTTCGCGACCCACAGATGATTTGGGAACTCTGTTCTGGGCCACTGCAAAGAGGAATGAGGTAAGTGTGATGGGGGAGTTTAACGGCGCAAAAGAGACAGATGTTGCTTTATTGTGCCAAAGGACGTGAATATGTGACCTAAACGTTTGAAAATATTGGAAAAAAATTACAAAAAATAATTGAAAAGATGAAGGGTTGAAAAAAGAGAAGGATTGCTGGTGTATCCCGGGGCCATGACGTCCGTGTTTATCGAAGTCAGTGAACCCAATCCAAAAGAAAACACCTCACTAGGATACCCCAGGGTTATGATGCTCATGCTTACCTAAAGCAGGTAACCCACGAGGAATGCAATTGCATAAGAAACATCTCTATCCGTAAACAGTTATAAAATAACAGTTTGAATTAAATATTTTTATGATGAAAATCGTGGAGCAAACTAAATTGATATTATTATGTGCTTTCTTTATTCAGTAAGCTTAGAACACATAGTGTAATCCGGTGTCTTAATTTATTGAACATTACAAATGGTCAATTACTACCGACAATCTTCGCATTTAGGATTTATGATTGGGTGACGAATTTGTTGATTCATCCTGCATCCCCCTCTCAACATCCACCAGGACTTTGACCTCTGGAAAATTAACGAGTATCGACGCCAGTCGCGTCTTTGTTAGAAATTACGAGACCCTGATTTGTTGCTCTTTCATTACGAGTCAATTACACGAAGAACAAAACTACAACGATGTCTTAATGTTAGCGGCTGAAGTTAGAGTCGCTGTAGCTCGAGTTATAGGTTAAATTTAACGGACGACTCCGAATTTGAAAAGAAACACAGCGAGTCAGGCACATAAATTTCAAAAGGAAATAAAAGAATTCAAACATTTATACGTTGAGAGATCATTGTTTATTTTCGTTCTCTCCAACACATTCCTTAATGTAATTGTGATTGGTTACAAAAAGGAGGGGGGGGAGAGAACTACCCGCTCTAATATATATCGGTGACATACTTTTGTTTAATGAATTTGTAAGACCCATGAGTAATTATGAATTAGGTGATTGCTTCGACAGTCAGACTAATAAAAATGGCTAAATACTTTTCCAAGATGTCGGCTTTATTGTTATATTTGGCGATAAGATTTTCTTTCCTTATTTTTTTCGAATGGTAGAATGAATTTTTTTTCTACGAGATATCCACTAAATGACACCAAGTTGCATAATTCTTCAGGGCTTTCGTTTCTCTGTTTTAATACACAGGAAGCCTTTCTCAAAGTTTGCTCCCCGTGGTTCATAACTTTGATGTATTGTAATTGTATTACGAAATTTTCTTTAGTATTAATATATAATATGAATAATAATGGTACATCATACGCAAAAAAATTATTAAACTGAGCTCTTAAGTATCAATTCCGTTGACGTATAGTGCAATTACTTATCAAATGTCCATCTACCTACGATTCACTAAATTGTCAATAAGTTACTAAAAATACGGTTTCAAATCACCGATGACACTTCCCTCTGAAAAATAAAAGGGGGCATTTACACGGAGTTGGTTGAATACCGAGGAAAGTTTAAGCAAATAATCCCAATCTTGGCTACGAAATTGGTGCCTTTGCGAGAAATTCGATAACTCCGAAAGTTTTCGAAAATGTTGGAATCTTGTTGACATCTAAATTAGATGATTAGTTATGGATTTCTCCTGAATTTTACTTGTGATGTCACATCTGGTCGGAAAAGCTACGATGGTGGAGAGATGCGAAGCTTGATCGAATCGGCCAAATGAATCGGTCAGGAAGCAGCTGGGATCTCCCGGGACAGCCAGAAGCTATTGCAGTTTCTGTTTGAAGAGTTAAGCATTACTTTGGAGATTTGTCCGTTGAACAAACTATTAAGCTGGTGAGCAGAGCAATACTGAAAGTTCTGTTACTGTTATTAGAAGGGATGTTTCGTATCTGTTTGTGTTGCAGATCTGCACAAGTTCTGTATTTGCTCCTGTTGTGTCGTTAATCTGTCCATATTTTTCTACCTATGCTTCTTCTTGTCCTGAATATTTGTTAGGAAAACGTCCTTCTCTATCCTCCTACTTGTTGAACTGCTTTCATTCACGCGGTTGAGTTTTACCACTCGCTACAGTATGACGTAAGAGAAACAAAATATACGACAGCATCCATTAATACGACCGTTGGTATTGAACCTTTTACTTGTTACTTTTTTGAAATCCTTAGAAAAAGGTGGAAGGGTGCACTTCTAGAATAACGTAAAAGTGAAATGTTATAGAACATAAATATAAACTTTGTATGAGATAATGTTGGGATTTATTATATGACTAATTGTAATAAATATTTTTAAGTATTTGAGAAGAACAGCCACGCCAACTGAATACAGGCTGGATAATTTAAACAGTATGATATTTATAATTCCATCACACATACAATTCACAGCTAAAATCCCACTCACAAATTTAAAAAAAAATTATCATTTACTGAGATACGAAGGTTAAAAATATTCAGAAAATTCATTATTTAATTAATAACACTCACACACTCTTTAATCTTATTGAGTTTCACTAAGGTATGAAAGGTTTTTGTGCTTGTAAATATAGTCGTTTCGTCATTAATGTATATAGGAATTGCTTCCGGTAAAGAAAAAAAGAACATTTAGCTCCTACTATCCGTGTTATGCTTTTTTACATCTTTTTCCAATTTCTATTCATATTAAAATAACTTCAAACACAATGGATTTTTCTCTGTTTGTTAAAGATTTCCATTCATTCAATAACCCAGAAAATTAGAACATTAATTTGCTAGATCAATACAATTTTTTTGGTGAAATGGAATCCCCCCCCCGTCTTATCATTGTAAACGTTGTTTCTTTCTGTTCTAGTAATTACGAGCCCTTTTGAATGCACAATAGAAGGCAGTGCACAGTTCAGAACGATTCTTTTTGTATTTCAATTGATTTCGAATTTCTTTCCGAAAAATCTTAACATCCAAAAACAAAGAACATTAAAAGTTGTTTGCGAAGTTTGGAAACGAATCCTTTTTACTCAACAAAAAAAGTCAGTTTTGGAAATCTTTTGTTTGTCACTTAATTATGAAATGAATTTTCAGTGGGTAGCCCAAAAAATGTGTTTCCTTATCAAAACATTTTATCCTCCTACGCCCAAAAGTGACTGCCGAAAAAATTATTTTTTACTTTTCTTGTGTAATCAATCGCAAAACTTTAATTAAGACATAACGCAATAATCTAATGCAATTTCCTCATTAAAAAATTGAAACTTTTTTTTAATAACTAGTAAACACATGTTTCTTTTTTTTCTTCTTAAACTCACTTTCCTTTCTTCAAATTAAAAGGACAAGAGAAGTGAATAACAAGTTTCAAATCGCTGGCAGTTTTTTTTTCAAGTACCTTTCTTTCGAATCAATTTTCTTGCAGGCAATTTACTAATTGTGTTCTTTTTTTTAATAATTTCTTTTTGTAAGTTAAAAATTCCTCCGTTTGTTTCGAATATTTTCTATTGTTCATTTTTAAAACTTTTTTTTTGCAGCTAAGAATATACATATTTTTGTATTTAGTTTTTTTTTTTTTTAAATTGTTGCATTTCTGAATTATTTTTCATTCAATCAGATGTTAAATACCTTCATTTCGCCAATGTCCTTGTGGGCATATTCTTCCTGCTTCCAAGGTGGAAAGCGTCCCCGAATTTTCTGTTTAATATTAAAGAATTTTATAAAAAAATTACTTTTCATTTATTCAAGTTTTTTTTTTTTTTTTGCCTTTTTTCTCAGACGTATATTCTTATAACTATAATTGG